>QQZM01000015.1:357324-421386 GCA_013365045.1 Geotrichum candidum | reverse complement strand
AACTGTTGTTTCGGTATGGTATCAGCTGTCAGCGATGCTAATCTTTTCTGGACTACCTTCTCAAGTACTTTCCCCAAACAATTGAGTAGAGTAATTGGGCGATAGGATCTCGCTAGCGTCTCAGGCTTATTGGGTTTCCTCAGAATCACCGTCTGACCACTGCGAAAGGCCTTTGGATGGTATCCGATTTTAACACATTCGCGGAAAAGGTTAGTAATGACCTTTCGGCAACTTTCAACTTGCCAAGCTTTTCTGATTGCAATCGTCTTAATGTTGTCTGGACCAGGAGCTTTATATGGAGCTTGTTGATACAAGGCTTGTCCAATCTCTGAAACTTTCAGCTTGGGCCACCTGGGGTCCTCCGTGGGGGTTGGAGGGGTACCTAGTGATCCACTGCTTGGAGCCAGAGGGAAAAGCTCTTCAAAAAAGCAATCAACAATCTCAGAAAGTTCCTTCGTGGTTGTGCCATCTTTCTTTGTGAGTTGAGGAACAACTGTGCGCGGCTGTTTCTCTTTCACATAAGCTAACACGTCCCAGATATTATTAGAGTTTCTAGAACTCAGAAAATCATTCCAACATTTGCGCTTTGCTTCACTCATTGCTTCTTCAAATTCTTCACCGCATTCCTTGGCTTTGGTTTGCGTCTCTGAGTTTGGGTATCTCTTGGCTTCTCGTTTGGCTTTACGAGATTCCTTCAGCTTTGCTTTGAGATCATCTGTCCACCACTGTTTGCTTCGTCCACATACTCGTACTTTCTCTGTCGACTCTCGAAGACAGTCAGTAATGAGCGTTGTCAGTGATGCCGTCAATTCATCAATTCTGGTTTTTCCTCTGCACCTTTTCGCATCATGCTCCAATTTCTTAGAGCCTTCTGTTATTAGTTTAGAGAATCGGTCCCAGTCCGCCTTTTTGAAGTTGAAACCACCCCCCATTGTGTTGAACTCAAGGTGGGGTTCAATCCTGCTGTCCCTGGCAGTGCCAGTTACATCTAGGCTCCAAAGCTGCAGGTAGTGATCACTGCCTATGTCTTCGCTTTCCAAAAAGTCACAAAGGCTAACATCTTCACTTGCAAAAACCAGATCAATGACCGTTTCACCCCGTATATAAGTAGGGATGTCGGGCTCCGAGAAAAGGAAGAACCCATGGTCATCTACCCAGTCTATCCAGTCCTTCGAAAGAGTCTCCACTGCACTCGGGGCAACCCAGCTTTGCCAGGTGGGATGGTGAAGGTTAAAATCACCCGCCACCACTCGCGGTGTGTTCTCTCTCGTACCGACCAGCCTCATGAAGTTGCTTAACGGCTTTGTAGTTTCGGCCATTCTGTTGTAAATGTTCGTAATTTCGATGTTGTCAATTCTGATTGTTACCATATTTTTGTCAGTCAAGTCGCCGACCTTAACTATCTCCATGCGCCCTAGGACCCTCTGCCTCACGTACGTGACTGCTTTGGGTTGTTCATCATCACCTAGGTCATCCGCCGTAATACATGCCCAACTGCTATGTTTCTTGTACTTGAACCACGCCCCGGGTTCTTGTACTAGCAGTAAATCGAGTTCCATTTCAAATAATTCATCTATAAGTTCGCTTTTATTGTGACAGTTCACTTGGCCCACTTTGAGGAGCCCTTTCGATATTGTTTCGTTATCTAACCTATTGATCATTATTGGCATTAGATTGGGAGTTTTCGGTACTGTCGACTTCCATAGCGTCAGTCGGTTTGATCAATTCATTGGGTCTGGCTAGTGTCGTACGGGGCTTTGACGGTAACCATTTGCGGGCTCGGCAGTGTTGGTTGATTAGGAAGATACCTCTTCTAAGCAATTCTTTGCCGTGGCGTTCATTTTTGACAGCTACTACTAATGAGAAATGACTCTTTTCGTGGCTTTTTAGAGCTTCGGTCTTGATGGCATGTGGCGGGCAGGCCAATTCTATGTTATTGCGGTTTTCGATTTCGGCTTTAAGTTCTTCGGCATCGACGAGTTCGCCGTTTTCAATTAGATCACTCTTTTGCACTCCGTCTAATACGACTTTGTGCCAGGTCTCGTTATCGATGGGGGTTCCGAAAGGCTTAAGTTTCTCTATAGTTTCGTCATTCAAGTCTTTGATGTGGAGGGTCAAGTTGCCTCTGGCGGTGAAGTTAACACCTACGACCACAGAGGGCGAGATCTCTTTGTCGATGTTCTTTTTGACTTCACGTTCCGTTCTGTTTTCTAGTTTCATTGCCTCAACTCTATCACTTGGATGGAGCGTGACACAAGGTGCCTTGGCAAAAGCCTTGGGAGTCACTGGGGCACTGGGATAGTTGCTTTCATTGACGGTTTTCTTGACACTGTTGAGTTGTTTCTGGACAGACTTGGTATGGTCCATTCCCGCTAAAATGGCTTTGTTATGTTGTTTTTCGGACGCAGCTAGAATTTTCTGGTTTTTGTCTATGGTATCGACCTTTTTAGCTAAGGTAGCGACTTGAGCCCAACTTTGACGGTCTTGTTTCGCGTGTTCGAGTGCTTTGAATTTTCTGTCAGTTTCGTTCGCTTTGAGGGTGAGGAAATCTATCATGCCTTCTCTCTTGGAGTCATTCTTCTCCAGTTCGGATACTCTTTCGACCAGTCGACGGTTTTCTTTCTTTATTTCAGCGTTTTCTTTCTTTAATTCAGTGTTTTCTTTAGCCTGATTGTTCATATCTTCTTTGAGGGCTTTGATTTCCTCGATCATCTTCTGTATGGTGTTTTCGCACATGTCAAATCGTCTTCGGAGGGTGTTGAATTCACCACCCGCATTGTTGAGGGCTCCTTTGATCGCTCCGAGCTCCTCATCAACCTCATCTTCTTTGTAGTTGGCTTTTCTCTTAGCTTGTCTTTCTTCTTGGTATTCGTCGCCCTTTTCTTTGTTGTAAATGGTCATGGCGGTGGTGGTGGTAGTGACGTTTCCATCAAAAACCTGAGCCTCAGAATTCATTTCACCTCCATATCTGACGATTTCGACGCTTCTGGTGTCATTCTGATCGGGTGGATCAGGAGGTTCGATTAGAAGGTAGCTTGATCCGGTTGCGAGTCCGGGTGTACCGGTTTCATCGGTTTTGTTGTTGTTGTCCGTGTTTTGAGGCATTTTTTCAAAAATTCAGCGCGTTGTTTGATATAAGGACAATAAAAAAAAAAAAAAATATTATATTCTAAAGTTCATTTTAGACGGCTACTACTAACGAGAAGTGATTTGTTTTGCTGTCTTCAGGAGCTTCAGTTTTGATGCCTTGTTGCGGGCAGGCCAGTTCAATGTTGTTGCCGTTTTCAATTTCGGCTTTAAGGTCTTCGGCATCGATGAGTTCGCCGTTTTCAGGTAGATCACCTTTCCGCAAACCGTCCAAGATAACGTTGTTTCAGGTGTCATTCTCACTGGGGGTTCCGAAGGGCTCGAGATAGATAGATAGATAATCAGTTTATTTGACACCGCTACTTTGCCAGTCTCATAGAGACAAATGTTTTTGAAATTTCATGTCTTCTTTGTATATCGTTTTGTTTTGCAATTTTTATGTAACTATTTGATGTAAGGACAATAAACTGATTATCTATCTATCTATCTAATCAGTTTATTGTCCTTACATCAAATAGTTACATAAAAATTGCAAAACAAAACGATATACAAAGAAGACATGAAATTTCAAAAGCATTTGTCTCTATGAGACTGGCAAAGTAATCAAGCAAACTATCAGCAAAGAAGCTGCGGTAATGAATCTAAGAACTTGACTACCGCACCGAAGGGCTCGAGCCTTTTCATAATTTCATCGTTCAAGTCTTTGGTGTGGAGGGTCAAATCATCTCTAGTGGTGAAACTAACGCTCATAATCATGGGAGTTGCGAGCTGTTGGAAGTGCACCAGCGTCACCTCAGCCTGACAAAGGTGTACTTGTGATAGATAGATAGATAGATAGATAGATAATCAGTTTATTGTCCTTACATCAAATGGTTACAAATAAAGACTACCGCATTTGGTAAATTTACTGAGAATTCTTGTCCCAAACTGGTCATCAGTTACAACACCTCTAATAAAACTTTAAGTACAAATAGCAAACATTAAAAGATGATAATATACAACTAAATTTCTGTTATATGAGTGAATACCATTATAATGTGCAGTGATCATGAAATGAGACCTAAACTTTGAAATAGAAATGTAATTTTACCCAAATATAAAACAGGCAATCTGGCCGAGTTGGTCTAAGGCGTAGGATTAAGGTTCCTATCTCTTCGGAGGCGAGGGTTCGAATCCCTCGGTTGTCATATTTTTGCAAAATTATACTACTTGAATAGTAATGAAATTTTTTTTTTATTGTTGTATTCGGTACTGTAAGTTCGGTCCGGGTGCAGGAGTACCAAAAGTTGTGAGTAATGAGGAAAATATTTCTTAATACATGGATTTGTTGATGGAGAATTCGGCGTTATCAAACGTCTAAACTCATAACGCGCGGTGACACCCCTACCTTAACACTCTCATAAAAAGAAGCGCTTTTGAAATACCATGTTTTTTTTGTATGTCATTTTGTTTTATAATTTTGTGTGTAACTATTCGATGTAAAGACAATAAACTGATTTTCTATCTAATGAGAAATCTTTTTTTCCAACAAATTGGCCCGTAAATGAATTAGACTTGATGGTATCTTTAGTGAAATGGTTTAGAAATCTGATTCAATAAATCAAGCTTATTGAAAGATATCCAATGATACTATTATAAGGATAAATTTTAGCCCAGCAAAAATTGTAGACTTTTATAAGTTGATCTTCAGGAGTTTTTGATACACCATGAAATTTGCGATTAATAAATTTGATGATCACAAGTCTTGAAGGGGGGTTTTCTTAATTATTTTATTGAAAAGGGGCTCGCTTATAAAAGAGCTAACGGGGAGTCAAATAAACGAATATTTTAGGGTTTATTTTATCTTCAATCGCTTTTCTAGCAGGGGTTTGAACTCTGATCTAGATTTAAAGGATTGGCGTTATAAACAAGGGTCAGCATTTGAAAAATTAAACAGTAAAAAAACGAGGGTAGCTGAAAAATGAGAGCTTCATGTTCCAAACCCTTTTAAATTGAACATTAGATGATACTGTTAATCGCGATTTTTCTTTGTATATGATCTGAGTTGTCTTTCACCCATTGACAGATTCGAAACACTCAGTGTTCTTGGTATTTTTCAGACTATGCAATATGCTTCACTTGTTAACATATATGTTATTATGGGAGTCAGCATAGCTAGTACAAACCATTTGCACTATTGATGAAATTTAAACCCTTTGTTTAGAGACTATTTTTCATTCCATCGTGTAGGGCACTACTAGATTTAAAATCACTGTTGCAAAAAAAAATGAGGGAGGATGTAAAGTTGGAGAACTCAACCTACATCATACTCACTAGTTATGCGCCCAATCGGGCTTAACTTTGCAGTATTAAAAGCCGCTTTACTCCCAACACGGCTATTGTTTCGCTTAATCTGGCGATAAAACTGGTTTTTAGCATTTCTAGATAGCCATTCGTGCTTCCCAAGTAATCAAATATTGATCAACTTTGAATGGCAACACAGCTGCATTTTGTACTTTTCTCAGCTTACAGCATGGCCCATGCACGGTGTCTACTTTAATTGGAAGCAGAATAAATCAAACAATAGGCCCCAGCCAGCCAATACTGGTCTTGTTCATTTTGGTAGTCAAGAGATGGGAAAAAAAAAAAAAAATAAACAAAAAAAACTGAGCATATAGAAAAGACAAAAACCCGCAGTATCGCAACTTTTTATTTATTTCTTTTATTTTTTTTTCTTCTTTCTCTTCTTTTTCTTCTTGTTGTTACTCTTCTCTGGTATTCACTTGATATCTTCAATCAAATTTCAATTCCAAAATTCTTATTTATTGAAACATTCCTAACTATATTACTGTAGTCAGCCGCCAAACCTGATCCCCCTATTTCCGATTTCATAGGAATTGAAATAAATTGTCAAAATTTTTTTTTTTTCCTTTATTCTTTTCAACGTTAGCTTATACGATCGAATAACTTTGACTACTGCTTTCTTTGCTTTAGCTAGATTGTTTCCCTATTATTTTTCCTGTGTTTGTACATAACCAGTCAAAAGCTGTCAAAAAGCACTTAGCACGGGCTCCTACTTTTTGCATCGCATTACCAACTTAATCTCCCCCTGAATCTCAGTCGATTCTCCACGCATTGTACACACTAAAAACCCGAAACAAAAAAAAAAAAAACCACAACAGAATAAACAATGGCTGTTTTAATAACTGCCGTTTTTGGTCAGATCTTGACAGTCGTCGCCAATGTTCTTGTGGTTAGTCTTTTGTCTTGCTTGGCAATGGTACTTTCCCCCTTCAACACCCGCGCGGCGTTTTACTCCCATATCGCCAATCAGCCTTTAGCAGATCAAATACAAATGGCCTTTTCGGGCTTTAGCAAGAAACGATATATGCTTGGGCAGAAACCTGGCAGTAAGCCTATTGGCCAGGCTGCTCTTGTCGTTGTGCTTACAGTCCTGGGTCTCAGTTTTACTTTCCTATCAACTATCGTTTTTCAAACATCTCACACCCAACTGCGCAACACAAAAACTACAAACGCACAACTGGTATCAGTTGCTGACATTCCAACAAGCACATATTCTGGTACCACCAACAATCTACTTTTTCCCGTAATTTCTGATGATTACATTGCATCTGTGCCCCTAAAGGATAAGAGCATCACTCGCACCATTCTTCCTTCTGATTACTGGAATGATAACGTTGGGCTGGAAACACAAAGCAAACTGCAATTTAGTGGAGAGGTCTATTTGTCGCTTAGTGACGCAAACTGGATGTCTATTCAAGGTGGTGATCAGCTCTCCACAATGGTATCTATGACCATTGATGGCATCACTGCTGAAAGCCTTCCCACTGCTGCCTTGGGAGTTGTCTCTGTCCAGGTTATCCAAGACTCGCTTCCTGATGTGTTTGCCGTTCCCGTAATAACTGAAACCACGGGATTGACGAGGGACAACATTAACACTTTTACCGTCGATGGTGTGCATTCTATGGATGTGGTTCAGCACAGTCTTTTACGGTTTGATTCACAAACATGGGATACAAAAGACAACCTTGATCGTTACTATGCTTACCTAGACTCACAAAAAAGTTTTGTCAATCAGAATGGTACGCTTCTGTTTAACAATACATACGACTATCAAACAAAAAACCCATATGACAAAAATGATCTTGAGACGGATTTGCAGGTGGGCGGCAAAGATCCTTTGCGATACTCTTTGATCTCGGTCAGAAATACAACAGCCTCCACTGACAAATTTCAAACATATACAATTACCAAGCGTTCTGTTTTCCGTGAAGACAACGTTAGCACTCAGTACGGTACCATCCACCTGGTCGAGTATCATTACTGGCTTCAGGTCACTAAGTTTGGCAAAGCCCGTAAGCTGAATGATAACTTTAAAATCAAATACTCGCGGGGCACAGACGCGCCCACCTCCTATCGTCGGCTCCCAATGACACCTGTGTATATGACCAACAAGCAAGACTACATCACAGCCGCATCAGTGACCCAAGACAAAAATATCTATGTGTCCTACATCCCCGAGACGTACGTTGACATGGCCCCTCTGATTGCCCTGATATGTGTTTATGCCGGGATTCTGTTTTTAATGGGCGCGTTTTCCTTCTACTGGAACATGCGCCACTTTGTGCAAAAAGTCTATTCCATTCCCCATGAACTTGTCAGCTACCTGTTTTATAGCCCCGACACTAACCTGGGTCACATTATTGATAAAGTAAATAGCCTTGAGTTGTCCATGGTAGATGGCTATGACCCGCAATTGGGATACAACCACCTTGGCCTCATTTCGCTCGATGACGCCCAGCGAATCTCCAAAGCCGAGCCTGACGTACCCTTTGGTCAAACCTTTAGAAAAAAGAAGAATTTTGGATTCAATTTTTCGAAAACAGAGGAAACGGAGGTGTAATCTTTAACTGAGTCCTCTTATTTTTTCTTTCTCTTAACTTCCTCCTAGCATTGATCTTTTCAGGATCAATCGGATTTCATGAATTCTTTTTGTTTCTAATTGTACCATATACTTATATCTAGTCATAACATAATTTTTAATAGTAATCACTCCCTTACACTTGAAGCGCCTTTCATTTACACTTAATACCAAAAAAGAAGAAAAAAAAAGAAACTAAAAGGATTGATATATGCATATTTGTCCTGTTTTACTTTTCTTTCCCCCGGTATTTTATTATTATTTACACGCCAAATGCGATTGGCGGAATGAAAAAGAAAATGGGGCTTTTAACCTGTCTATTTTCCCGGAAGGGCCTTCTTAAAGTCACGGACAATGATCTCGCAGGTAACCTCCTGGCAGAGCTCCTTACGCTGATTGTTTGGCAGCTTGGTGAGGAACTGGAGACCGGAAGAGCGTTCAAGCGCATTGACGGGCACAGCAAAGCTCTTGAGGGGCGTTGAGTTGGGGATCACGGCGTTGGGCATGACGAAAGCACCAACCGCAACCTTATCGCTTTTAAGATCCTTGAGTGGCTGTTCTGCAACAATAAGCTTGAAGAAATGGGTGGGAACCGCAATGTTAGGCGGGTTGCCAATAACCTCATAAGTTACGCGATACTTGCCATCAGCGTCCTTTTTGGGCAAGTAAAGAGGGCCGGTTACAATACGGACATTGGTGTATTCCTTGGTAAGTCTGCGGCAAAAGTCCTCAAAATGAGACCAGTAGTCGCGGTTGAAGCCATCGCCAACTTGAGGGGACATGTTGCTGAGGACGAACGTCTCATCCATGGCCTTTTGAGAAAACTTGGCATCAGCAGCAGGAGCCTGGTGGCCACGGTCGTAGCCGCTTCTAAAATAATCAGCGAGACGACCACGGAATAATTCGGGAATAGTCAAGTCCTCCTTGAAAACGGACTTCTTGCGGTCAACAGGCGGCGCGTTGGGCGGAGTCCGCAAGCTCTCAGCGGTAATGTGCTCCACAACCCAACCAGGGTTGCGCATGCGACGGTCATAGCTGCTGACGAACTCGTCGTGATACTGGACATCGTTGACAGGGCCGGGAAACCCGTATTTAAAAAAGGCAGCGGGATCAATCACGGAGTTGGAGCCCGGGACAGTCACGAACTGAGGGCTGGCACCCGAAACAGGGGTGTTGCCAAAAGTAGGTTGCGTCGGGGGAATAGAGAGAGTGCCGCTGACAGCGGTATCTGCAGACTTAGATTGGCCGGATCCCATTGTAGCAAAGGTATGCAATGTGTGTATGGTGGGTAGTGGGAGGTGGTGATTTGTTAAAGGAAACAAAAGAAGAAAAAATTTTGGGTCAAGGAGAAAATTTAAGTTATAACAGTGTTTATACACTGATTAGCGAATTGTTGTGCGTTAATTCCTGGGGACTGGCTAAGGTTATACAAGGGATAGAGGCAGACATCAACAGGGCTCTGTAGGACAGGAAGTCATGCGGGTAGAATTCATTGTCAACAGATTTAAAATTTGTAGATAATCTTGGTAGCAAGTTGGTAGTTCATTTTTTTGACTGGTGAGCGAGAGATTGTGTCTTGGTCAAAATTTGTCTTCCATGCTCTTTTTGTTTGTTGATTTTGCACTGAATTAGGAAACTCCCATGATTTCATTTTTTTCTGTTAAGGCCAAATTATAGTACTTGAAAGCTTTCATAAAAGTTGCAAGTCACAAGCCTTAATATTCAAATACTGGACTTTCTCTCAAGTGTATGGGCTTCGTGCTTACATAACACAAATGAACCGGCACATACGGTGGGTGTCGTATTGTTAGTTGAATTAGCTAAATTAGTTGAATTAGTTAAATTAGCTACATTAATCGTATTAATTGCATTAGTTGTATTAAAAATGGCCAAAAAAAAAAAAAACCTTGAACATACAACGTGCATGAAAGTTGGAACCTGAGTTCATCTTTGCCAACTCTCGCACAACCCACCGATCCAGACTTCTTCAAATGTATAGCAATGCCAACAACTCATCATCTTCTTTAAATAAGTTTACTGTCACGATAGAACGTGGTCTCAAGGAGGCTGAGTTGCTTTTTAAAAGCAACCAATTGCCTAAAGCAGCAGAGTATCTCTCCAAAGTCTACGCGGGCATCCAGCAACGCGACCCCAAGCACATCAAATATCTCGACCAGCTATATGAAGTCCTCGACAAGCGCTGTCTTGTATATCGCCGTCTAGGGAAACTGAAACTTGCCTTTGAGGATGCTACATTGGCAATCAAGCTGAAGCCGCTTGCTTACAAAGGCTATCTTTGCGCAGGAAAGATTTCAGAGATGGGCCACAAGGCTGAAACGGCAAAACTTTTTTATTTACGAGGCCTCAAGGCTCTGCCTAAGGATGATCCTGGTTATCATCAACTTTATAAGGCTTACAAGAGTTTCAATCAGTTTATTGAGCTCAAGCGTAAAAAGGAAGAGCAGCGACAGCGTGATGATGCCAAAGTTCGTTCCGATCCAATCACTAGCCTTCCTTACGCTGACGTGTTTCACTACATTCTACGCGATCTTCCATATCGCGATGTGATTGTTTGTTCTATGGTTTCGAAGACTTGGCGCGAACTAATATTACAGGATGCAAGTCTGTGGATGCGCGGTATCGATCTTTCGGTTAAGTTTTACAAATGGAAATTTGACGATGACTTTCATACTGCCTTCAGGCCGGCTCTGAAGGGAGTAGATCTAAAAAAAGGTCAAATTAAGTCTGTCAAAATTAATCGTCTATATCCTCGTTCAGAAGCACTTTTTCTCAACTACTTTGCGTTGGACTTATCTAACAGACTTAAACTGTTGGATATTGAGTTTGAAACTGAAGCCCTGTTCAACTTTTTTGTAAAGCCTCGTAAGGAGCCTATCTTTGAAAACCTCGAGGCCTTATCACTCAGAAGCCCGGCAAATGAGACCATCATTTTTGAAATTCTAAAAAACATACCAACGCTATTGTCGTTAGAGATAACCATATCTACATTTGTCACACCTAGTTGGTTCTTTGCTCAGTGGACAAAAGAACGCCGAGGGATATCTTTGAACCATGATTTTGATTATACACTTAAGTTAGAAAAACTAAAGATAAATGGTATCCCTTTACGCAATAATCAGTCGCATAAGGAGCTTGACTGGATTGAAACCAGTTTGTTAAACTTGAAGCATTTACAACTAAAGTATGCAAACCAGTCAAACGGCTCCTTTGTTGGCAACGAGCATATTCAGGCACAGCTTTATCGAGCTATCAAGAAACTTGCCCATCTTAAAACTTTTGTTATCTACGGTCTCTCATCATCGCACTGTTTTCAATTTTCTTCGGAGTTTATCAAGACAATAAATATTTCCAATGTGTGGTTCCAATCACTAGACATGAGTTCTCCATATCCTCAAAACTACCCTGTTACAGAGCTGCGACTTTCGCGTCTGTCTTTGGATACACTTGACACGCCACAAATGCTAGGCCGGTTCTTTTCTGATCTCCGTTGTAAAGAAAACCTGCTTCATCTTTTTGTCGAATTTGTTTCGATCAAGCACATTTTCACTGAAGCTGGATATGCGAGCTTTGTGACTGAGCATTTTCCCAATCTCCGCACGATATCTTTCTCAGGGTCTGACCAAGTTACAAATGCAACTGCAAAAGCAATTGCCGAATCGCCCAACGTACCACAAAACGTTATTTTGGCAATAACTAAAGTCACGGACGAGGGGTTTGATAGACTGGTCAAAGCAGGTGTCAAGCGAATATGCCTTCAGGGATGCAATGTGTCAATGCGCTCCATAAAAGCATATGAAGAGAGCGGGGTCAAGCTTTTAACGTACTCACGATTTCAAGGTGCAATCGTTAGATAGTATATCTATGAGCTGTTATTTTCGCTTGGTGGAGTAAATTCAAAACTGCCAGTGATAGCATATCGGCCTTGAAACGTGGTTTCATATAAATGTATATAGAGTATAAACAGTGTATGATAAACACACCTTAATGTTGAATATGCTAGCATCAAGTACTAATGCAGACTCAAATACTTATAATAGCCTTGAAAATTTTTTTCTTTTAGGGAAAACTCATAAAGCTATATTAAGGGTCTGTTGCAACCCCAAATCTAGATAATATTAGTACAGAGTCGCTAACAGTCCAGAGCAGCTAGCAGACGGGCTATGTTGTCGTGATCTCTAAAATTATTTTTTAAATTTTTTATTTTATTTTTTTTAATTTTATTTTTTTTGGTTTTGTTTTTGGATAGTCTGCAGCCAAAGGTAGCCAATATGGCAACCGTCTGCTAATTATATTTTACCTCTTTCTGCCATAATAAATCCCTTCTTCTAACATCTTCAACCTGCTCCCTGTACTTGAGTCGTTAGATGATTCTATTAATATGGAAACTGAACCAAAGCGGAGAAAGCTGACCCGTAACCGTCAAATCAAGGCTTGCACTACCTGCCGCAAGCTGAAGACAAAGTGCACGTTTAAGGACGGCATGTCGACCTGCGAGCGCTGTCAAGCGGGCAAGTTGAATTGTGTCCCATTTATCAAAGGGGCTGATGAGCGCGCCGCAGAAGCGTTACAGAGCATTTACAGTTCCGGGCACATATATCTCACGCAAAATAAGACACCAAGTTCCGAGTACTCGGGATCGCCGGGTTTGGTGTCAGATTCCCAATATCACCAGGCTTCACAATCTCAGCCTCCTACGTCAAACAGCATAGCTTTCAACCGCCAGGAAGATAGGATAAACAACCTGGAATCCAAAATCAGTACTATTCTCTCAAACTTGGAAACTCTCACTGAAGTTGTTAAGCGAAATAGTTCCCAAGCGACCAAACTGATTCCTCAGAAACGCGAAAACTCTCTAAACGGGGTCGCACATAAATTTGAGCCAGTCAGAAACTATAGAGAGCTTGTTAATCCCGAGTATCTGCTAAATGCTTCTTCACCTGTTGGTCTTGTACGGAACATTGAGGACCGGATATATGGAAAGCGTCATGATCTTACGACCAACATCCGTAGCCTGGGAGATGTGGTTTCTCACGGATTCATCTCAGAAACAACAGGTCTAGATTTGCTGGAACTATTTTGGACTCACTATTCGCCATGGGTCGAGGGTATCATTCCGGAAAAGAATATTTGGCGATCGATGCGATACAGATCGTCGCTTCTTTTTTCGGTTTGTTGTATGCTTGCGTCGCGCTATGATAAAACAATTTCTATCGCCGCTGTCAAATCCATGTACGATTTAGTGCGACAGGTAATCGGCTTAACGCTTCTTAATGCCCCCTACTTTACTCTAGAATCGCTTATTGCGTTTTACCTAACGTCGATATGGGCTCCCACAGTTCTTACTGACATTCCAATAGATAGTTGGTCTATGAGCTTGCAAGCTCTGAACCAGTGTGTCTTGGCCGATCAAATCAAGTTTTCTCGGTACCACGCTAACGACCTAGGTACACAGGGTCAAATTGGCTGGTATAGACTATGGAATGCTTTAGTTTTAAATCATGTTCAATGGACAATTGCCACCTCGCGTCCCTTCTCTGTTCCAGAGTACTATATCTCTCAATGCATGCAAATCTTTCAGTTCCCCCAGCTGTCTTCAAGAGACAGACTCATGGCGGCGGAAATCTACTTATACAGACGCTTAATCAAACTAACATGGGACACGCGCGTGATTCTACCTTCTGATGGACTGAAAATAGATCTTATTGAAGAGTGGAAAAGAGAGTTCTTAGAAGCTTACACTAACGCTAATGCCTTTTTCAAATTCAAATATGATTTTGCTTACGCAGTGATCTTCAGAAGCTATTTGAGACAGGAATCTGGAACTAAGGATAGGAACAATTCTACAACCTCTGACCCTGAGTCAGTTGTCACACCTGGGATGACAACAAAGGGTACTGGATCGTTAGGTGAAAAAGTTGTGGAGGATGGCGGCGAGCTGGCAGTCACAGGCAAAAACCACAGGCTTTCAAAAGAATGTGTTGTCATCGCGTTAATTTACCATTGCCTGACAATCTTGGATGTTTTCAACAACGACCCTGCGTACGATCCAAGACAAATCGATGTTGCAGACTTTGACTTTTTTATCGTCATTTACTGCGGAATGACACTGTGTGAGATTTCAATGCTTCTATGGAAAAAAGTCCGAAGCAAACTTTGGAATGGTACTTTCAGCTGCAACACAGTCGAGGAGTACTATGAGCGTTCAGTGGACAAGCTTAGATATTGCTATCAGGATGATTCTATCGTCATAACCCCTTCAAGGGTTCATGACACGTTGATTCAAACATTAGCATTGTTTAGGAAGTATTCTTTTAATGAAGGCCATGTTTGTTTGCAGTTCGCCACTATTCTAGAGGAGCTTATCAACAAAACAAATGAAGCTATTTCTTCGCCTGGAGAAACCACATCCAATGTTTCAAATACGCCAGGCTCATTATTTCCTCATAATGAGATAAATATTAATGGTACTTCGCTTCCTGGTACTACACCTTTGACACACCATCAGACAGTAGTTCAGGAGTCCGCCCCTGGCCCTTCACATACCTATCCTCACGGCGACAACGCACAATTATACCCTGCTCCGGCCGAAGAGGTGCGGCCTTCTCAGGTCTATTACGAGGAGGGCAATCCAATTTCTGCCCCACATAGAAACATCTACCCATGGTTGAATCATGTTATGAACGAACCCACCGTACCTGACATATCTGCGATGGACTCTTATGAGAGCTTTTACATTGCCGACGATGCAGACTACTTCAGAAAGATTTTTCCAGGGGGTCTTCTTACTCTTGACAACATGAATTAATCTATACTAATGATATTTATTTATTTTTTCTGATTATTGAAATGCATATCTATGAATTGTAGCTTTGGAGTTATGTGATAAACAGCTAGGAATCTGTTTGGAACCAAACTCCCAGCTTAATCCTCAAAGCTTGTTTCGCTGTTGTGAAGTTTATAGTTTTTTTGTATGGTTTGTCAGCATAAAATTTTTATTTTCTTCGTCCCAAAAAAATTTCTTTCTTTCAATCCCCATCGTGAACTCGATATCCAAGCCGTGGAGTAACAGAAATTACATGCCCTCTTTTAATAATGTAAGGAATATTTTTATTTTCTTATAATGTCAATCTTGTGCTTAAACATGCTAACTTTTGAATTTTATAGTCTACTGCGCATTTGCATAGCGCGAACGATGAAGCGTTCAACGAGCTTCTCAATCCGGTCTACAAGGGTAAAGAGCTGACCGACAAGATCGATACCGCAGCCGACAAATGGAATCTATTACCGGCATTCCTGAAAGTTAAGGGTCTCGTTAAGCAGCATCTCGATTCTTTCAACTACTTTGTGGACGTGGATCTCAAAAAAATTGTCAAAGCCAACCAAAAGATTGTTTCCGACGTCGATCCTCAGTTCTACTTCAAATATCTGGATATCAGAGTCGGAACACCTCAGCGTCAAGATCTGGATAGTTTCAACAATAGCATTACGCCCCATGAATGTCGGTTAAGAGATTTGACTTACGCAGCGCCAATCTTTGTCGACGTTGAGTACACTCGAGGCAAGAAAATTATCTACCAGCGAGGTATCGAAATCGGCCGCATGCCTATTATGTTGCGCAGTTCGAAGTGTGTGTTAAACAACAAGTCTGAGCTGGAGATGGCCAAGATGAAGGAATGTCCTTTGGATCCTGGTGGATACTTTATTGTCAATGGTACCGAGAAGGTTATCCTTGTTCAAGAGCAACTGAGTAAGAATCGTATCATTGTCGAGGCCGATGAGAAGAAAGGAATTGTGCAAGCCTCCGTCACTTCATCCACACACGAGAGAAAGTCCAAAACCTACGTGCTTACGAAGAACAACAAAATTTATCTAAAACATAACTCGATTAGTGAAGAAGTCCCTATTGTCGTCATGCTCAAGGCTGCGGGTCTGGTTACTGATCAGGAAATCTTACAGCTAGTTACTGGCACCAACCCCAAGTACCAGGATCTTTTCGCTGTTAATTTTGAGGAATGTGCTAGAGTCGGTGTTTATACTCAGCATCAAGCATGGGAATATCTCGGTACAAAGATTAGAACCGTCAGAAGAGCCAACGCGCCCAAGCTCACACCCATCCAGGAAGGTGTTGAGGCACTGGCTACGACTATTATTGCGCATATCAACGTTGACAACCTGGATTTCAGAGAGAAGGCTATTTACATGGCTATCATGACCAGACGTGTTATTATGACCATGGATAACCCTAAGATGGTTGATGATCGTGATTACGTTGGTAACAAGCGTCTGGAGTTGGCTGGTCAGCTCATGTCGCTCCTTTTCGAGGATTTGTTCAAGACTTTTAATTCTACATTTAAGGAGCACATGGACAAACTGTTAAGAAAGAGAAACTTGACTTCCGAGTTTGATGCGCTTACTAGTATTACTGCTCAGGGTCGATTCATCACTTCTGGTCTCAACAGAGCCATTTCTACCGGTAATTGGTCGTTAAAGCGTTTCAAGATGGAACGTGCAGGTGTCACTCATGTCTTGTCCAGACTTAGTTTTATCAGTGCTCTGGGTATGATGACTCGTATTTCGTCGCAGTTTGAAAAATCCAGAAAGGTTTCGGGTCCCAGAGCTCTGCAACCTTCACAGTTCGGTATGCTTTGTACCTCTGATACCCCAGAAGGTGAAGCATGTGGTCTAGTTAAAAATCTGGCGTTAATGACCCATATTACAAATGATGACGAAGAGGAGCCTATTAGAAAATGCTGCTTGGTTCTCGGTGCTGAGGACATTTCGATCATTGGCGGTCTTGAGTTATATTCTACCGGTACTTACGGTGTTTACCTCAACGGTACTCTTATCGGTGTCACCAGATTTCCTGCAAAATTTGTTCAAAGTTTCAGAAATCTGCGTCGTACTGGCAAAGTGTCTGAGTTTATCAGCATCTACCAGAACCATCATCATTGCGCTGTTCATATTGCTACCGATGGTGGAAGAATCTGCAGACCTTTAATTATTGTCCAGAACAAACAATCCTTAGTTACAGCAGAGCACTTGTACAAGCTTAAGACTGGTGAAATGGTTTTTGATGACTTTCTGCGCCAGGGTTTGGTCGAGTACCTTGATGTTAACGAGGAAAATGACAGTTACATTGCCCTTTACGAAAAGGACATTGTTGTCGATACTACGCATCTGGAGATTGAACCTTTTACAGTGCTTGGCGCTGTTGCTGGTTTGATTCCCTACCCCCACCATAACCAGTCCCCTAGAAACACCTATCAATGTGCCATGGGTAAGCAGGCTATTGGTGCTATTGCATACAACCAGTTACACCGAATTGACACTTTGTTGTATCTTATGGTCTATCCCGAGCAGCCAATGGTCAAGACTAGAACCATTGAGCTCATTCAGTACGACAAACTCCCTGCGGGTCAAAATGCTACTGTTGCCGTCATGAGTTATTCTGGTTATGATATTGAAGATGCTCTTGTTGTTAACAAGTCATCTTTAGATAGAGGTTTTGGCCGCTGTCAGGTGCTCAGAAAAAATACCACTGTGTTAAAACGTTATGCTAGAAACGCAGACCGCCTTGATGGTATCAAGTATGAACAGTCTCATCCCAAAGCAGAGCCAACTCCTATCCCCCAACACTCCGAGCTGGGCCCGGATGGTCTTGCTGAAGTTGGTGTTATGGTTGAAACCGGTAAGATTTATGTTAACAAGGCTATTCCTCTCAACCTGGGTGAGGATGCCGACACTGTTGTTAATGGTGGTAACACTGCTGCAATTGATGAATATAGAGAAGCCCCTGTCACCTACAAGGGTCCTGAAGGTAGTTACATTGACCAGGTGATGCTGTCATGTTCGGAATCCGAAGAGCCTGTTATTAAGGTTCTCTTGCGTCAAACCCGTCGTCCTGAGCTTGGTGATAAATTTTCATCTCGTCACGGTCAGAAGGGTGTCTGTGGTATTATTGTTCAGCAGGAAGATATGCCTTTCAGTGACCAAGGTGTCTGCCCTGATATTATCATGAACCCTCACGGTTTCCCGTCACGTATGACTGTCGGTAAGATGATTGAGCTCGTGTCTGGTAAGGCGGGTGTTCTTTCTGGTTCGTTGCAATATGGTACTTGTTTTGGCGGTTCCAAGCTGGAGGACATGTCGAGAATTCTTGTTGAGAGAGGATTCAACTATTCTGGTAAGGATATGTTATACAGCGGTATTACTGGTGAGTGCTTGCAGGCCTATATTTTCTTTGGCCCTATCTACTATCAGAAGCTGAAGCATATGGTCATGGACAAGATGCATGCGCGTGCGCGTGGTCCCCGTGCAGTGTTGACTAGACAGCCCACAGAGGGTAGATCGAGAGACGGTGGTCTGAGATTGGGTGAGATGGAGCGTGACTGTGTTATCGCGTACGGTGCTTCACGATTGCTGCTAGAAAGACTTATGATTTCTTCAGATGCGTTTGAAGTTGATGTGTGCCAGAAGTGTGGTCTTATGGGTCACAATGGCTGGTGCACGGGCTGTCAGACCAGTGACGGTGTGGTCAGCATGACCATTCCTTACGCTGCGAAGCTGCTTTTCCAGGAGCTGATGTCGATGAACATTGCCCCTAGATTAAAACTTAAGGATGTCTTTGCGTAATTAGATTGCCCAGTATATATATAAAATATACATATATATTTTTTTATTTAAAACTAGATAGTAATTGTTCAACGAGTTTTTTTTCCACCAGAATTCTGGTATACTTTTATTTGCTTGAGACAATATTTAAGTAACTTTTTGCAATCCTAAACAAATCAAATGTGGATTGTTTGCTATCATTGGGAGAACTTGCATTTATTTTTATTTTTATTTTCTTGATTTTCTTTGAGCTGAAAAAGAAGTAAGCTTTGTTCAAGAAACCAACTCATTTCCACCTGTTATACTTTACAATTAAAATCATGATCAGACTTGGCGCCAGACGAATGCTCAAAGTGAGCGCTAGAACTGGATTTTCTTTTCGGTTTGCTAGTACTTCTTTCACCAATGATAAGAACCTGAATGCCATTTATACCAAGTAAGCTGCAGCTAGAACGAGGGGATACAGAAATAAAATAAAATAAAGGTATTGATCTAATGACATGATTTTACAGGATAGACGAACTTGAGCCTAAGTTCATTCAAAGTATGCCAAATTGTTTTACCAAGGATGAAAAATTATTATTGCTGAAGTATATGATTCTAACAACGATTTATTTTCATTTTCTTTTATTCAGGAATCAAAGATGCGGTTAAGATCCCTTCAGTATCAAGCGAGCTGGAACGACGCCCAGAGCTCTTCCGCGTAAGTTTCTACCTTATGAGATCACTCTCTCGGTTTGAAATATAAAATCTAACAAGGCTGGTAAATCTTTTACAGATGGCTGAATGGCTCCAGAAAGAAGCCAAAGGACTTGATATCAACTTGACGGCCCATGATCCTGGGTTCCAGTCTCCCGGGGTCAAGCTCCCACCCATTCTTGTTGGCAACTACCCATCTGTGCCTTTACCCGAAAAGAAAACAATTCTTGTTTATGGCCATTACGATGTGCAGCCAGCGAATATTGAAGATGGCGGCTGGGAAGCGGATCCGTTCACTGTAGTTGAGAAGCCAGATGGAAGATTAGTTGCACGTGGTATCACCGATGATAAAGGACCAGTTATGGGCTGGTTGAATGCTATTGAAGCATACCAAGCGTAAGTATAGGGGGTAAAAGAATTTCAGATTACAGACATTAACCTAATCATTCTTAAAGTGCTGGTGTTGAGCTTCCTGTGAATGTTATTTTCTGCATTGAAGGTATGGAGGAGAATGGCAGTGAGGGACTTGACGAATTCATTGCCAGTGAAAAAGCCCATGAACTTTTCAAAGATGTTGACGCTATCTGCATCTCTGACAACTACTGGCTTGGCACTAAAAAGCCCGTGTTGACATACGGCCTGCGCGGGTGCAGTTATTATGCTATCACGGTCGAGGGTCCCAATACAGACCTCCATTCTGGTGTTTTTGGCGGCACCGTTTGTGAGCCAATGACTGATCTCACACAACTGTTAGCGTCACTAGTTAAGCCTGCAAAAGACGCTTACAAAATTCAAGTGCCTGGCGTTGCTGAAATGGTCGCGCCGGTGACTGATGCGGAGCGCCGTGTCTACGAACCAATTGACTACAACCTTACGGATCTAGCCGACTCCCTTGGTGGCCGTGACTGCAGTCTTCATGCAACTAAAGCTGATACTCTCATGGCCCGGTGGCGCATGCCAGCCCTTTCCATCCACGGAATTGAAGGCGCCTTTGCGCAACCCGGGGCCAAGACTGTGATCCCAGCTAAAGTGAGTGCCAAGATTTCAATTCGTACGGTCCCCAACATTGCTCCCTCCCGCCTCAATGAGCTTGTGACCGAGTACGTGCACAATCAATTTGGCCAGCTTGGCACCAAAAGTTCTGTCAAGGTTGATGTCGTGCATGAGGGCAACTGGTGGGTGTCCGACCCAAACAATTGGAGCTTTGAAGCCGCCAAGCAGGCGACTCGCGCGGTTTGGGGCGTTGATCCAGATCTTACCCGTGAGGGAGGCTCAATCCCAGTGACACTAACGTTTGAAAAGGAGCTCCAAAAGCCCGTATTGCTCCTGCCCATGGGCCGGGGCGACGATGGCGCACATTCAACGATGGAGAAATTGGACAAGCAAAACTATATCCAGGGTACTAAAACTCTTGCTTCATACCTATACTTTGCTGCCAAGGCCAAGACCGACACTAATTAATCCCTGCAAAAAAAAAGTTCAATATAACTGGCATGAGATGTTTTGTCTCAATCAGACTGGCAGGTTTGGAAAAAAAAAAAAAAGTTAACAAAATGCAATTAGATGTATCTGTAAATAGGATTAAATGGACAGTTAAATGTCATATTCCTCATCATCTTCCTCGTCATCACCTTCAGCCGGAAAAATCAGCTTGTAGTTGACATTGAGGCTCTGAAGCATATACTCGAGGGTGAACTCAGTAGGAAGAATATCATTGGGTTCTTCATACTGCTTGATCTCCTCCTCATACTCCTCTTTCATCTCGTCAAACCTCTGTTTCTCTTCTTCGGTAAGCGCCTCGTAGTCGAGTTCACCGTCGAGAATATTATTCTTCTTGACTGCCTCTTGACGTTCCTTTTGTCTCTGCACGAATTCCTCAAAACCGCCTAGACGGTCAATTTTCTCAGTGGCAAGCTCGAAAAGCTCATTGGCAGCCTTTTGTGCTGCTTCTCTCCATTTTTCTGTGACTTCTTGCAGCTTTTCATCATCCTTCTTCTTTGCTTGATATTTTTCTGCTTGTCGCGCTTGATCCAATAGCCTTCTCCATTTAAGAATATCTCTGTCGAGGTTCATCTCTACTCGGGTTTGTTTCAGTGCAAGAGGGCCACGCACCTTAGATGCTAATGGAGATGTGACACTTCTATAAGATGCACTCAGTTTGCTGGGACCAGCAATCACAGATCGCTTCTCAGACGATACTGGGGGCATGGCGGTCTGTGATTTCGGAGTCGAGATTTCCTCTGGCGATTCTGAGATGGTTGAGCCTGGCGAGGGAGGTGGAGGGGACAGCACTGGAATAGGACGATCTTGTAGAGATGGGGCTCTTTTCTGTTGAAATTGTGGCAGCGGCCTAACTGGTGAACTAAATGATCTGAGTTTGGAAGGTGTGAGGACGGGTTTCATGCTTTCTGGATTGCTGGGAATGCCGTCAGAGTGCAGATCAGGAATTGATACCGGGGTGGTTGAAAAGGGCAGTAGTCGTTTACGTTTCGAGATATTGATTTTGCTTGGTAGCAGTGGAGGGAGGGTGTCTCCCAAAACAGGACTCTTCATAGGCGATTTCGAAGAAACACTTCGAAGTTCTGAATATGGACTGGAGAGCTGGTCACTCAGAGGATTGTTTGAGAATCTAGGGTTAATTGGTGTTTCTGGAACAAGAACGTTCGCCTTTGCAGCAGCGGTAGCTGGGGTCGCCGCAGGTACAGCTCGTGTGGTCGCAGTAACCTCAATTTCCTCACTGTCGTCTTCGTCATCTTCTTCTTCATCTGGAATGATAGGCATGGGGGATACGGGTTTACTGGAGACCTTGATGATTTCAATTTCATCGTCACTACTGGACAGGTCAGGCTCTAATAATGGTGAGAGCATGGCTGTGGGTTTCGATGATGGTCTAATCCAATTACTGCTGGTAGTATGAAAATAAATATTTTATAAGTGGCGGAGTTGACAAAGCAACTATGGTTGATAGTTAAGCCAAATGGTCGAGAGGAATTGTGCTAGCAAGACGAGTTATAATGCTGTGCCTTGCGTGGATGGAGATAGAAAATAGAGGAGGTAGGACTAAAACACAAAGGAGAAGAAGCACAAATTTGGAAACGTGAAGGCTCCAGACTGACGCGTCGCCTTGCTTTGGGGCCCAAAACTTTAATATACATGAATCAGTGTAGCATAGGGCAAGGAATGAGGACCCAAATATTCCCTTCAGTAAATATCAGGCTGGGACAAACTTAATTTTTCTTAATTTTTTTAATTTATTTTTTATTTAATTTTTTTTCCCGTTTTGAATCGCCTGAAAAATTTCAGTCTCGTAGATCTTGTGGAGTCAATATAATAACACCAACACTTACACAATGGGCAAATCATCAAAATCTCTGAAGAAGTTTTCCCGAAACCATTTGAAAAGAACTGTCGACCAGCGACGTCTTGAGCAAAAGTACAAGCAGAAGCTCAAGTTCAGTAAACAAAAGGCCCTTCACAATAAATATGTTAACGGCAGCGATGACGAAGATGAGACACCCAAGATCAACCCCAACGAAGTGTTTGAGGATGGCTCTGCCGAGAAGTTTTTCAACTCTGAAATTGACGCTATTGCAGAGCTGAAAAAGAAAAATAAACGCAAATTGAAGGAGGAAATCACCGAGGACCCGGAGGACGAAGATCTTGACGTTGTAAGCTACCTTAACGGTAACGAGCAGATCGAGGATGACACACGTAAAGAGACCAAGAATCCAGTCAAGTCAGAAGTCGCAGAGGAGACCGAGTATATTGATCTGAATGAAATAACCATCAAAAACATTACAGAATGGAAGAACTCTATCAGCAGCAAGAACTCCTCAAAGCTCGTCAAGCAGGTGGTGTCGACATTTAAGGCTGCTGTCAAGGATCAAGAGGCTGTGAAGCCAGATGTTTTGCCTAAGCTTATCTCACTAAATCTTGACGTTATTCCAAAAGTTTTTCAAAAGTATCTCGATCTCAAATCGAATAACAAGAATGGGCCCAAATCGGTTGCAACTGACAACAAGCAGTACCAAAAATACTCTGACTCGCTAAAGCAATATGCCTCTTCGCTGGCTATCTTGGTTTCTACTTCTCAAGACGCTAGTACTATTGGAGCTGTGTTTACCACCACACATAAGTTGCTCCCTTATCTGTCAGAATTCAAAAAGTCATTAAAATCTATTATCGAAACTGCATCGAAACACTGGTCCGGTAATGACAAGGATCTTTCTAACGTCGCTTTTACATTTCTTCAGTCAGTTGGCAAGGACCAGCCTCATCTTTTTGATATCGTTCTAAAATCTAGCTACTCGGCTCTGCTAAAGAAGAGTTTAGAATCCAACTCTCAAACCATCACGCTCATAAATAAACTCAAGGCTTCAGCAATTGAGTTGTACAGCACTAGACCATCGCAATCTTACGATCTAGCGTTTCAGTACATCTGCCAGTTAGGTGTTCATCTTAAAAACAGCAGTTCAAGCAAAAGTCCCGAAGCATACAAGGCGGTTTACAATTGGCAATACGTGCACTCGCTTGACTTCTGGGCGAAGACTGTCGCCAAGGAATGCAACATTACCGCTGAATCTCTTTCTGGTAAAAAATCACCATTTAGAGAACTCATTTACCCCTTGGTTCAAGTCATTTTAGGAACCATTAGACTTATTCCTACTCCCCAATACTTTCCTCTCAGATTTTACCTGGTTAGAAGTCTGTTGGAAGTCTCGCATTCCGCTGACGTTTACATTCCAGTTCTTCCCTTACTGATGGAGGTCCTTCAGGCTAGTCTGATAGCCAAGCTCGCAAAGCCCAATGACCTTAGGGAAATTGATATTAAGTCTACTATTAGAGCATCTAAGGTGTATCTTAACTCTAAAGAGTACCAGGATAGTATTTGTAATGAGTTTGTTGATATCGTCGCTGAGTTCTTTGGCCAGAATTCCAAGAGCATAGTTTTCCCCGAGCTCTCGGTCCCCGTGGTTCTTGCTTTCAAGCGCTTCATCAGTAGAAGCAAAAACGGAAAGTTCAACAAACAACTTGAAAAGCTTGTCGAACGTCTTGACGAAAACTCAAAGTTTATCCAGCAAAAGAGAAATGCTTTGAATTTTGGTCCTACTAACCGGGCTGAAGTTGATGTTTTCTTGAAGGATATGCCAGTTGAAAAGACGCCTTTTGGAAACTATGTACTTATTCTTCGTCAGAACCGGACGCAGAAGCCAAGTGGCAAAGCATCTCAAGACGTCGAGATGGTTGATGCCTAGGTTATATTATAGATACTTTAGATTAATTATTGACTATGTACATTTTTATGTTTAAATAGATAAACACCCTAATTATCCCACGCTTCTTCTCTTTATCTGACTCTGTCTATGGTTTTGCCTTCGCTCTTTTCGCCTTTTTTGGCCAAACGTTTTGCCAACCCTTTCTGTTTCTTCTCAGCTCTCAGCTCATTCAGTTTTTCCTGAAGTTTGAGCCATATTTTTTGAATTTTTTATTAGACTTTGGTGGCCGTTGGTTTTGATCCTTGTAGTCCTGTAAGTAACTGAGAAGCGGGGTCTTGGCGACGACCTTAATTCCAGGAAGAGCATAAACATTCAAAGTATGACCTTCTTTTGGAATAGAGCCGTTGGCACGGATTTGGATGTGACCAAGGCCAAAGACTGAAAGGTCGATACCACCAGCCTTGACAGACAACTCCATAACTTTTTCAGGAACCAGTTCTGGGGGTGAATCTTCCTTATCATAAGGCTTAGTGACAAACCAGTCCTTATGTTGACCAACTTGAGTAGCAGCTCTATCAACTGCTTTTTCGTAAGTGTTGAATCTCTGTACAACTGTCTCATATCGTTGCATAGGGGCCCAGACAATAAAGGTAGCAATCGAGTCTTTAGGAGTTTCTAAAAAGACAAGACCTCCCAGAGATAGGGTCCAGCCAGGCTTTGATAAAACTTGACGTTTCACAGAAATACAGATTGATCTTCTGGCAAAACTCTTGCCTTTCGCAATATCGAGAACATTTTCATCTTTGAGCACATTCCAAATAGCGTCGTTCTCCTTTCCAACTGGGGGAAGATCAACCATTCTCATCTTTTGCAAAGGGTAAGCAATTTCATCGTGGGTCATTCCCGGAATATCATTACTGCCGTAGAAACGTTGCTGGATTTCTATCGGAACATTTGCCTTACAGTTATCCTTTTGGGCAATGGCATGTGCTAGCTTAGTCTTGCCCACATTAGAATAACCGACGAGATAAAAGAGCTTAGGGAGGGCATTGTACAATTCATTAACATACCAAGTCCGCATAGCACTTAGCAAAAACACCTTCTCGGGATCAACGCCAAAAAGACGATTCATCTCGTTCTTGATATAGGGCATAACACGTTCCTTAACCTTGCCTTTGTCGGTAACAATCATATCAGCCTTGGTGATAGCGTAGATAACATCACGACCGTTTGCAATCTTGTTGATATTCGGGTTGACTGATGCTGGGAAATCAGCACCACTGATAACATGAACAATAGTGGCGTTCCTAGGAATCTTTTTCAAAATCTCTTCATCCGATAGCCGATCTCCAAGAAGTGGTAAATATTTGCCGCCTTTGACTTCCCTACATGTTGTACAGAGTCCACGGTTAATAGAGGCTCTCTTCAAATCTCCTCGGTTAATCGCAGCAATCCGATCAGAGTTTTCGAGTGTTAGACGAAGCTGGTCAGTAGTTTCTTGTTTATTATCATTGGTTTCCACAGACTCCTCGACTTTCGAATCTTCTGTATTTTCTTCTTTGGAATCTGTTTTCATCTGACTATCCAGTTCATCATGCTTGACGTCTTCTATTTTGATGTTGTCGAGGTCGATCTCTGGCTCTTCTTCTTCCAAGGCGTGCTCCTCGGGAGATTTTACCGCAGGCTCTTCTTCCTCAAATCCACCAACAGTTTTTCGTTCGTTCAGAAGAACCTTAAGAGAGTTCTCGTCCATTTTTTCAATTAGTTCGTTATATTTCTCAGAGGATTTTGTTTTGATACTGTTGTGGCCAAAAACCTTTGGTGTGATCTCTTTGAAGTAACCCCGAGCATTCTCATCTTCATGCTGAAAAAGAGTACCACAGCTCTGGCAAATGGGGTAAAGATCCTTTGCCAAGATTTCATGATAATCCAGATGAGAAGACTTACGATTGTTGGCCTTAACGGAAGGACTTGAAGAGAATGATCGCGAGAGCTCTGATGAAAATGTAGATGTTGGAACAAGAAGGGTAGTTGAGTTGTTAACACACAGTGGCGTCAAATGTTTCTGTGAAGCCACCCGTCTGAAAAACGACCGTCTAATAGTTGACGACAAGGACTGTCTGATCATAGTCGAATATAGTCTTGATGATGGTGGCCAAAGTCTAAGAGCATATGAAACTAGAGAAGAAAAATTTAACTTTATCTTATACATACTTGATATTTAAGGAACTTTTTAGTTGGGACTTTGATTCTCCATCCGCCACTTTTACAAGTCAGAACTCACTTTCAAATTTACTATTGAACTGTGAACGACACCATGGCAACCAAAGCAATGACTTTCCGCTGTCAACGGTGCGGACTGAGTTTATATCCTCATGAGTCCCTAGTTGATCTTAAACCTGCTCAATTGAATCTTATTTCCAACGCATCGGCAAACAGTTTAGATGTGTATGAAGGCTCTCACGGTAAGACTGAAAGCTGGTCCTTACAGGACGGCTCAAAACCCCCATGGGGATTGTCACAGATACCCGAGAGTCAGAGATCCTTGTTTATGGGTAAGAGCGGGGCGATGGGATCATTTGTCGTACTATCTGACTCCATGATTGGGCCACCGCATCCGTCTACCCCAGAATTCTCGAAAAACGCGCCGGCTGATGCCGACGACATTAGCAGCCAACCCCACGCCTCAGATTTTTCTTCGCGGCTCAACAAGCTGGAGAATTTGTTTGAAATTATCTCTTCTCAGACTGAAATAGATTTCCCTGTCTGCGTTGACTGTGAGAGCGCTTTAGTCGATGGGTTCAAACAAAAATTTGTAGAGTCGTGTCAAGAACGAGACTCTTATATCGACTTTCTGAACAACTTGAAAGCTGAAAGCGAGCCATCCGAGAAGGAGGTAACACAACTGCAGCTTGATATCAAAAATCTTGAGTTGGAAAACAAAGAATGTCTGTCCAATCTCAAGCTGGCAGAAGATGAGAAACGACAAATAGAAAAGGAGCTCGAAGATTTGCAGAAAGAAATAGATGCTCTTGATCAAGAGGAAGGAGACTTCTACAAAGCACGAAACGAGTTTGACCTAGAGATGGCAGAATTGCACGATGAAAAGGACCGTGTCGAATCGATCTACGAAAAGGAATCAAACCAACTTGAAAAGCTGCAAAAGGTCAATGTATACAACGATGTGTTTTGTATTGGCTTTGACGGCTATTTCGGAACAATCAATGGTTTAAGATTGGGCAGGTTAAAGGATATCAAGGTGGAGTGGTCTGAAATCAATGCGGCTTGGGGGCAAGTATTACTATTACTTGCCACGGTCACAAACAAGATTGGATTCAAGATTAAAGGATACCGGCTAAGACCTCTCGGTTCCACATCACGGATTGAAAAGCTTGAGCTTGATGAACGGACTGGAGAGTATGTGAAAGTGGCCTCTCTTGAATTGTTTTCATCTGGAGACTACCCGCTGGAACGAATTCTAAATCACAAACGACTTGACGCTGCAATGTTGGCGTTCCTGGCGGTGCTTAAGCAGATCTGCGATCATATCGAATCAACCGACGACTCTTTGCACGCGCCTCACGTCATAGCAGACGACAAAATTGGTGGTATCAGCATAAAACTGTCCATGAGCACATCAAACGAAAACTGGACAACGGCCTGCAAGTTTGCGCTTGCTTCGTAAGTTGGCATTCCACTTTTTTCTTTCTTTTTTTTTTTTACTAACTGTTTCTTTTTTTTCAGGTCAAAATGGGTGCTGGCCTACGCTAGTGCTAAAAGTTGAAAAATTGGCGCGTAGATTTTTTTTCCTTCTTTTAGTTTTATTTGTGGGTTTTCTCCCCAATTTTTTCTTCTCTTGTTCACTATTCTTTTATCTTGATGATATTAATGACCCTTTAATGTTTGTTTATAAACGAGGTATTAACCTAAATTTTTTCCCCCTGATTTTATGAGAATTTAACTCAGACAACTAACGCGTTTCCTGGCGGTCACAACGCTTATTTTTTTTGTAGACGGTAGAAAAGAGCGTGTTCAATTTGATAAGGTAATTTTGACGTATATCGTGTGTGCTAAACCGTGTCACTAATCATCAGTTCCCAGATTACAGCGAGAATCTTCAATTTATGCCATGGATTAGATCAGGCATTTGTTGATCCGGCTCTTATCACACAAAAGGTCATTTCAGGTGTGTACCATGGCATTTCAACCATTGATCTCGACAATCTTGCAGCTGAAACCGCAGCCTCATTTACTACGCTTCACCCGGACTATGCGACGCTCGCGACGCGTATTGTCGTGTCAAATCTGCACAAACAGACGGAGAGTGATTTTACAAAAGTTATTAACCAGCTTTATGAATGCCGTAATCCGAAGACTGGTGAGATCGATCCAATTATATCCAACAAAGTGTACGACGTTGTGAAGCAACACGGAGAGCGATTGAACCGAGTTATAAACTATCGACGGGATTTTGATTACACGTATTTTGGGATCAAGACGCTGGAGCGTACATATTTGCTCAGAGTCAAGAACAAAATTGTGGAGCGACCACAGCACCTGTTGATGCGGACGGCAATTGGAATTCACGGGGAAGATATTGAGAAGGTAGTCGAAACATACCTTCTTATGTCCAAGAAATACTTTACTCATGCATCACCGACTCTGTTTAACGCCGGCACGATTCGCCCACAAATGTCATCCTGTTTTATTGTTGCTATGAAGGATGACTCAATGCAAGGCATTTACGACACGCTCAAAACCTGTGCCATGATTTCAAAGCATGCAGGTGGCATCGGCCTACACGCGCACAACATCCGATCAAGTGGAACCCACATTGCTGGTACAAGCGGCACTTCCAGCGGCGTGATCCCTATGCTGAAAGTTTTTAATGCAACAGCAAAGTACGCAGATCAGGGCGGCAACAAGCGGCCAGGTGCTTTCGCCGTCTACCTAGAACCATGGCATGGGGACATCGTTGAATTTCTGGAAATCAGAAAGGCCGGTGGTGACGATGAGATGCGTGCGCGTGATCTTTTCTCTGCGCTTTGGGTTCCAGACTTGTTTATGGAGAAGGTTGAGCAGAACCTTGACTGGTGCCTTTTTAGCCCCAATGACGTGCCAAAACTAGTTGATGCATATGGAGAAGAGTTTAGAATGTTGTACGAGCAGTATGAAAGGGAAGAAAAATATGTCCGCAAAATTAGTGCTCAAAAGCTGTGGTATTTAATTTTAGATGCCCAGATTGAGACTGGCGGCCCGTTTATGATGTACAAGGATGCATGCAATTTGAAGTCAAACCAGTCCAACATTGGCACGATACGGTCATCGAATCTTTGCACTGAAATTGTACAGTATTCATCCCCGGAGGAGGTTGCAGCCTGTAACCTTGCGTCACTAGCGTTACCAAACTTTGTGGATCAGGACGGCGACAAGGTCTGGTTTGACTTTGACGCGCTGCACAAGGTAACCAAGGTCGTGGTTAAAAATCTTGATGCAATCATTGATGAAAATTGGTATCCCGTGGAGGAGGCAGAAGTTAGCAATAAACGACACCGGCCTGTTGCGGTTGGAATCCAAGGCTTTGCCGACATGCTTCTGGCCCTGCGGCTGCCGTTTGAGTCAAAGGAGACTAAAAGACTCAACATCCAAATTTTTGAAACGATATACCACGGAGCAATTGAGGCTTCTATGGAGCTAGCACAGGTTTCTGGTCCATACGACTCATATGAGGGGTCTTACGTGTCAAAGGGATTGCTACAATATGACCTTTGGCAGCACAAGCCAACTGACCTGTGGGACTGGGAAACCCTAAAGGATCAAATTGAGAAATATGGAGTGCGAAACTCTCTTGTAACAGCGTTGATGCCGACAGCTTCGACCTCACAGATTCTTGGGTTTAATGAATGCTTTGAGCCGTACACGACCAATACATACACTCGCAAGGTCCCCGCGGGTGAATTTTTGATTGTGAATCCATGGCTCTTGCGGGATCTGGCCAAGCTTGGGCTATGGGACACAGAGATGAAAGACCAATTACTTAAAAATCAGGGCTCTGTCCAAGCTATTGATGGAATTCCCGTTGATATTAAACAACTCTACAAAACCGTCTGGGAAATTCCTCAGCGGGTTGTTGTTGAGCTTGCCGCCGATCGTGCCCCTTTTATTGATCAGTCGCAGAGTATGAACATCTACATGAAGGATCCCGGGTACAAGCGTCTTACGTCAATGCATTTTATGGGCTGGCATAAGGGCCTAAAGACTGGAATGTACTTTCTCCGCACACAGCCAAAAACAGAGACCTTTCATCAGACGCCACTACCTCGGGTTGCAGAAGAGCAATATGCAGTGCGAGGCAACGCATTAGATGATACTGCAACATCGTCCACGGCCATAAATTCTACTGTTACAGCAGCTGCATTGATGACAGGCAGTTCGCGCGCTCACTCGCGGCGCGTATCACTTCCTGGTGGGGGTGGTAAAACTGTAGTCTACCAGGAAAATATTGACAATGTGGTGCCGTCCTCGCGGCTTATTTGGCTTGATACAAAGACGGGCAGGCTCGAGGTGCTCTCAGGGCCCCAGGGCCCCTCAAAGGCTGGGCACCGTCACAGTGCCAATGAAATTGATCTTGAATCACCACTAGTTGCTAGTGGTACAAGTAATAGTAGTGGCTCCACTAGTAATGGCAGCCTTAGTGGGAGTAAGCGCCGCATCTTGGGGGCGGGCAAGAGTAAGCGGGATAGCCCAGCTAAGCGAGTGGCTATAAGTGAGCACAATAACCAAGATTCTGCTGCGGAAAGCAGTAGTAGCAGTAAACGGCCTAAACTTGAGAAAGAATAGAAATTGATAATAGCAGGCCTATTTTTTGTTTACATTCTTTTTTTTCTTTAAAACAAACTTTTTTTGTACTAGGGGTCTTACGATTTACACAAAAAGACTTTGTCTATCAAACTACCTAGAGAAATATATTGTCCATGTTTGTACCAAAAAGACATGATTTTAGATTATTTGCTTCATTATTAGTAGTCGTCACCTCTGGAAACGACTTCCTTACCGGTTCCCTTAATAACGATGGTGTGCTCGTACTGAGCCGTGTACGATCCTTCAATATCAACGAGGGGTGGGTAAGCACGAACAGCCTCGGCCCGGACTAGAGTGTTGAGCGCAAGCAGGTATTTTTCCTCGCCAAGGTGATCAAGTTGACGGCGCGAGAAGGGGAGAGTACCAAAAGTCTTGTCAATCGTGGCAAAAAGTGCCTTGGCGCTATTAACCCGCAATGGCACATGCTGGGTTGTGGGGATGCGACCGTAATGCGAGCATTCACCTTCATTGCGGACAACACCACGACCAGTAGAACCAAAAGTCTCAATGGCAAAAGTCTCGCCTTCTTCCATCTTGGTCTGGTCGGGGGTCTTGACAATGGGCACCGACTTGCCGCCGTGGATGCGGTAGCGCTCGATATTGTGGCCGCTGAGGTTACGGATGGGTTTGATGGGGTAGGTCTTGCCATCGAGCTCAAGCTCATAGGATTCCATGACCTCCTGGATTGCGGCACCAATTTCACCAAGGCGCACGTCAACACCAGCTTCACGAATACCCGTCTCGGTAGCAGCCTGTACGGCTTTCAGCAATGTAGCGTACTTGCTCTCGCCATCGGGGTTATCAAAAGTTAGCGTAAAAGCAGAGTCAGTAATGTAACCATTGACATGTACACCAATATCGACCTTGAGCACATCATCGACACCAAGCACGGTAGTGTCACCCTTATTGGGGGTATAGTGTGCAGCGCAATGGTTGATCGAAAGACCCGTGGGAAAGCCGACACCGGCCTCATGCGGGGGACGGTTGCCGGTAAGCGTGCGAGTAGCATTCTCAATATTCTCAGCAATGTCCCACATGAGCATCCCTGGCTTGATCATGCTGCGTGCATAGCGGCGCACCGTGCGGTGCACCTCGGACGCATGGCGCAAATCGTTGAGCGCGTCGAGCTGGGCCTCGCGCGCATTGGCCCGCACCTCGGCATCCGTTGTGCGCTTAAGGTTGTCATCAACGCCATCAGTGTCCTTAGTGTCGGTGGTAGTTTTGTAGGGCATGAACTGGCCCTCAGGGTAGATTCCGTCGGGGAACTTGTCAGACAAGGGTCCGCCGGGCGGGCCATTCTTCTTCTTCTTCTTTTTGTTATTCTTTTTCTTCTTCTTGGGTGTGGTAGCGTCAGTGCCATTAGCACCGCCTTCAGCAGGGACAGCCAATTCTCCCTCCTTGTTGGAAACTGCAAAAAAAGAAATTAAAAAGGAAGTGGAGTTAGTATAAGATTGAATCAGTGGTTTGGTGAAATTGCATTAGAGCTGCCTGATGGTCTACGGACCGCTACTATTATTACTCCAAATAGCTGGAAAAAATGATATCAATAGAACACCTACTCGTAGTTTCAGCAAGTTGCTGTTGTACTAATTCAGCCTCGGTCATTGTGTTGTCTTGTAAGTTGTATCCCAGGATATGGTGGTTGCTGGTCTGGGAAGCTTTGTGGGTGAGAGGTTGGAGGTGAACACCAGCGATTTCAAAGTAATTTTTTTTTCTTTTTTTTTTTTTTTTTACCTGCACAGGGCCGAGTTGTTCTCACCCGCATGAAAGACAAAGTTCATGTCAGGTGATAATATACTATTTGAGAGTATATGCGGCGCTATACAGATACGGCAATTAGGGCATGTAAAGTGGATGTCACATTTCTGTGTGGTCGGCAAAGCGAAGCTCCGAAATCGCCGGTGGTTCTCAATGCTTGTTTTTGCTATCAACATACCAACAAGGTATATTAACAAAAACCAAGTTTTGTATGAATATAAAGTTGAATCGAATAAAGTCCAGCTGATGTATTTAGACAAGATGGTTGGAATCATCATAGCTTTGGAATAGCTTTTCGGTCCGCTTGCACGCCAGAGTTTGCTTTCCAAAACTGAGCCTGCTCTCGAGAAAATCAACCACAATAGCCTTGTTGTTTTCTTTCTGTCAACTATAACTTCGATTAATGCAAAAAAGGATATATCGTCCAATCTTTAAAGTTGCCTTGGATCGCACTAGAGTTGTTCCTGTATGTCCCTTTTTTTTTATCAATTGCTGATGTCGGCAATAAAAAGAGCCGGTTAATTGTGTACAAAGCAACCGAGGGTGACATGTCATATTGCAATATTGGTATTGATGAGCTCATTATTGCGTGGCAGCGGCTATCATGTCAGGTCGACTCATTGACACGCCTTTTTTTTTTTTTTTTTTTTTTTTTTTTTTTTTTTCTTTTTGTTTCTTTTTTTTTTCTTGGTGTGTCAGGATCAGTCAGATCCAAAATAAAATGAGATAATAAAAACAATAAAATAATAATAATAATAATTGAGATATAGATGACAGGTTCTCAATAAGCTGTGTTTAGATCCCCATCTTTAAGTATCATGTGTGATCTAAGTCTTGGCTAACATTAGCCAAAAAAAAAAAAAAAAAGTGTCTCGAAACATCCAATTCTTTTGTCGATAAAATCTCTTTCTGTCTTGACTGACTTTGGATTAATTGACTCCCATAGCGATACGAGATAATTGGCAACTACTACTGCCTGGTATCTTTTTTTTAATATTTTTATTTACTGTACCAAAGCATAAAAGCCCTGCGGTATATCAGATGGAAACGCATTAGCATTTAAGAGACAAGGCCTAGTCTTTGTATGACATTATATACATGCTGCGATATAAAAACTTCTCCGAGTCGGTATGCAAAAGGGATCTTATGCTGGTAGCTCTGAGTTCTGAGTTTGTGGACAATGGTTGTTTTTCGTTTTTCATCAGCCGGTCATCTGCTTTTCTCGGTAATGTTTATAAGGACTTCTTTAACTTCTTGTTTACTTTAAAAAAAAAATGACTCTAGCGGTAACTTTGATATATCTTCATAACTTGTCTGATTGCTATACGTCATTAATTTTTACATGTTATTGTTTCCTTTTTGTAATTATCCTTCAAATCAACTTTGTCTCGTTAAAAATATCATTTTATTATCTTCAACTTTATAACTCAAGCATAACACGCATTGTACTTGCTCACAAACGCACAAAATAAAAATTACACATCAATAAATAAAGGCATAAATAAATAATAAAAGGAGTGGGAGAAAAAAGGAAATAAAGAAACGGGAAAAGACAATAGAAAAGAGCTTCTCATTCGAATTGGTATCCTTGATTGTGTCATCGTCGTCATTACTGGTGTTGATTAAAAAAGTATTTGTAGTATTCAGAAATGTGAAAAGAGAGACACATAGCCGGTGGGTTCATTGTAGAGATGGTCGAGTGGGGTTGTGTCTGACAGCCCGGTGAACTGATTGCCTATTGAACTAGCAGCTTCAATCTCAGTGATGCTGCTGCTCAGTTCATCCAGACCTAAATTCAAAGGGTAGGAATTGGCGTTCTCTGTAACAGGCATGTGGCAGTAATTTTGACTTGCTGGAGGTAGGGATACTGGCTCTAAAGGTGACTTTACTTGGGTAAAACCAAAGAAATCATTGTCATTTTCCCAGAAAAGTGCGTCCTCAGTGTGCAGATCAGCTTCCGCATTGTCACTGAACATGCTCACGGCACCATCGCTAAATGGAGAGGGTGATTTAAAGTAGGAGTTGGCACCTGGTGAAAGCACAAAATTTGGTGAATTCACAGCAGAAAGACTGGTATCAATTTTGAGACCACGAGTTTCTTCAAAAAAAGATGGGTTGGTTATTGTGCTAACAAGATTGGGATTGGAACTTGTATTGTTAGTAGCAGCCAAGCTAGCAGCTTTGATCATAATGTCGCTGTAGCTGCTGAAACGGCTGTTGACCACTGTACTGGTGGTACTATCGGTATCATTGGCCAGATCAACTGGGAATGAACCCTTGAGCTCGGGAAAGACACCAGCGAGCTTTTCAGCCATTAGATCATACTCGAGATTTGACTCAAAGTATTGGTATATTGTATTCGTCAGGTAATATTTGTCATACATTTGATTAAGAAACTGAGATATGTTTTTGGGGAATTCGCTTTTGATGCTAACAGTATGATCACTGAAAAGACACTTTGCAAGCTTTTGAAACCACGGAAGAAGAGTGTTTGAAATGTACTCTGGTGAGAGAATACTGTCTTTCATTTTGAGGTATGCTTCTTCAAGAAACATGAGCTCTATTTCAGGGTAATCTGACGAGCGACCTCTAAATCTACTGTCGGCAAGCATTTTAAGCTGGCTGATGAAAAGGTTTGTGCGAGTTGAGACCTGATCAAGAGACGGGCGGCGGCGCTTATCAGTCTTTAGGGTGTGTGAATCAGGTCGGCACTTTCGACCTCTTCCACCAGCTTGTTTGATCTGGAGACCATTGCTGCGCAGTAACGTTGAAAGAGTTGACTGAGGGAATGAGCGGCCGAAAGTTGTCAGAGCCCATTGACGAAGTTCTTTGGTTGAAGGAGGGGGAGACTGAGATGCAACAAATTGACATATTTTAAGTCTGGTAATATTGTCAATACCCTGACGACGTTTGACTGCTCTGGTGGTGTTGTTAGTAGTAGCGGTGGTAGAAGAGTAAGAGGATTGAGAATTTTGCATTGGACGTGGGGGAAGAAGTGGTACTTGAAAAAGAGTGTCAAAAGGAGGAGAAGGAAAGATGAAAATCGATAGGGGAGTCGGCAAGGTTTATATAATTGAGTATCTTCAAGGCAAAGGGACCAAATCTCGTTGAGAAGCATGCAGGTGTTTTGGTTTTTAAAGTTAATTTCTTTTATTTTGATGTATATGTGATTTCTGCGATTTGAGACTAGTCCAGTAAGAAGTCAACTGTAAATATATACACACCATGTATCTTAGAACAGGTTTCCGAGAAAACCGGACCAAAAAAAAAAGAAAAAAGAAAAAAAAGAAAAGAAAAGAAAAGCAAATGAATGAATGAACAAATGAATAAACAAATATTTTCTATTAGCATGATCAAGGTTATCCAATAACTGCACATAATACGGGCACAAACTGTTAACTGAAAGGGTTGATAAGGAAGTTGATCGGCCGGTCAGGGATCTCGATAGCTGGTAAATGGCAGTCTAAGCATTTAGGTCATAAATCATGGCTTGTGAAGGCTTATACTCCTATGAGGTAGTGTTCGCAGCGGCGAATGGACAGAAGAGGAGAACAACACAAAATAGGCAAAATGTGATGAGCGGCTGTGTCTTGTTTATTTTCTTTTTTTTTTTAATTTTTATTTATTCGTCTTTATTTGTACCATGTTGTGGGTTTTTGTGTTGTTGTAGTACATGTTTAATTGTTGTGAGCTTCTATTCACGCTAAAGTTTATTCTGGAACTACTTTCACCGTTGAATTGAATTAACTGCCTGTTTGGTAATAGTGCCGAGTATGAGCCCCCATGTAATCGAAAAAATCCAAAACAAAAGAAACGTTAATCCAAACCCACGACTTTGCTACAGTAAAGATTAACCGGTCACTACCAAAAAAAAAAAAAAAAAAAAATTAAATAAAAACAAAAAAAATAAAATAAAAATAATAAAATAAAATAACAACCAGAGTAAACAACAACGTTTCACAGCCTACAGACTGATATGGATCATGCATTATTGGATGGAGCTGGAATGCCCTTAGCCTTGCTTAGCCATTAAGTTTTGTTTAAAAGGAGAACAACGTTTAATGGTTACTTCACACCCATTATAACTACTCGGGCTATTGTGTTTATCATTAACACAGCCGCCAATCACGAGGATGGCCATACCCTTTTATGTGTGTCCTTGAAGGCTAACAAAAACAATTAAAATAAAAGTCATACTCTTACAAGCTTCATAAATACGTTGATATTAGCACAGTTGCATTATTAATTGCTAGTATCTTTGGAGCTTTCTATTTTGAGAAAATACGATGTCAATTAGCGTGATTGTGATGATTTGGTTTGTTTTCTGGCGGCCTGTCCCCGCCAATTCAGTTATCATTGTCCAAATAAGAAAAGACGTTACTTGATTGGCTTTTTAATATTATCAGTAGTAAGTTTCTAAAATAAACGTATCTTTATTTGTTTGCATACAAAGAAGTTAATTCACAGCTTCTATGAGTAAAATGATGCTATTTACGGATGTTCAGTGCTGTTTGTGTGGATGAATACTGTAGGAAAACCGTTGAATCTTTTGCAGTTTAGTCAAAATATCACTCTACAAATAACTCTTTTATTTCTTTTTTTTTATTTATTTGTGTATTATACATACCAGGTTTACTTGGTTAAATCTAAATAGTTATATGGTTAAATAATTATGTGTGGACTGCAAAGTTGCTAAAGGAAACGTCTCTAAGGCAAATCACGAGGGTCCTTCTGACATTTCTGGTTGGCTGCTAAAAAAGACATACAAAAAGGTGATATGATCGACAAGAATCAAACAAGATAAGAATAAAGAGAAGGGTCCGGAAATCGGATTACACTGCAAAGGTTTCTCCTATCTTGATTTGATTTTAACCTTTTAATTCTATGAGGTCATCATTCAAAGCCCAAAAAAAAAAAAACTGTTAAAATTAAAGTAGCCCTGGACTAATGAATCAAAATAGACGAATGATTCAATTATTTGAATCAGAATTTTTCCTATGTGGAACTCTGATATGTCTAAAATAATACAGTAGCTACTAGAAACTAGAATTTGCAAAAGAAATGAACGTCGCCAGCCAAATTTGTTTCGCAGTTTATCAGCGTTCCATCTAAAAAGTATGTATGAGAGAAGGGAAAATGGACTTTCTAGTAACGAGTATCGGGGAGGCTGGGAATTTTTACATGTGAATCAATTCTAAACACGGACTTTTATTGTTTAAACCGGGGTTTTCACTATTTCTGGTCTTCTTACCCCAGGGTTACTCTGTAGCATTTGAAAATAGGTCATTTTCGAAACATATCGTTCAAGTCTAGAAAGGAGAATCCTGGTAGATCTGTGCATGTGTATCACGTATATTATGAAAAAGAAATCTTTTTAAAACGTGCATAATGAAAATTCGGCAAGAAAGTTGCGTTAAATGATCAAGTGGTCTCAATGGTTCTAGATGCCGTAAAAACGGGCAAAAACTTTATCATGAAACGTTGACAATTAACAGTATCAACTCATCTAGCCAGAACCTGCTATCAGAATCCCTTGTATGGTCATACATAATGTCTTGGCAATTAAAAGTAATTCTTTTCTTTAGCTTGGTAATGACCTCGGTAGTAATAGTAATAGTAATAACAGCAAAGGCTAGTGTTTAATCGCTAAAAGAAAATATCAACCTTACCTGAGTCTAATGCAAGGACAATAAACTGATTCTCTGTTTATCGGCCAAAGCCTAGGACTGTTTCTAGAGCGTCTAAGTCCGTCGGCGCAAGAATTCAGGAAAGCAGGAGGTTCTTCCATGAGTCGCAAGGCGGCCTCACCAAAGGAGGTCAATATAGCTTAATTGAACAAAGATCCAAGGAAATTTTGGCTTGCATCTGATGCAGTGTTCTATTACTGCAAGCTATTTGAGTCAGTACCTAAATATGAGTTGCTTGTTGCTGCAGGAATATTTTAGTCTTTTCAAACATTCTATCTGGTGATGTGGGGAGATAGTGCTGCTGAATCAACGGTAGCGTTGGAAAGCTTGACCTGATGGGGAATCGACCTGAGACACTCTGTGGTCTCCAATAATACCTGTCCCTCACCGCAGTACGACGCTGATCTAGAACTTGAGTCGAGGGTGACTATACGCTATAATATAAGCAGGGGCTTTAGGTTTTGTTATACCTTTTGAAAATGGGCAAGACTAGACGGAACTCTGGATGAAATTACAAGCAAACAAGTATTGTACAAAGAAGGAAGTTGGCTTTTGACGAAGAGGAGTAATAAATCTAAAATAAAAATAAAAGCAAAAAAGTCAAGCACGTTTTCTTTTTAGTGGAGAAAATAAAAATAACAATGTGCAGCAGCCATACTGAACTTGCTATCATTCGCCAATTCTCTAGATCTGCACTTGCACAAAAGTTAGCATTCTTTTTCTAGTCCTGACCGATGAAACTAGACAAGTATTATTTTTATTATTGGTGTACACTCTCACCAACAGGTTCAATTTTCTTTTTGCTTGGTTATTTGGTTTTGGTTTTTTACACTTAGTAAATATTATTTTCAGATAAAAGTATTGTGCGATTTTTCGACGTTTCTTTTGAAATCAAGAAAAAGAGAGTTAAAGTTTAAAATGTATTTCCGCTGCATCAAAATCGGGATTAAGTATTCTCCAATGGTAATGAGGAATTGAGGTAGTCTGCTTACAGCCAACGTTCTCCTTTGATACTCGCTGCGGATTGTAAGCCCCGCAACCACCCATGCTCAACGGCTTTTTTATTTATTTTATTTGTTATTTGGCTTTTGTACTTAAAACCTAGTCTAACCACACATGCTAAACAAAAACTGACATCAGCAGTTATCTCGGTATCAGGATTCAGTATGGCTAGTGCTACAACCATTGATTTTCTTACTACAGTCGTTAACCAGACAATGTAGATAACGTTATTTTCATTTTTGCTTGCTCAATGCTGATGGAAAACTGATGAGATTTGTCTCAGCACGCCGTTTTTATCAGTGGCTGGCTTTAGAGTTGCCCTGTTTTCGCTCGAAAAATCAATATTTACGGATGTTTACTTTTTCTTTTTTAATTGCAACAGTTAAGAACTTTTATTTGATGCTAGCAGAGTGTCCAGTAAATATTTTATAATAAAGTGATAACGCAGGGGAGCTTGCATTCTACCGTTAGGTCACAGTGAATACAATATAGTATGCTGCTGACCAGCGAGCTGCTTCAAGTGAGTCTTGAATCAGAACCCGCACTAGAACGAAATTTTCTGTGGCCATTAGTTACATTCTCAAATTATTTCAATGTTGCGGCCAAAATCTTAGCACATCACCACGGTAGACGTGCGTTCCGTCGGAAAGTCCGATTGGGAGTTAACGATATAACCATTCATGTACTCTAGCAATCTAGCGTAACGGTCATATCGCTTTTGTGTTTCAAATCGCTTATAGGTGCAAGTAATACTAAAACAAAAAGAAAGCTTCTATATTAAGCTTATTAGAAATCACTTGGTCGTGTTAGTGGGCAGGTGATCAACATAAAGTTGAATATGGTATAAATCAAACATTTCTACGATTTATATCCGTTTACAAAAGACGTGATAGGTTATTGACGCCAATAGGCGGGGCCTGACGGGTACAGAAACTAACGACACTAATGCCATTTGTAGTGAAGGCAATTTCTGCCAACAGCATTAGTTGATACTACTAACCGCAATTTTTGGATGATTAAACAAGCTTTGGTGATCGGCATTGAATGAAGGTTTAAACAAACCTGATTTATCGAAAACGACGTGGTCTTTGGTTTAGGGTCGAGTTCCTGGTACCGATCGCTAGCAGACAGGTCAATTGGGGAGCTTAAAATTAATACGAGACAAAAAGTTAATGTAACTACATGGGAAAAATAAAGAACTAATGAATGATATCATTAGTCTAAAAGTCCACAACCTTGATAATATCGAGTAGCATCGTAGAAGACCCCAAATTAGGGGTACCAATCTAGGTCATAATCAGGTTTGAGTTTTTTCCCCAGGGTTACATTGCATAGATCTTCACTTGAATGTTGGAAAAAGGGAATAGAAGATTAGGGAAAATAAAATAAAACAATAAAAAGAAAAGAAAGAAGCAATAGAAGTAGCAAAAATGTAAGGAAATTGATATTAAAAATTGCTTAATCATAACAGAGATAGAGGGTTTGACAGGTGTCGAACACTATTGATCAGGCTGAGAATTAGGCAATATTGGTCTAACTCCTATAGCAAGGTTTTAAAATCATAGAAGTTGATTTAATATGTGCATTTAGTAAACAAACTATGTTTAGTAGCAATCAGAAACAAATGACTTACCAACCGCGGGGCCGTCGGGGGTCGTTCAAAGGAAATACTTGAAAACGACCAGTCATTTAGGTTTAATGCAAAACCGTTTTTTTCTTTCTGTATTCCGTCGGTACTGGCTGTCGTTAGAGTTGATATTATTGTCAACATGAGCAAATATGTTAGACCGTTGTAAATTTTGTAATCAATGCTATTGATTATGATGGTGCATACACAAACAAACCTTGTCGTTTATCACAAAGTTTGATATAACAGTTATCATGACATCATGTTAAATGGCAACTAAGCTGTCATTTTGAATAATCCAGTTCTAAACGTAACAACCTTTCCTGATAACAGGAAACCCAGGCTCTTATGTACTCTCTTGATAGAATCTTAGAATATACAGATAAATGAGATCCGTGTATCTATATGCTCTCTCAGCGAACAAAAACCTCTTGTCTCCTAGAATGATGTCCGAACCGGGTTTGAGTGCGACATCATTCACCCATGTGACATAAGAAATCTATTTTCTACTCTTTCTCTTCTTTTTCCTTTTTACATCTCCCTCGCAGCTACTTGCCTATAGGGCACAACCAATGATATTGTTTAGTCGCAGACTGCTCTATCTTCAATAGTTTAAGATATAGTTACATCCTGTAGGATTGTTGCTATGATCCGCCAGATAAGATGCAATAACAGCAAATCATCTTCATGAGTTCTAATGCTACAACAGCGGGGATCTAAATTGGTTGATTCATGCACACCAGACTCGTGAAATCATAAATCAAAAAAATGATTGTTGGCTCACATGCTACAATCCTTCAATAACGAAGTATTTGACAGCTGCTATTATTTCTGCTTTATAGGAGCTTTGATAGATAATCCATGATGCGATTGATGAGCTCATGCTTCAATTAGCAGCTTATCATTGGAACAACTTGGTGAACAGCCAGTAATTGCAATTATATTTGTAATCTGAACAACAGCATTAATTATGCCATGAATATCCTTTGTCATCCTTCAATAGCCTTTACGACACTGTTTTATTACTTTATCGGCAATTTTTTTTTTTTTGTTTAAGCGGCTGCCATGTCTGAGCCTGATTTTCGATTTAAAACGTGAAAGAACGAATCTAGCGATTTTGATAAGTCTGTCTTGGTTAACAATTATGCCTCAATGACAATAGTAATAATGGCCAGTCGGATTCCAAATATCAGGCATTTCTGTTTGTTTATTTTTTGTTATTATAATCTAGCCGAGCTAATTTGAGTTATCTCGTTTGGCAAGGCTGAATATGTAGGCGTAGTAAGTTTTTTTTTTTTTTTTATTATTTTGCGCTAGCTTTGAAACTGCCAGCTGCAGTTGGAACCCAGCACCGCCCAGTGAAGATCTTTATTTCGCCCATTGACTTTCTAAGCCCCCGTGTCCACTGCTTCCTGTACAAACAACTTAGAGGCAGCTTTAAAATGCATTCCTATGTTCAGCCAGTTGAATTCCTAAACAGTAACTGATCATTCTACTATGGTTGCATTTAGGTGTTTTCAAGTTCTTTTTTGTGTCTCATTTGTGGACACCATACAAAAGGAGCCCTCTTGAATTTTGTCTTTTAATTTTCGTTTTCAGCATGTGTAAATTAAAGAACTATGGTGTTGTTATTTTCCCCCCTTGGATTTACAATAGTGAGGTGAACAATATTATGATTCATTCACTATGGTCCTGTGCCAGTATGACTGACTAGTGAAAATACAACTCTAGATTTCGAGTAATATTTGAGTCAAAGCCCAGATTACCACCTGGTCATTTTTTCTACAAAGTTGTCGATTGGGTGGAGCTTCCACAAATCTGCTTAGGATACCCCGGAACATGGAGATCTACTTAACGTTCAGGAACCCGGGTTTGGGTATTATGATGTAGGGTTTTCCCATGAGAAGAAACAAACCTAATACAACTTCGGTTTCTGCTTCGCTTAAAACCATCCCACCAGTACATATCTCCGAGGGAGCAGTAAGCGAGAGACATTTAATTCTACTTGTTGTATGCTTTAGGGTCCGAATCAGTGATTAGACCTAATTTTGATGCTAAGCAATAAACAAAATTGAGTTGTAATGGGAATCATTTTTTTTAGAGGTACAGTCAGAGCTACAGCTCGTCGCTTAATTTGGATGCTTTTGGAATGTAAGAGGTTGGGCACCAAAAGAAAAAAAAAAAAAGGTTACAGCAGGTCCAAGGTACAGCGGACATTTACAAATGATCAGCTTTTCTGTTATGAACAGCTAAAACTTGCCCACTTCTCATACAATGACAAGAGGTCATGACCACCAGAGGCTGGCACGTTGAACTTTGGCTGGAATTTATCGAAGCAATAGTTTAAAAAAGGTAAGATAATTGTCAATCACAAAAGAAATTACCACACACAAATATGCTAGTTGATCTATACACAGATAAATCTCTGTCACTAGCTTTCCTCGCAATGTACCGCATTCGATATTATGTTGTCGGTCTGTGCATGCTAGAGTCTCGTGACCGCACTAGTCTAATTAAAGTAATTAATCGATAGTTTTACAATTCACCAAAGGTTGACGCTTTCATGCAAACAATAAGTTCCCAAAAGAATAAATTTTTGAAACTATTTGAAGCTTGGAACACAGAAAAGAGATTATTAAAAAAAAAAAAAAAAAGATTCCAATAACTTGGATTAATTGATTAACTGCTGTTTAAAATTCATGATTGCAGCTGAACCAGATGTACAGAGATTTGACTTTCGATTGGTCACTGTGCTTAACTCTTATTTATTCCACCATGGCTTAGCAGCCGCTAATATAAAAACCTTATAGATTTATTACTATAAACATTTTCTAAGAGTTTCTGCTCACTTCATATCAATGTTTACCCACCTTGAAGTGTCGATTTGTTGATTAATATTTTTGTTAATATTGACGTTGTTTGCTTTCCATGCTACCCTTTACTGGGAAATGTAGGGCAATTATACCAAACATTCTTGAAATTAAATTTGTTCTTTATTTTCTGATACTGGAAACTCACTGCCACAATTGGAACCGCAAAAAAAAAAAAAAAAAAAAAAAAAAAAAAAAAAAAAAAGGCTTGAGTGCACTTGGCCTCGGTTCTAATACTACTATCAAAAAAAAAAAAAAAAAAAAAAAAAAAAAAAAAACACTGTATAAACTCGTGGGAAGAGATTGTGCAAATGAAGATGTAAACCTTGAGATACAAACGTTCTCAGAGAATTCTATTTACATCTGATAGAGCGAGACTTCTTGAGGAATGTTTCTTTGGAGCTTGATCCCATGATATTTTTAATACCAAGAAGGGTCTTGGTGTAGTAGACAAGTTCTTAGATTCATTACCGTAACCTTTTTGTTGACGGTACGCTTAATTAGAGCAACTTGTAAATGTTTTGCAGAGAATCAGTCTTCGGTATCAATCTAATGAGTGTTATGTATCGCACGCGCTACTCTCAATGCCTGGTATTGTCCATAGAGAACTTCGCGCCATCGAGTGCTTGAACTTAAAATACGAACTGACTTCGCTACATTGTCAGTGTCATAAAAACAATTTATTTAAAATTCTTATCTTCTTTACATGTCATGTTGTTTTATAATTGTGTTCCTAACAATTTGATGCAAGGGCAATTAACTGATCATCTATTTACAAACATTCCTATGATATGCAAAAAGGGATTCTAGCATTGCAACAGAGTTAAATTCTGGTCCTTTTTTCAAGATTTCGTGCCTACGAGTACAGGTGCGCTGCAAATAGCTCTAGACTCTGATCGGCCTCCTGTGTTCTCCGCATGCACCTGAATAAGCAGATTCTACTGTAACGACAGAGTTTGTTTGAAGTTCTCTTGGCTTTACACTTGTATCGTGTATACAATAATCAATTTTTGTGGGCAGCCAGATTCTGACTCTAACTGGTATCACTTTTGTTTAAGCCAACGATTGTTCAGCTTCTATTGTGGATTATACTCTTTTCCAAAAACGTTGAACAAGTAGAGGAGAAATATCTGTATGTACGATTAAACTCATGTTGCAGATCAGATGGCTTAATTATGCAAGTTTTGAAGTACGGTAGCTTTCTTTTAGATTAGGGCCCAACGATCAGCCGTGACTCAGCCATATGTATAACTACACATCTAAGCAACGGCTTAGACTTATCATTTGACTGGCTGAGCACACCAAGCGCTAATAGTAGAAGATTGCGATCAACAATTCAACTCATTCCAACTGTGCAGTCTACAAGAGTATATTATAACCAGAAAAGCGTCGAGGCTTAGCAAATCCGGAAGCAAGACTCATGCATGTGCTCCGAATTGCGGACAAGTCAAATGAAGTCATCATCAATGTCACCAAAAGATAGGGGAGTGAATATTGATTTTAAATTCAATTGCAACTGGTTTTCTGTTGTTGTTTTCTTTTGATATTAATGACGACAAGTATTAAAGCAACCTTCCACTACGGAAATACCGAAAGTATGATCATGATGAAAAATCCCACAAAGCTTTTTGAAAGCTGAAAAGCATTTTGCATGTTGTTTCACGCGTTGAATAGTACTTATACTATGAAATACCAGGTAGACTTCACCAATGCTACACCAGCTACCAAAGGGAGCTTCGTGGAGAAAAGTTCCCCCAACCCTTTGAAATCCTTCATGAGTACCGTGTCTCGTCATACCTTTAGTAAGCCAAGATTCTTCTTGGCATTAGGAAAGGTCTTGGAGTAATAGTCAAGCTTTTAGAATTATCACCGCAACATTTCTGATTAATGTGGTGCATCATTAGAGAAGCCTGCCAATATTTTACTATTAATCTCTACTATTGAAATACTTGGTGTTATGTACAGCAGGTTTTTTTTAACACATGCAAGTATTCTTGAACTCGGCTTCATCGAGCCTTTGAATTTATCGTACGCATTGCCACTGCTACCTTGTCAGTCTCGTAATCAAACTTTCTGGAGCTCATGTTTTCTTTGTATGTCATTTTATTTTGTAACTTTGTGACTATTTGATGTAAGGGCAATAACCAGAATATTTATCTGATTTTCAATGCATTCTAAATCTAAAATAGTCTTGAGCTTTGAGTAATAATATTTAGAAAATACAGTTTAGGACTTGGTCTTTAATTTGAACTATTGAAATACAATTATATAATATATTTGTGTTTTGTTACATATAATTAGTCAGTGATTAGTTGATAGCTATTTACATTTGATCAGGTCACATGAGTTATCAGCAATTGAAACATGCCAACGTTCTGATCTGCCACAAGGTTGCTATGTTCACCTTAACTGTTGCGACAATTACGGCACTTGCGTTGCTACAATATTTGTTATGTGAAAGATCCAACTACCAACAAAACAAAGTGTTCTAAAACACTAGTTATTAATTATACATCAGAGATTACCTCTAGAGATAAAAGCTTATACTGATGCTAACTTGTTTATTTTTTTTTTTTTTTTTTTTTTTGCGAAAATCACAATATTATACTCCTACCTAAAGTCAAGACCCAAAAGATGGTTTATAAAATTCATAAGAAAATCAACTCAAATACTGCTTGAAATAAGCTTGTTTGGAGAGTTACTTTAGATTCAGGGCTTTTTAATGAAGCTATGAGAATATTTCATTAAGAAACATGAGTCTAGTCTTTTTGGCATTAGACGTTGAGTTTTCTTACTCCTGGATTCATATTAAAGGGAATCTAGCAGGAGTTGAGTGTTCTGAACTGCTTAGAATACTTAAGTTTAAACACAGTGAAGACTTTGATTTATTTTAATTATTTTAATATAATTATTATATTTTAATTATTTTAATATTATTTATTATTATTATTATTTTTTTTTTTTTTTTTTTGCTGCTACATGCCCTTACCCTGAAATCTTATTGATGGGACGTTTTCCACACCTTTGGTCCACGAAGAGAGCTACTCTTGTCACCCAAAAACTTTTTTTTAAAAAAAAATTTTTCTGTATAAAAAAATATCTAATGATTTCAATTTTCCTTCCCTTTTTTTTTTTTTTTTTTTTTTTTTTCTTCTTTTCCCTAGCCATCTTTTATATCAATTCAACTTCAAATAGATTCTTTTAGGTCTTTCTAATCGACTCTATTTACACCAACCTCCCTCTTCCTCCATCTTCCATATAAAAGAACTTCACAATGGTTAACTTCACTGTGGACCAGATGCGTGCCCTTATGGACAAGGTCACCAACGTCCGTAACATGTCCGTTATTGCTCACGTCGATCACGGAAAGTCCACTCTTACCGACTCTCTCGTCCAGAAGGCCGGTATTATTTCCGCTGCTAAGGCTGGTGAGGCTCGTTTCACTGATACCAGAAAGGATGAGCAGGAGAGAGGTATTACCATTAAGTCTACCGCTATCTCCCTTTACAGTGAGATGTCTGAGGATGATGTCAAGGAGATTAAGCAGAAGACTGTTGGCAACCAGTTCCTTGTCAACCTTATTGACTCTCCCGGTCACGTTGATTTCTCTTCTGAGGTTACTGCTGCTCTTCGTGTTACCGATGGTGCCCTTGTCGTCGTCGATACCATTGAGGGTGTCTGTGTCCAGACTGAGACCGTTCTTCGTCAGGCTCTTGGTGAGCGTATCAAGCCCGTTGTTGTTATCAACAAGGTTGATCGTGCTCTTCTCGAGCTCCAGGTCACCAAGGAGGACCTTTACCAGACTTTCGCCAGAACTGTTGAGTCCGTTAACGTCATCATCGCTACCTACGTCGACAAGTCTCTCGGTGATATCCAGGTCTACCCCGAGAAGGGTACCGTTGCTTTCGCTTCTGGTCTCCACGGTTGGGCTTTCACTGTTCGTCAGTTCGCCACCAGATACTCCAAGAAGTTCGGTGTTGACCGCACCAAGCTCTCCGAGCGTCTCTGGGGTGACTCTTACTTCAACCCTAAGACCAAGAAGTGGACCAGCAAGGACAAGGATGCCAACGGCAAGCCCCTTGAGCGTGCTTTCAACACCTTCATTTTGGACCCCATTTTCAGAATCTTTGCTGCTGTCATGAACTTCAAGAAGGAGGAGGTCGAGACTCTCCTTGAGAAGCTCGAGATTCACCTCAAGAGTGAGGAGAAGGAGCTCGAGGGTAAGGCCCTCCTTAAGGTCGTCATGAGAAAGTTCTTGCCTGCTGCTGACGCCCTCATGGAGATGATTGTTATCCATCTTCCTTCCCCCATCACTGCCCAGAACTACCGTGCTGAGACCCTTTACGAGGGTCCCTCCGACGATGTTCACGCTATTGCCATCAAGAACTGTGACCCCACTGCTGACCTGATGCTTTACGTCTCCAAGATGGTTCCCACTTCCGATAAGGGTCGTTTCTACGCTTTCGGCCGTGTCTTCGCTGGTACCGTCAAGTCTGGCCAGAAGGTCAGAATCCAGGGCCCCAACTACGTCCCTGGTAAGAAGGATGATCTTTTCATCAAGGCCATTCAGCGTACTGTCCTGATGATGGGTCGTTTCGTCGAGCCCATTGATGATGTTCCTGCTGGTAACATTGTCGGTCTCGTTGGTGTTGACCAGTTCTTGCTTAAGTCTGGTACTCTTACCACCTCCGACACTGCTCACAACCTTAAGGTTATGAAGTTCTCTGTCTCCCCCGTCGTCCAGGTTGCCGTCGAGGTCAAGAACGCCAACGATCTGCCCAAGCTCGTTGAGGGTCTTAAGCGTCTTTCCAAGTCTGATCCTTGTGTCCTTACTTACATGTCCGAGTCTGGTGAGCACATTGTTGCTGGTACCGGTGAGCTGCATCTTGAGATTTGCTTGCAGGATCTTGAGCACGATCACGCTGGTATTCCTCTTAAGATTTCTCCTCCCGTTGTCGCTTACCGTGAGACCGTCGAGGGTGAGTCCTCTATGGTTGCCCTTTCCAAGTCCCCCAACAAGCATAACCGTATCTACGTCAAGGCTGAGCCTATCGACGAGGAGACCTCTCTGGCCATTGAGGCCGGTAAGATCAACCCCCGTGATGATTTCAAGACCCGTGCCCGTCTCATGGCTGACGAGTTCGGTTGGGAGGTTTCTGATGCCCGTAAGATTTGGTGTTTCGGTCCCGATGGTACCGGTCCTAACTTGGTCGTTGACCAGACCAAGGCCGTCCAGTACCTTGCTGAGATCAAGGATTCCGTTGTTGCTGCCTTCCAGTGGGCTACCAAGGAGGGTCCTATCTTCGGTGAGAACATGCGTTCCGTTAGAGTTAACATCCTTGATGTTACCATGCATCCTGATGCTATCCATCGTGGTGGTGGTCAGATTATCCCCACCATGAGACGTGCTACTTACGCTGCTATGCTCCTTGCTGAGCCCCGTATCCAGGAGCCCGTCTTCTTGGTCGAGATTCAGTGTCCCGAGAACGCTATTGGTGGTATTTACTCTGTTCTTAACACCAAGCGTGGTCAGGTTCTTTCTGAGGAGCAGCGCCCCGGTACTCCTCTTTTCACTGTCAAGGCCCACCTTCCCGTCAACGAGTCCTTCGGTTTCACTGGTCTCCTTAGACAGGCCACCGGTGGTCAGGCTTTCCCCCAGATGGTCTTCGACCACTGGGCCACCATGCAGGGTGATCCCTTGGATCCCGCCTCCAAGCCTGGTAAGATTGTTATCGAGACCAGAAAGAGACAGGGTCTTAAGGAGAACGTCCCCGGTTACGAGGAGTACTACGACAAGCTCTAAGAGATGTCAATGGACTATGATTGATGAGATGGTTTCTTTTTTTTCTTTCGGTTTTGCTCTCTTCTGAGATATATCTTTGTTTGTAATACATGTATTAGTGTAATAAAAGTTATTAAAAATTTAAAAAAAAAAAAAAAAAAGACAAACCAATAGTTGTAAACTACAACTAGTGGCCTTTTGTATTTCATTTCATTCATAAAATCATATACTTTTGGTATGAATATGTGTGTGGGTAGGGGATACCTAGCCTTTAGATAGTAACATTGATAACGGCGGAGCCGCGCTGAGCAAAAATATTGGAATGCACGGTAGCAACCTCAGTACTCGACGATGGTGCCATTTCAAACGCACTTGTAAACTGGTAGCGGCCACGGTCGAGGAAGACAAACCCAGTCGCAAAGACAGTCCGGCTTGCACCCGCGGGCACACGGACGACGGGGCGTTGCAAGCAGCCATTATAAATGTACTTGCCGCCCTTGCTGGTATTATTGGTGTTAATGGCACCGCTTGCCCCAGCACCCGCACCGGCTGGGGAGGAGGCATCTGTAGCCAGCTCATGCACAGGAATGACGCGCACAAAGCCGGAGACGTCGTGAGGCAGTTTATTGTGGAGATCGACCTTTATCGTATAGGTATGGTTGCTGAGGGTGAGGTTGGCTTTGGCGCTGCCGTTGGCCGTGGACGTAGCAGGCTCAACCGTCATTGTGAGCGCCACAAGTGAAGGCCGAAACAAGCTGACGGCTTTCTTGTCAATGGTGAGCACCGATGCAGGAGCCGCGCGCAAATCAAGCATACCAGCGCGGGGGGGTTCACATGGCTGCTCAGTTGCAAAAGAAAACAAGTCATCTACATTGTTGTTGTCATCTTTGGTTTCAACGACAGTAGTCCAGTCAAGCAGCCCGTGTTGCAACTGCTTGAGTATGGCCTCGCGAATCCAAAACACGTTCCGGGCCAATAGCGCAGCTTCCGGGGATGATAGAGTTGCATCAACGACAAACTGGCGGGTCTTGACAATTGATGGGATAGGCGCATCGAGAGCTGCATCGAGAGCTGCATTATCCTCAGTTGCAGAACTTCCCTCGTCGTTAACAGATGGAGTGTGGGTGGTGATGATAGGAACGAGGATTCGTGCAGTGCAAGTAGGTTTAATGCGCTGCTGGGTGCGGCCTTTGGCATGCTTAAATCGCAAATCAACGGCAGTTGTAGGAAGATGGTTTAACACATCTAGCACAAGCAAGCAATGTTTGATAGGATCCAGCTTGCGGAAAAGCTCTGGGTTTGCCGCATTACCATTGGGCTGTAGAGGAAGCAGCTCAAAATTGACAAGCTCGACACTAGGTGTTACGGTCAAGTTGATTGGGACCGTGAGAGTGCGGATCCAGGTCTCATCTGCTGCTGCTGTGTATTCAATTCCGACAAATGCTTGTTCCAGATCATGTCGGCCTGTGATCTCAATTTCAAACGTAGCCTGGCCATAGCCTGGCACAGAGACTGTCTCGCTTACGTCGTTACGTATCCATTTTAAAGGCTGTTGCTGTTCAAATAGTGCATGCTCTAGATCGTAAATTTCCCTGGCAGAGAGGCCCTTCCGTTGTAGCGCCTGCTTCAGATTTTCTGTAATTGAGTCGGTCAGCTTCAATACCACGTTTTCGGCAGCCACGGGAGACAAGTTTGAAACCGTTAACGTAAATCTTTGGCGCTCACCCTCAAGTAGCATGGCCCAATCTTGGTCCAGAGATGTCTCCTTGTAAGCCAGAATAGGTTGTTGAGGTATCACCACGTATTTCTGGGGGGTTAAGTTAAGACTATTATTATCAGTCTTCACGTCCAGCTTCTCATCTTGAATTGTGGTAGCGGCAGCAGCAGTTGAAAGATTCTTCAAAAGCTTCACAAGACCAACTGATTTGACTTTATCATTCTGGCAAAGTGTTGGCTTTTGTAGATAAAACTCCTTCATCTCACAATTCGCAACCTGGATTTTGCAACCCTTGATCACAAGTGTGCCAGAACCTACTGGAATAACTGGAAACTTTAGGTCAAAGACCGACATGGGTGCTATATAAATATCATTTAAATTCAAAACCCTCTGGAGGACAATCTCATCGTCATTAGTCAAGATTTCCAGTTTTTTGATATGGACCTCAAATGCAAATGGGTTTTGTAGGCTAATAACAAGTTCCGACCGCTCGTTTTCAACAAGGGCAAGCTCTTTTGCTGCTGGCTTTTTCTCAAATGGGTTATGCAAAAATACATTAGCATGGGTGCTCTTTTTGGTCACCTTTACCGGCTGAATCAATGTGTTGCTGGGAAGGAATGTAATTTCACGAAGCAGGTTCTGGTCCCAGTATTCAGATAGTAAATTGCCTTGACCATCTCTTCTAGCTTTTTCAGCAGCCATGTCAATTGATCGTAGAATGCTGAATTGCTCAGCTTGATTTAGTACGTCTGCAGAGGTAGATAGTAACTGGCCAGCATATTTTATAGTGCCTGGGTAATCGTCGAGAGCTTCTGAAAGCTCCAAGGCGGTTTTTAAAAAGGAAACCCTCAGTTTTTCCCAGCCAAAGCCCACAGTCTCAATACCAAACACAGGCTCTAAACTGTCAAGAAGAGATCTCAGGTTTTGGTACTCGTGTGAAATACCAGGATTAATGGCATTATTTCGCCGTAATGGTTTTACTAGGTTTGCCAGCATTTCTCGCAGAATAAAAGTCCGCTTTCGTACCAAGTCGTTTCGGGCATATATTGACGACAGGCCCCCATAGATGCGGAATTGTGATAGCATAGGTAAATTGTGCAGCTCCGTTGCATACACTTTATTACACCAGCCGACAATTGTACTTATCGAAGGACTGGCAGTCGTAACATTGTTGGGAAGATCTACATCTCTAACAAGAGCATTAATCGAAGCAGGGTTCCACCCTCCTCCCAGTCTGATCACCGTGAGAAAATTAATATATCTGAGTACTGTTTCGCAGTATATCGTCTGCGGTACACTTTCCTCTGGGCTTCCCTGCGACCGAGAATAGTATTTTAAAACGGATCCGGTATTATCTGTGATGAACTCTAATAAGGACATAGTAGCTGCCAAAGTCTCAGTAACCTCGACCGCTTGCGAGTAGGGGAGCAGATCGAGTGCAATGGTCGGAATGGGCACAGGAATCTCAAGGAAGCTTAGCAGCACTAAACAGACACTAATTCCTTCAAGCGATGAAGCAAGCCAGAGAAAATCATGTGCGGTTTTCAGCGAAATTGCAGCGTCTGTAAATTCTCGTAGTGCGTCCTGCCAATGGCCAGCGATCAGGTACATGCCGGCAACATATTTAAGCATGCGGCCGCGCTGGCGCGCCTTTGTTTTGTCAGATAAACTGAGTGATAACGCTGTCGGCTTTCTGCTTAAGCCTGAAGATGAACTTTTTGTTGGAGAATGCAAACTGGCACCACTGTCGCGTCGTGATAGAGAAACTTTGAATGTTTTGAATCCCGTTTGGGTTTTTACAGGTACATCTAGCTCTTTCAAGCCTGGGGACTTGAATGGTGCAACTTGCCGCGCACTAGCGAGAATAGACAATTCTGCCAGAAAGTCAGAGGTAAGGTCACACATGATGGTTCCTAAACTTGTAATGGTCGAAATTCGAGACGATGGAATAAAAATAACGTCGGGATTGCACGCCTCATGGTCCGGCGGAGTTCCGAATACAAGAATTTTGTGTAAGACAGGACCGGAATACACTCTTCTAAGCTTGACTAGGCTGTGCATATAGTAATCATTGTCGTTGTTGTAGCTGAAAGTTGTAAGCGCAAAAACCTATTCAGTTAGTATATGAGATCAATTATAGCAATAAAACCAGCTTACACAAAGAGTCTGTCTCCAAGGTTCTAAATCATGGAGGAGCATAAAATCCGTATCTGTCCACGAAGTCGAAAAGTCGTACACAACTTTGCCATTCGGGAAGCCTTGTGGGCTGAACATGGCTAGAAATCATGAAAAACATTGTTAAATCAGGGTTTCCGAAAGAGCTGAACAAGAATTCACCAGGAATAGCTCAATTAAAGGAACGAGTAGCAGAGGGTATCTTACACTTCTCAGGTCGTCTGTCTGGAGTTATGTCACCTAAACGAACCTCATTGACAGAGTGTAGTCTAGTAACGTAGTTTGCAAATGTAGGTTTTTTGATTTGACCAAGAGGACAGAGAAAGGCCTTCACGCGGGCCGGGGCCACGTAGGAATAGGGGTCCGCCATAATTCTGTAGATGTCTGTTCTTTACCTACACGTGTGAAGGAGAAATCGTCGAGTGCAAGTTGCAGAGGAAAAAGAAAACAGGTTTATGGAATTTTATTAGTTGGAGACTTTTTTTTGGGTCTTTTATTCAATTCTCGTCTACTATCAACAACAATTTTAGTAGACTAAAGCACTCGAAGGGTCCTAAAATCTAGCACCGTTCGTCGAGGCCAATTAGGATATATAAAATTCGTAATGAATATATCTTGCAACCTATTATCTAAACAACATTCCCTAATTAATATACAACAGTCCAGTTGACCCGTGTACATTCATAGCAAGGCACTAGGGTTTTCAAATAATAAAAGTCAAAGTATTAAACCAGAAGGAGAAAAAAAAAAAATTCTGCTTCTCAAACCCTTTTTTTTCCTTCTTTTGACTCTTCTGTTTCCAAGTCCAATCACCTTCCCAAACCTGAACTAGACTACTTCGTCATGTCCGCAGCTCCCAAGAAAATCACCGTTCTGATCTCCGGCTCTGGTACTAACCTGCAGGCACTTATTGATGCCAGCCAGGCGGGCAAGCTGGCTGGCGCGCAGATCACGCGCGTTATCTCGTCCTCGCCCACCGCTTATGGCCTCGAGCGCGCGGCCAAGGCTGGCATCCCAACTATCATTCACAGTCTGCAGTCTGAAAAATACTATGCTAACGTTCCCAAGACCGACAAGGCTGGCCGTAAGCAGGCGCGTGAGCAATTCAACCGTGACCTTGCTGAAATTGTACTCAGCAGCCCGACAGACCTTATTGTGTGCGCCGGCTGGATGCTAATCCTGTCGCCGCTCTTTTTGGAACCTCTTGAGAAATCAGGTCTCCCCATTATCAATCTGCATCCCGCCCTCCCCGGTGCCTTTGCCGGTATCAACGCCATTGAGCGTGCCTGGGAGGCTGGCCAGAAGGGCGAGATCACCAAGGCCGGTGTTATGATCCATAAGGTTATCATTGAGGTAGATGAGGGCGAGCCTCTGCTTGTTAAAGAGCTTGAAATCAAAAAGGACGAGACCGTTGAGGCTTACGAGCAGCGTGTGCACGATATCGAGCACATTGCTATCGTGGAAGGCACTGTCAAGGCCCTTACTGAGCTGTGTAAATAAAAAGATTAAGTATCATTGGCATCATGAGTAGGAGTAGTTAAAATAAACAAGTTTCCATCACTTTGTTTGCAGAGGGTCTGTTACCCATACTTGCTTCAACTGTCCCGAGATCCGATGAGTCTTAACTGAAAAGTTAAGTTATTATCACGTGATATATAAATGTATTTACCCTGCTGAAACCTAAAAGAATGCAAACTCCCAACCACACACACAAAAAGAAATAAAAACGGCGAAAGATAAATTTTCCATTTGAAATTTTTTTTTTTCTTTTCCTTTCTCTCTTTCTTTTGATCTTCATCTTCAAGGCGAGCTTTTATCTTACTTCTTGCAGTGAACCTTTGGACCGCATCCAACTACAATCCCCCTCAACTAATCTACTACTACTATTATAATGTCTGCTCCTGACGCTCGTGCTTTCCCCCTCGCTGACGCTGACCTCACCCAGCAAATCCTCGACATTGTCCAGCAGGCCACCCATTTGCGCCAGCTTAAGAAGGGTGCTAACGAGGCCACCAAGACCCTGAACCGTGGTATCTCTGAGTTCATTGTCATGGCTGCTGATGCCTCTCCTATTGAGATCGTTCTCCACCTTCCCCTTCTCTGTGAGGACAAGAACGTTCCCTACGTTTTCGTCAGCTCCAAGACTGCTCTTGGTAGAGCCTGCGGTGTCTCCAGACCCGTCGTTGCTGCCTCCGTTACCTCCAACGAGTCTTCGCAGCTCAACAAGCAGATTATCGACATCAAGAACGCTATTGAGCGTCTTTTGATCTAAGCGTTCTGATCGCCATCTGTGTTAATAAAATATAGATACTTTCACTGGAAGGTATTAAGTTACTCTTTCGTTAAGGATACATCATTATGCTATGCCGATAGTCCTGTTTCACAATATTTATTAATGAGTACATATATTTGTTCCTGTTCTGTTTTATTTTGTGTTGTATTTCTATGGTTTTTAAAAAATTAAAAAGTAAATTAAAAATAATTTCATCTTAGAGAATTATCTGAGTTTCTTCTTGTAGCCACGATGATTAAACATTACTATTATCATTTCAAAAAGTCATTACAAAGGTCATTTCTAACAAAAGGGTTATCTAACATAAGGTCTTAGGGTCATCAATAGTCGGTAGGCCTAAATCTACTATGAGAGTAATCGAGTCGTCTCATTTGGGGGGTTCCTGCGCTTACCTACGACTTTGCGCACAACATGGCCAAGAACACCTGCACTATTTCCGGCCCCGACAAGAGCTGTCTGATCATGAAGGCGCGTACGGTGGACAGAGCCACCGCCAAGTTGTAAAGTACGCCGTACAGATGGACTAGTCCGAGTAAGATGGGTTGGGCTCGTGCGGCCTTTAGTCCCAGCTGCGTCCCCGTTGCAATTATTAAAAGATTGAGCGCTGGCATTCGAAATGGCATCGCTGCCATTTGGATCAGCAGTCTCTTCAGCAGCTGCTGCAGCAACAATGAAAATATTAGGATGGCGCAGTGCGAACCGGTAACTAGGATCGGTAAGTGCGCGGTTAATCAGCTCACGGCCCTCAGCAGCGTCATCCTCATCCACCTCACCGTAAGCGCTATCATAACCAGACACCTCTTCATCTCCGATCAAAGACCCTCTGCTGCGATCATCCTCTTCCACCAGTCCAAAAATCCTGTCGTAGAACTGGAAAAATGATACCACAATAGGTACAAGTATGAAGCGCGGCATCCAGTAGTTAAAATACATGCCTAATGGCGTGAAATTGATTGACTTGCCAAGGAAATCCTCAAATACAGACCCACGCGATGATATTAGAGTGATGTAATTGTAGCTCAGCGGGACTGTCAGTCGGCAAGCGTACATGGCGTAAAAAAGTAGAGACGAGTAATCTGTGTGTCGGTAAACTAAGGCATAGTACTGAAACACACGAATCCGCGTCAAGCTCGAAAAGGCTGCCGTACACATGTATCCCAAAAACAGCCAAGACACACATTGTTGCGTGAGGCCAAATGTATGCGAGACTGCAAAATTTACAATTGAAAAAATCGTTTCCTGTGCCAGTTCGGACCAAATCAAAACTACCGTCAAGATTATCAAAAACACGGAAAGCGATCGTTGCAAAAATGGTTTCACAGTTGTGTAATATAAACGTGCAGTAGGTGGGGGAAGCAGTGTGCGTCGGTAGCGAAATACAGGTTTAGTGGCGTCGAGAGATGGCGCAGTGATATCTTCGAGAATAGACGCTTCCCATAGCAGCTTCTGCCAGTCGGCATCGTAACGAATCAACAAGTTGCGTGCTGTTTGAAATCTACTCAAGAGTCGTGCGAGATAACGTTCATTGATCATGGATCGATCAATACGTCCACGGCGAGAGTGACTTGCAACGGCTTGACGGAGGTCTGTGTTGAGGGGTACGCCAGGACCGGCTTCCACAGTTTCAACTAGCTCAAGGATCCAGGTACGATGACGGCCCTCTTTATAAACCCGTGGTAGCGCAAGAATCTCAGCCGCAACATTGGCGTACTCAGCATGAGCGTCGGCAATCGTGTCGTTGGCAAGCGTTGCACTGAGATAAAGTCCCTTGAGCTTCGCAGCCGGGGCTGCTTCTATCCAGCAGCGACGTGGAATGTTAACAAGACCGTGTCCCATGAGCCATAATGCAATAACAAGCGCATAGGAATGCGATAGAGCCATGACAATAGCCTCAACCGAGCTATATGTCAGGACAGTCGTAGATAGAAAAGCGTAAGCTGCGAGTCCCGTGACGGCAGTTACCAGCATGGCGAGCTGAAATTTGAGATTTACGCTCACTGCATCCTGAAACTTGCGCGCTTTTGTGCGATAGCCTGAGTCCACATAGCTTTGAAGCATTGGTAGAATTGCCCACGTCAGGATAAATGCGAGCCAGTAGATAATGCGCCAGAGTGCAAGGCGAACTTCCTTTGGCAAATAAAACGATGCAGTTGACTTGGAGTGCTTAGACGATGAGACAATGTCAATCGGAACAAGCACGACGATAGAGCAAGGAATGTAGACTGCAAAAAAGAGTGGCACCAAGACGTAGCTTGGGGTCTCGCAAAGACGGGTGTAACGTCGGATTCCCAGCAGTGTTATCAACGCAGTTAACGTGAAAGCGATCACCGGATAAACGCTCCCCTAGAAACGAGTTAGAAACCGACCTCATCTTTCTACTTGTGATTCCCCCAGATCCAGGACATCCGACTTACCATGTTTCATTCGCATCAGAAATAGCTTAAAGATAAAAAAAAGTCGAAGTGGGGGCTTTAGTAGCTGCTGAGTAGTGAAAGACGAATGGAGGAAAAAAGAAGGACTGCATGTAATTTTTTTTTTTTTTTTTTTTTATCTATATTGGTAGAAGATAAAGTAACAGGAACACAAATAATAATTTTTACCCTAAGATATTTGCCAGCTGCAGGTGCCACAATGGGTCAGCCAGCCAACCACTTCAATGTCTCGACAAATAAATAAATTAATAGTTTTAAATTAGCAAATACCAGTAACCCTTGAACTCTGCAGTAGATATAATAATTTCTAGTGCCTAGCTGGCCGGTATTTTGAGTAATGTGTGGTCCCGGTTCTGTCGTTTAAGAGTGTGGATCCCAAATACCTCTCTTAATTCGGAGAACACAATATAAATACGCAGATCATGAAACCAAATTTCAAATAATAAATACGAAGTGAAAACCTCCCGAATCAAGATAAAAAAAAAAAAACCAACAACAAAAAAAGACAAATAATTTGTCAAATAGACTATTAAACGATAGATTTAAATTTATAAATTATACAAATTCTTTTGCCGCCTAAAAGCCCTCCGAATAGGCTCTGCTGACCTCCTTCGCGAGCTGAATTCGCAGCTCAGAGAATATTGTACCTTGTTCAAAGTCTCTCTTGAACTTGTTTGCTAATTCTTGATCAGCCTGGCGCGTGACACATTCCTTCAAAAGTTTGAGCCCCGCGTCACGATCCGCGGTATTGTTGGGGGACTCCCATTTGTCGAGGGCCTGCATCAACAACACAATCTCAGAAGAGTTGAATGCGCGAGGTTGCTCACGGTCAAGCAGTCGCGAAGAAAGCAGAAAGAGCAGACCATAGTATTTGATCGGCATGTAAGGAAACTTGAACAGTGCCGCAACATGACGCGCGGCGTCAGTTGTTTTGTTATCCTCCAAAAAATTAAATGCCCTCGCAAGTACCGCATAAGGTGCCAACACGTTTCGAACGGCAGGAGTAAGTTCGTTGTCAAGTCGGTTGTTAACCGCATCAACAAGCAGTTCATTGTCAGAAGGAATACCAGAAATGAGAACCTTTTCAAAGAGCCTCCAGGCAACATGGACAAGCGACTTAGTATCTCTACTCAGTTCCCAGTGAGTCAGGGCCTCGACATAGTTTCCCTCGAACTCAAATCGTCTAGCCGCAATCCTGTGAATTGTTCTGACTGTCTCGGGGAGCTCGAAAGCAGTGGCCGCTTCGATAGCAAAGCTCAAGTCATCAAAACTTTTGCAGAAGAATCGTGGAATGAACTCTACAAAAATCTCCTTGGCTTCGTCAGTACGAATAAGTAGCAACAGCTCGATGCCTACAGTTTGAAGACCTTCGTCCGCAATACACTGTTTCGCGAAATTAGTCAGTAGCCAGCTTCGGACCTCGTTGAAAGTCTCAGTAATGTAGTTGTTCATTAGACCCTTAGCATCACACGACTCACAAATGACCGTTGCTGCAAAGGGGTCCAATGACTCAATCTTCTCGATAGCCAAAAGGTATTGTCGGTTCATGACCGCTGCACAGCCTTCCTCCCATGCCACTGTCACATCGACGGGTAGTTGTTCCACTGCAGTTTCGTAATACTCCTCCATCCGCAGTTTAGTTGGATCGATGTAACAGAAGAAGGCAGCAATAGCTTCAAACCACGATGTTGATACAGCCAAAATAGCAGTCTTATCACCAGATAGTATTTGTAAAAGACCGCTCAGATTTTGTCTTAGTAGAACATCTTTAATTAAACCAGCATTCTGTAAAGCCTGTTGCACATTCTCTTTCCACGATCGGAAAATATAGGGTTCACTCTCACTATCATAGTTCTTCAATAAAACTACAATCTGCTGAATAGTAAGCTCAGCATTGCTGTCCTTGACACTATCTGACACGGCCTCCAGACTTTGCGCTACCAGATCAAGTAGATTCCGCAGCACCAGACCGGTCATACACTTCCAAAACAACGGATGAGTGATTGGACTCTCGCTGCTCATAATATCTGCCAACTCCTCTGTTGCTGGGTTCATGTTTGCGTAATTGACAAAATCCATGAATGGCTTGGCGATTCTGTTGCGGTTGTCGGCCTGGAACGAAGTAGCAAGGAAGCAGCGGATCACGTTGTTAGCATCAATTAACTGTTGACTATTGAAGCTATGCTTTTTGATGGCGTCAGCGTAATGTTCCACAATGCCTGCGACGGCAGGACTGAATCGAATATCAACGCTGTTGTCGAACCGCACATTGAGGATCTCCCGTAGTGCCGAGTAAGACTCGCGAACAAAATCACGGTATTCCTCTGTGTAATCTAAGCCCGCGATAGAAACAGGATAAATCTTTTCCTCCTCTGGCTGGACGGGAGGTTCATCATTTTTTGCTTTGTTTCCATCGTCGGGGGTTGATGAAGAGGGATCCTTGGTAATCCAAGCGACGCCCTCGTTCTGTGTAGGACTCATCTCAAAGGCAAGTGTGCGTCCATTCAACAGAAATTGCTTCAGCTGACCAGAAGGAATGGGCGCTTCAGGAAGCTCGCTCTCGGCCACTATGTCGTACAATGACATTCCGTATGCCTGGGCGTCAGGGAAAGTCCCGTCGTCATGCGTTAACTCGTCAACTAAAGATTCTCGTAGGTTAGCATTCATCTAAACAACACGAAGAAAAAAGACTGAATAAAAAAAAAAAAGCCAGTATAACAAGACATACACGAAATCATGAGTATATAATAATATTAAAAATGTTATGACAATGTTGAGGGTCAGCAAAAAGCTGAACTAAAATAAATTAAATGCCGGTGTAATATGTCCTAGATGGCTAGAGACAGTTGAGATTCTTAACCATGTCTAGTTTTTTCAGTGTTTGGAAAAATATTGCAAAGTCTACGAATTGGGAAAAAAACAACGGGTTAGGGTAACTAAATTTTGGGACTTGGAAATAAAGTAAAACTGTATATATTTCATCTTTCAAATCCCAAAGCATAACTTCTCCAGATGCGAATTTAGACTTTCAGCAACTTTGATAGTATCACGTGAATATGACATACTTTGACACAACATGATTGTGTGTGCTTGTCTTAATTGAATTTGGTTTGTACCATGGGCCTGCTCCTGCATCAGGCATTGCTGAGCGTCACAACTATAGACAATTTCGTCATGGTGCCGTGTATTTCATTACTGTCCCTTAAAAAAATGCAGGGTTTTCTTTTTTTAGATAATGGCATGTTTCTTTGCAAGATAAGTGTTTTTTTGACTCCAAATTATCAACTGACGGTAATATTTGTATCGATAAATGGTACCATGCTTAATTCTTGTCATGACTTATGATAGGGGTATAGTCTTAGTGAGTCAACACTGATGGTAAACTTTGAAACCGCGAGATGATTTAACAACAATAACAAAGTCTCTAAGCTATTGATTTTACTATATATATCGCAATTGTTTTGGAGGTTTTCAGTTTTTTTATTTTTTTTATCATCAACAAATTCAATTCTTAAAGCTATCAACTACTACTACTATGACACGTTATTTTAAAGATCCTAACACAAACCTCACTTCCAACAACGTTAGAAAGCAAGGCCGCAAGCTTCTTTCCGTGGACAAAGTTTACCAAGATTCCGATGAGATTCTTGAACTCACTGAGCGTTTGACTCAGCTTAAGAAAGAGGCCTCCTTGACTTCTCGGAGAGATGACGACCCTTTTACCTCTAACGCCGCTGATATTGCCAGCGTCACCAATAAGCTTAGCAAGCTAAAGAGAGATCATCTTTTAAAGTCTGTCGCTAATGAAAATACTAAAGATTACAGTTCTGAGTTCCAGTTGACTGTGCTTAGAGAACTTTTAACCATTTTGTTTGACAGACAGCCTCACGCTGAGTTTTCTGAGAGAGAGGTAAAACAGGTGTTCAACAACTTTAAAAACTCAAAAAATGACGACTTGTATGACGATTCTTTGAGATTTGTGTTGTTAACCTATGTTGTCAACAAAAATGATATCAAGTTCCCCAACCCCCTTGAAAAGCCCAAGGACGTTATCGACTTTGAAGATTTAGTTTTAGATACTATCTTGGCTTCTATTAGAAAGAATTTGCAAAGATATAACAGCGACTCTACTACCACTTCTGCTGCACGTCTGACAACTGATATCAAGGCCTTGATTTCCATCTACCTATACACATGGTATGATTCTAAGGCTGACAACAACATTGAGAGTGATATTTCCGTTTTGTTCGAGATTCTCGAAAACACCAATGACGATGTTATCCTCCAAACTTCCTTGGCAGCAATAACCTTGCTCACATTTTATTCTGAAAACTGGTTTGATGCCATTGAGTCAAGCGCTCTTAAATTGTTCGAGATTTTTCAAAACAGATCTTTACAAGACAAGTTAGTGATTGGTCAAGCTCTTGCTTTCCTTTACAGCATTTATGACTACTCAGAACAGCACGCTGATTTGATAACCAGTAAGGAAAACTCAGTACCTTATCTTTTTAATATTCCTACAATTGACAATGGGCAATTGCATTATGAACTTTCGCAATTGGCTACCGACCTGAGACTCAGTACCGAGACTGACTACACAGATGATCATTTACTAGAAAAGATTGAGTCCTCAATCAATGCTAGTCTTGTGCGTGCAGATTCATCCGAACCGCACCCTAACGATTACGATCGCTATGAACAACAAGTGTTAGACAACATTAACTCTCTTAACCTTGGCCTTCGCCGTGATGGAATTAACTACTCTTGGCTTCAGGTTCTGGTATATCCTAGCTTGATCTGGCTGTTTGAATCCCGCCTCAGCACCGAGCTCCAGCGCAGTACGTTTGTTAGCAACGTCTACTACTCGCTGAGCGCATACTCGGTATCTTGGTCTCGCACTAACCAGCGTCTCAAATTGTTTCGGTACACTCATATCAATGACCCCAAGTTTGTAAAGAGTGCTCATATTGATCAGACCCGCAGAAATAGCAACAGCAGTGATGAGTATGAACGACATTCTGATAAGCATCGTCATCGTCGTACGTCACCCAAAACAATGAAGAAAGTCAGCAAATTGGAAAAGAACCTGCTCTCTTTTGCCTAACCTTTGTATCTTGTAACATATCTATATAATTTTTTTTCTTAATAAGATTTTTTTTTTAAATCAAAGTGCACATCATTAGATATATAATCAGTTTACTGTCCTTACATCAAATGGTCGCATACAAAATTACAAAACAAAACGATATACAAAGAAGACATGAAATTTCAAAAAACATTTGTCTCTATGAGACTGGCAAAGT
>QQZM01000015.1:91809-356154 GCA_013365045.1 Geotrichum candidum | reverse complement strand
ACTCTTTTGGCTTTAGAAGTAACATTTTTTGCATGCTCTTGGAATTTGAGCTCGCAGTCAAGTGTTACCCCCAGTAACTTCAAACTCTTCTGAGCTTGTCGTTTAGAATAGAATAGAATATCTGTTTATTGTCCTTACATCAAATGGTTACAAATAAATTATATAACAAAATGACATATAAAGAAGACATGTGATTTCAAAGGCGTTTGTCTCTCTGAGACTGTCAAGGTAGCGGTGTCAGCGCGTGTTATGAGTTCAAACATTCGATGGCGCCGAATTCTCCATGAATATCTTCATGTGCTAAGGGAAACCTGAGATACATAATACCTAGTAGATCAATACTAGAGATTGACACTCAGTAAAACCTTAACAAGCTGCTTAATCAAGCGAACCATCAGCAAAGAAGTTGCGGTAATGAATCTAAGAACTTGACTACCGCATCAAGGCCCTTCTTGGTATCAAGAAGAATCTTGAGATCAAGAGCTTGTCGTTTGCCTAAACCAGCAATCGGTAGCGTAAGTTTTCTTGGACCTCGTTTTTTCTTTTTCTATTGGTGACTTTTAAACTTCTATTTTCAGACCTTAGCAAAAACTACAAGCACTATCATCAAAAAAAAAAAAAAAAAAAAAAAAAAAAGAAGAAAACCGTAAAAGTTTCCATACTTGGATTAGGTAGAAGTATAAATCCTTGTTTTCAGAAAATAAGCGACATGGCGCAGAGGAAGCGCACGGGGCTCATAACCCCGGGGTCACTGGATCGAAACCAGTTGTCGCTATATTTTTTTCTCTTTCTCTCAAAACTTTTTTTTATCTTGGAATGCTACTCAATCTTTTTGCTCAAAAAAAAAAAAAAAAAATTGTGTTTTCAATTCATATATTTCATAGGGTATATTTCTGTTCAATTTCTCGTGTATTCGTATTAAGTATTAGGTTTGTGCAAATTCTTCGTTTTAGATGGCTTTGTTCTTTTTTTTTTTTACTTCTTCTGCTTGTCGTCGTCATATTTTTCCTTCCATACCCAAGAGTTGCCAACTTCAACCTTGCCGGCTTTCTCGGCCATTCTGTAGTACTTGGCCGCCATGTACTTATTCTTCTTCTTGATGCCAAACCCGTTCATGTAGCACCACGCAGCATCGGACATGGCATCAACGTCGCCCAGACGCGCAGCAGTCTCATAGTACTTGAGAGCGGACTCGGGGTCCTTTTCCGTGCCCCAGCCATAACGAAAGCAGTTTCCTAGCTCATAAATGGAAAGTACAAGTTCGCCCTTGGCAATACCTTTTCGTGACTTGTTGCTGGCTGAGGCTTTAATATTGGTGGCTTGACCCGTAGCAGCAATCTTATCTACCAATGCACTGTTGCTAGCCGCAATACGCAAGTATTTGAATGCCATCTCCTCGTTAACAGGAACGCCCCATCCATGTCTGTATGACAAACCTAGCAGAACCTGAGCCAGTGGGTGGTTAATACCATTAGGATCTCCGAGAGTTTCAAAGAGTTCTGCTGATTCTTCAAGTTTTCCGGCTTCATGCAAATCAATAGCATGTTGCACTTGTTCATCGGTGGATTTGGAGAAGGTAACCGCCATGTTACGTGCCACTTCGTCGGGCTGTTTGTTAAAATATGAATTACCAGACTGGCCAAAACTAGAGGTAGAAAGGGCAGGAGACGGCGGTACAGGACTCCTGGGCTCATTAGAAGTAGGGCTGTTGATACTATCAGCATCACTATGAGAACGGTGCCGATTTCCAAAAATATTAAATCTAGAAATGCGCTTATGAGTCGTCGGTGATGAGGCTGCAAGAGAAGTCTCAGATGGGATGTGTAAGGCTAATGTTTCGGCTTCCTTTTCCCATTGGTTAAGCTCCGCTTGGGTTCTAGTCAATGAAAGCTTTTGAGAAGGAGCTGGCTCTTCAACTTCGCGGGCAGTAGGCCGGTGAGGGGAAACAGGTCGAGGAGTTTCTTGAACTTTAGACTGAGGGCGTTGAAATTCAAACGATGACCTTTGAGAATGAGGTTGTTGATATAATTTCTGTTCAGGAGTCACATTAATTAGCGGTTGAGGTTGATATGAAGAAATCGGTTGATAAGAGGGAGAGTTTGAATATTGAGGAGTTCTTTGCTCAGAAAAAGACTCTGACTGAGGTGAAAAGATAGGCTTGTATACACCCTGAGACTCTACAAATTGTTCCTCAATAGATTTCTGTGGCCGGTGTTGTTTAACAAACGATTCCTGCGGTTCAATGGGTACCGCAAACTGTTGGTCAAATGACTGTCGATCATGCTGCGGCTGACCAGGAACAGAAAATTTAGTGTTATTATAATCATCTTTTGGAAGAGGGTGTGGATTATAAGTGCCAGGATTGTATGAATAATCCTCCTTGAGATCAGCGTATGGGTCACCATAGGAGGTCTCGTCATCTACAGAAGAGATTTCCAACGAGGGAATTACTGGTCGTTGATTTCTTTGCTGGTCCAGTTCGCGGTCATACTGTCGAATCAAATCATCTGAGTAAAAAGAATGCCTGTGATCACTTGGAAGAATTAAAGTAGGCGCAGCTTGAGGCTGAGGTTGAGATTGAGGTTGAGGCTGAGTCTGAGAATACTGAGAATATTGAGACAGTTTAGGCAACCGTTGATTCTCTGACAGAAGCGAGTCAACTGCTGCTTCAACATCATGTAAATTAAAATTAGCTTCACTTGTTGGCTTGCTAAAAGAGCTGGCCCTAGAATGATTTTGGCTGTTGGCTCTACTATTGTTTTTGGACACTGATAATGGCACAACTTGGCTTTCGTAGCTTGATATCCGCTCAAGAAGGTCTGCCTCATGGTCTGCGCTCTGTCGACGGTAACTATTGGTCGAATTTTCGTTGTAATCGAACTGAGATGGCGACTGATTAAGAGAGGGCTGAAAAGAATGAGTGGAAAAGGTAGGCGAAAGAGGCGATAATACTGAGTTGTTTGTAGTACCATGCGAAAAAATCATTTGACGGCGCTCCTCTGGGCTCATGTCAGAGGAAAGAACCGAAAGACGCCTCTCATCGCCAACTGTAAATGAATTGTCAGAGTCATACTCCTCTTCGTCATCAATCGCGTTTTCGTTTAAGTTAATCTGAATCTGATTACCGTTATAGTTGTCATTTACTGGTTTCTGTGAGTCCGTTGTAGAAAAACTAGGATTCTCAAAACGGGTATTGTGATTTAATACGTTGGCGTTATTTGTTTGAGGCAGTGGCTGCTGCCGCTGCTGCTGCTGCTGTAAGGCAGAAGGTTGGCCAAAACTTGACATGATGCTTGAAGCAAGTACTGACTTCCTTGGCTCGTGATCAGAGGGAATATTTAGGGGTGGAGATTTTGACAGTGATGAAGGGGAAAGGGGATAGGCTGCCGAAGAGTTCAATGGAAACTGAGTGGGAATGCTATTGATATCACGTGACTGAGGACTGAAAATATGTGAGTCTGACTGCGTCTGCCTGTTTTGCTGCAATTGATGAAATCGGTGGCCGCTACTGTCATTGGAGTTAGTGGTGCTTGGAAATTGAAAATCATGATTAGTATCAGATGGCTGTTGTGTGTCAGTGGATGTAAAGTATTGTGACAGGCGCGACACACCAGTGAGCTTTTCGTTTGTTGGATCAACCATGGCAAGAATATCTAGAATTTCCTGGCTTGGCTCTAGCAAATTATTCGAAGCTGTGTTGTGGTTTGAGTTTACCGATGATGTTGAAAAAGATTTTTTATGATGATACAAATGATTTGACGGTACCGGAGATGATGACCGAGAGCTCGAAGTTGGAAGGTAAGAGAGCGGTCTGATTTTAGTTATTTTTTCTTTCAGCTTGTTGAATGCCTGGGGTGGGCGAGTTTCGTCACCAGTGGTAACAATTTGATTGTTTTCGGTGATTGTACCCGTTGGGGTACGTTTGAGTATGGTGAACTCAGCCTCCGGCTGGCGTCTGAACATGATAGACCAGAAGTTAAAACGAGAAAGATCAAAATAAAAGCGATGAAAAAAATGGATGCAGTTGATAGAGAGAAAGAAAGAAAGAGAGAGGAGGAAGAGAAAGCAAATGGACAATAGAAAGAATCAAAGTCTCAAAATAAAAACAAGGTGTTGAAAGAAGGCTAGCTAAACACTAATGGGGTTTAGAGTTATTGTCACAATACTAATAAACAAAGCACCATTGGGTGTAAGTCTTAATACGTAATACTTAGGTTTTAAAACCAATAATTGACATGTATTCATGCCGTGAGACTGATGACAACATTATTCAATGCTTTTGGTTACAAAAGTCCCAAAGTAGACAGATCTATTTTTGCCGCATTATCGTACCAAACTTTTTTTTTCCTCCACAAAATTGACGTTTGAGACAAAGACAGTAAAAGAGATTGCATTTGATTCGTTGGTGTGACTTGATAATATACTTTTTGGCCTTGTTGGAACCCCTTTGTTGATTGTAAGTCATTTCGTTGCTTGCAATGCGATGATTTCTGGTGGCAGGTGAGCAATATTCAAAAGTTAAAATTTATGAGAGATTTTGGAGTACCCAGGTTGAGTTTGAAGTGGGCAGTGCCTATTGCTTGATTGCGTTTACATGTCGTAAGTATATACTATTTTTCAAAGATCAGCTCCAACCCCACCAGAAAACAGAAAAACGTAAAGAGCAAAGTCCGAGGAAGTTAAACATTGAAGCAATGAACAAAGTTTCTGTGACAGCAGAGCCAGCTCTAATCTGATCCAGAAAATATTAATGATTGTTCACTTGACAGCCACACATGATTACATATCATGAGCGTATTTAATGGCCTTTTAAACTCCTTTCAGGAACTTGTTGAAACCAAGGGGGAAACAATGATTTTTAGTATAATTCTTATGAGACATCACTGTAACGTTTCCAGGGTCCTCGGTTAAAGCAAGTAAGCAGCCTTAGGTAGTTCAAATGCTCTACAGAGATTGTATCCATACTGGTGTTCTACTACTACCTCTATGTAAGGCTTTGTCATGGATATACGTAGGTGATTGACGGTAAATGGCTAGTATTTTTTTTTTTTCGATAAAAAACAAGGTTTGAACATCGTAGTTGTTGATCATCAAGTAAATTTGTATTTGATGTTCTTGTTTTTACTCTTTCTGGCTATTTCTGCGATAATACTGCAACAGCGGTCAATGGAGAGTATTCAATAAGAACAACAACCAATTTAATTCTGTCCTTTGGAGTATGATAACATTAGCTGTCACTAAAAATAATAAAACCAAATAAGAAACATGTCTTGTTGTGCCGGTAGTTTGGCACCACTGAGAATTACGTATGCCAACCACCATAGTTTTCCATTTATAGGTACATTGACAGTCGTTCCGATGCGCCTAAAGATTTCAGATCGTGCGGTATTGCTGTTGAAAGGCTTGAGTCATTTAGCTACCAAGACTATGAAGGGGCGATAAATAAGGACATGAAATACGCTGGAGCTATAACTAGCCACCCATGGCAAGAGGTTTGAGGGTAACAGCAGTTAATTTCAACTGGTAATCACACATTTATGATTATATTCAAATAAATAATCCAATAGCCTCCCGTGAATGACCATCAGAAAAGCAAATCCCTCCCTGGAATCTGTTAAATTTCTCTTTTCGGGTTGTATCAAATGAATACTTGAACCTTTTTTTGAATTAATGTTTTGTCGAATGGCTGAGCTCGGTGGATTTTCTTTTTTTTTCTGTTCTGTTCTTGTTGACTAACGTTTTAAATCGACTGTTTAGTAAAGGGTCTTTGTAGACCTATTATACGTTTGTATATCCATATACATGTTCTTATATCGAATACCCGTTGTTCTTGTTTTTATTTTTCTAAAAAAATTATTTTCGTGTTTACGCATACGGCGGACTCATGGTAGCATTGGCATGCTTTTTATTATAACAGAAGTTGATTAGTCAATGGAGTCAGCATAAAAGTTATAACTTATAAAAAGAACATCTATAAGAATAGCCTTTTCTCTTCTTTTAACCAATTTCCTTCTTTTTTTTATTTATTCTTATTGTATCTCTCTCTACTATAGTACATCTCTACTCTCACTTTTCAACCTTACAACTTTCATTCGTTTTGCACATCGAATATAGATAACATCCTTTCTTATAAACATGGGATTCTTCAGTAGATCTAAAAAGGACACGGACGTTGGACATGCCAGAAAGCTTTCCACCTACGATGTTCATGATCCCATTCTCACTGCTATCCGTGACGAGGAGCCATTTCAACAGTCAGCCTACTCTGAAGGTCGCGTTGGCATTTCACCTGAAATGCGTGTTCGCGACATCTTTGGTAATGTTATTGTGAATCCCGACCGTTCTAACCCCACGCGGCCAACAAACGAGCGCCCACTTGACACGATTAGAACATTTGAGTACGCCTGTACCGGCGATGAACGGCTAAGAGACGATATGGAGACCCCGCGGCTGGGCTGGACAACTCGCACAAACTTTACATCCATGATGCCACAGTTTGACACCAACCCTTATGCACCGTCGTCACCACCCACGGCTTCTAAATACAATACGTTTGGTCAAGCGCCTTATGGTAACACTGGAGGCTACGGTGGAAATAGCAATAGTAACCAAAACTCGGGCGTTAATAGCAGCAATAACAACCTTCAAACACCACCGCCTGTCCCTGCGCCTAAAAAGAAGAAGAGAGGCTTTTTTGGTAGAAAGAAATAGGCTATTTACGACGAAACGAGACACCTCAGAATGATAACAACTAAACGAAGAACATGATGAATTAAAAAAAAAAAATCAAAATAACTAAAAAAAGAAAAAAAGAAAACAAAAGAAAAAAGGGAAAAAAAAAAACTACTTGGGATATGTAAACTGAATATAAATGGCGCCAGACGCCGTTGTTTTTATGGAGAGATTTTTTACTATTATTTTTACCTGCCATTGAGGCGTAGATCTTGAATTTTTCAATATGGAAGTTTTCACGGGATTGAGTCTTTTTGATGTTTAAATTTTCTGATTGCAGGTTGTTGTCAGAACTTCCACGGATTGGCTGATACCATTGATTATTATCTGTAAAGTAATTTTAGCTAATTAATCAATTAATAAAATAAAAAAAGATTTTAAAATAAATTAAAAAAAATTAAAAAAAATTTTAACAAAAGAGTCTCGTGAACCACTCTGCGCATGTGTGTACATGCGTGCAGTAGTAGCATATGCAAAGTCACATCCGCAAAACCCCAACTTCTACGCGAAAACCTTAATTGCCCACTCCAAAATAGCACAGCCCTTACTAACGCGTGGGCTTGTTTGTGATTCCAGAGGTTGGTGGTAACAAGGCTGAATCTGCTTACGTACGCAGTCCTGCCCTAGCCCTTTTCCCATGTCCAATAGTGAGGCTGTTGCTAACCTCCCAGCAAGGATTCAACCTCGGACTACTACTAGCCAAACATACACACAAACACACACATACAAAAAAAAATTTTTTTTCAACATCCCACGTATTGCAGGATCGTCAGCACCGACCTCCCCTATTTCACCAGATCAGAACCAACAGCATCCCGACTAGCTAGCCTAGCCCACCCACTCCCCCTCTCTACTATTCAGCGCGCCACCATCTTTTTTTGTTTTTTGTGTGGGGATTTTTTTTTTTTCCATAATTATTATTTTTTTTTTTTCGTTTTTAGCATCACTTTAGATTTTCAGCATGTCATTTAGAGGCGGAAGAGGCGGTCGTCGCGGCGGCGGACTCGGTGGTCGCGCGGGACCCATGACCGAAGAGGAGCGTAACGCAACCCACTACTCATTCCCAACCGACACATATCCTAAAGTCAATGTCCCCCTCGCCGCCAAGCCGGCGCGGGCCGAGCGGCTGGCAGCAAGCCACTACCTTGCTTTCCGCACCGAGGTGCGCGAGGGCCCGCTCTTCACGGGAAACCTTGGCGTTAACAATCGCTCGGGCGCTACCGATAGCAGCTCATCAAGACAGGGCAATCAGAACAACAAGAAGCAGGTGATTGTCATGGAGGTCGGATTTGAGGGCCTCAATGACGGCATCAAGCGCTACACAGACCGGTACCACAAGAAACGCAAGGTGGGCCGCTCGGTTGATGAGCACCCCTACGTTGTTGACTTTTTCCCCAAGGAGCTTTACCCCGCCATGGGTATCAAGGAGGCCGCTGACAGTGAGGGCCGCAAGCGCAAGTTTGTCGCGAAGCGGTTTGATGTTGCCAAATTCACGGAGAATCTGCGCAAGACCGAGATGCCAACGAGTATTGAGGAGCTGCTACAATTAGAGGCCGACAGCAATGGTGTTCTGGATGCCGACGCACGTGCGCGCGCCATTGAGAGTATCAAAGCCGCCCAGAAGGACGGCGCTACTGGTGTCAAGGATGCCGATCTCAAGGAAGACGAAGAAGAAAACAAAAGTGAAAGTGATATGGGAGATGATATGGAAGACGAGTTTGATGAGGATGATGACGACGACTATAATGCAGAAAAGTACTTTGATGACGGCGAGGGCGGAGACGACGACGACGGGAATGATGAAGCTGCATACTAGAGTGTTTCCCTTTTGGCTTGCTCTAGTTACTACCTTTCCGCTCTTTGCGTGTGGAAGAGGATTGTTCTTTTAATTTCACAACGTGGACAAATATATTTATCTTTTCTTTTCAAAAAAAAAAAACCAATTTCTTTTCTCTCTTTCTGTGATCCATATCGAAAGTATCATACTATTAAATAAATGTTGTTGCTAATTGCTTAGCTTTTGCTACTACTGAGGTCGGTAATGATCGTATATCATGTATAATGAAAAGACAACAGGTCCTTTTTTTTTAATAGTTATATTCCTTATAATTCTCTATTTTACTTGCGAGCCCAGAGTACCCCTAAAATAACATCGGGGGTTGCTCTCCAGGGCCTCTATTTAAATATTTATATATGATGCCTAAGTTGATGCAATGCTTGTGTGTGTTGTGTGTTTGTGGTTCTCACCCAATTAGTTAACATGTTTAACAAGTCACTAAATGTGCGGATTTGTCAATAAGTTATTCTTTATTTGGACTTATCGCCCTCCCCATCAGCCATTTAGTGGACGTATCTGATACCGTCTTCCATCTCCATGCCATGGTACTCATCAGCGTAGTCACCATGTCGACTGCGACGAAACTGTTGTTGGGAATCCTGGTGGTGCTGGGACTTGCTAAAGCTGGTCAAGTCCACGGCCGAAGAAGCCCTCTCCCGGAGCACTGGCATTTGTTGCATGAATCCGCCATAAACATCGTCAGAATAGCCCGCGTTTAGTTCGTCAGAAAGATCCCACTGACCATCACCCACGTATGGCTCGCAGGCGGGGGCCTGGGGGAGCGGCTTGGCACCACCGGGGGCAGTGGAAGACGCGTTCAAGGCATCGTGTTCACCATCATCGCGGCCCATGCGATGGTTACGGACGGGTGCAGAGTGTCGGCGATTACCGGTCTCCTCCTCTTCTTCCTCGGCCTCGTCTTCAGCCCCGCTGGGACTCACGCTAATAGTGGGAATAGGGGAGTTATAACTTTCCGCGGAGAAAGGGAGCTCGCCGCCAGTACTATTGCCGCTGCCAGGAGTACGACGAGTGATGGGCTTGCGTCGAATGGCAGGACGCTTGGGAGCCGCGGTCGCTACTGGTGCAACATATGAGTTGTGTGCAGGTGGGGCTGGTGGGACTTGTGGTAAGTCATTGCCGTAGTGCTGCTGCTGGTCCTGACTGTGATAGTAGTAGTCATCCGCCGGGTGCTGAGAGTAGTAAGGATCCTGCGGCTGCTGGTTATGATGATGGCTAAACTCTTGGTAGTAGAGCTGGCTGGCGCTACTGCCGGACATGGCAGGTGGCGGCGTCTCGGGGTCAGAAAGATCGCTGCCTGTAGATTGTGACAACGGCGATGAACGAGTAGGGGCGTATCTGTGAGTGCTGCGCGAACGGTGGCACTGGTCCTCCTCAGCAGCACTGTTATTCATACTGTTGTTGTGGGAGTAGGGCTGATAGTGATTACTGCTCTCCTCAGTCTCATATGTATTTGCAGCAGGAGCATCGTTAGGACCAGGAGGCAATGGGGCCGAAAAAATAGCCATTGGGTCCTCCTCCTCTTCGGGGATATAACCAAAGCCACTTACGTTGCTACCGTTGCTGTGGTGGTAACCGCCGTTATTGATTTCGGGGTTGTTGCCGTAGTAGCTATTTTGATGGTGCTCCGGGGGGATAGCTGACAGCTCACCAAACTCCTGGTAATCAAAAGGATTGGGTAGTGTGCGGGACATGGCCGACATATCCATGCAGTTGGCACCATTGTAATTCATATAAGGATTGTTTGGGTGATGCGGTGCGAGCGGAAGCGTGTTTTGGCGGTATTGGAGATGCGATGAAATGTTGGTTTGCTGCATGTGATGGGGCAGAACATTGCTAACTGGAACAGGCTCTGGGGCCGGTGCAGTAGTAGGTGCTGCTGTTGCTGCGCCGGGCTGCTCAGGAAGAGGTCGGGTGGTGGTTGCCGTCATGTTTAGCGACGCTGAACTGCTCATCGCGAACGCCGAGTTCCCAAGTGCCTGTGATTGCTGCATAGCATCGCTACGAACACTTTCCTTATTTGGGTTCTTGGAGCGCTTCTTTTTGATGGGTGGAGTTGTTGGGTAGAACGTCATCTCTAGGTAAACTTCGCCTGCATATTTGCCCTTGTATGTGAGTTGATGCCAGTCGTCGTATCCATCAACGGGATTACTCTCGAGGGCTTCTTTAAGTGGAATAAGTGCGTCGCCAATAAGTTCAGGCTTTCCGTCGGTTTCGTCGAGCACACTAAGCTTAAGTTCCTTGTTTTGCGGGCCCGGTGTCAGTGTGAAGCGAACCTCTGAATCCCATACAGGTGTCTGACCACCGCGAATGTCAGTTTTGGAGTGTTTGGCGTCATGTCCGACGCGGGCAATACAGAATGGATTTTGCTTGCCGAGCTTGCGCTTGTTGGGTAAATTTCTCTAATAAACCAAAATACGGACAGTGCCGACGTGTGAGTTACGGAACTAACTTGAGCAATAGGACTCTGCCATACAGAGTTGTGAGTTGTCACTTACAGCTTTGTTGAAAACAACAATGAAGGTGCCGAGGGTATTTGTTCCGTCACCAACACTCATTTTGGCTGGTTTATATTACTGCTACTATTGTTGTTGTTGTCGTGACGTTGTGTATGTCTTATAATTCTCTCAAGTTAACTTCAACAAGAGTGTTAAGTTTAAAAATATATTGCAGAAAAATCAAAGGACCAACGGGAATTGAATCCTATATATAGAAATCATCACGATCAGGCTAGTGGTAGCTAGAATTCAAGTGATTGCGCGGAAATGTCCTAAGTAGCTAGTACGCGCACATCAGGGCCAGCCATATAAAAGTGAAGGCTGGGTGGGAAGCCATGGTTGGGCTTGAGCGTGCCACACGTATATACATACATAGTCGCAGTGTTGGCAACCTGAAATTAAAGTATCCTCGTGCCTGGTATCTATGCCGCCTTTTGTTCTCCTGTTAGCGTATTCAAATTTGGGTGTTTGGGTGTTTTCTGTGGGTCACGCACTATTAGTTTTGTTTCTGATTTTGTACCCGGCCACGTACAAAAAAAAAAAAAAGGTGGCGGGTTCACTAGTAAACTCCTTTTTTAAGACTTGTAACTCCAAACAGACTTTCTGGGCTCTATCAGGGCCGATTTTATGTGGTTGGCAGGAATAGCGCCGAAATGCTGGGCTGGCTGGTAGAAGCTCTGTGGTCGGTAAGAGCCTTTTCTGGGCTCTCTTTGTCTTGCCAGAGTCGGCTGGACGACTTTCCCAAAACAAAGCCAAATTAAAGAATACAGGTTGGTCGATATTCTGATCTCAACAGAATCAATATTATTTGTCAACTGCAACTCTCAAAACATAGTTAAATCTAATGAATAAAACCGGGTGAGTAGAGACATTCATGGTAGCCGAGACAAGTGTTTAGATAGCTACTTCTAATATTGAAATTTATAAATTAAAGTAGACTTTTTTTTAAGCTGCGTGTAATAACTTGGCTGGGATACCTATATCATCCCTATCAATGGCCCCTGACTTGTAGTTCCATAAATAAACAACCCGTAACCCTGACACTCTCGTTACTTTTCAACAAAGTGCGGTAAACGATAATTAATTTTAACGCTCCATATGCGCATTATCTATATCAAAACTAGGCAAACTCGAATTAAGAGAGAAATAAATAACTTGAAACTGCTTCATGTAACCAGAGCATGTGTTCTGGTGGTTCCTTGCATTATTCCAACGTAGCCACTCCTTGGCTACACTCAATAGCACTGTATGTTCCTTTGCGGGAAAGAAAGTAGAGGATGGAGATTTATTTTTGGCATTTTGAAGTTCAGGATATCCAGTTTCCACAGAGTCCACACTGTGAAGATTCATTTGTTTGATCATCGTAACAATGTATCATGTAGATTTACATTTTAGCAAATACGGTAGACTAGGATGAAGCAAGTACAGAAAGTACTGTAGAAGGTTAAAACATTAACTATTTTTTGTTGTCAACAAGACGGTGGTAACATTAACGCTTCTGAGAAAAAGAAGGATCTGTATGTAGTGTTTAAAACGAACAATATAATGCCAAATTTGAAAATAGCTTTTTTTTTAGTCCAAAGAATTGGCACACTAATACCAAACAAACGAGCTATAGTCGATGTCTTTGATGGTAGTTCGATCAAGATTTCAGCTTTTTTTTTGTTTCTTGTGGGTAAGTTTCTGTAAGTTCTTTTGTATAATTCAATTATAATTTAATAGTTGTCTATATCAATATATTAAAAAATCATATATATTTTTTTCATAAATAATTCTTTGTGAGGCTACTTGGCTTGTGCAGTGCCGTCAGACGTAAACCATGACCAACATGGGGCTGAACTGCAAAAGCAGTAGTGATTTAGAACTCAACAATGCGTAAACACCACCGCTCCTGAAATTTTACGTAGTGATAAAATCTATCATGTACTCTGACGTTTTGATTCTAGCCGAGATTATCTTCCTGGAAGATTCATTGCCAAAGATGGTCAACTCTATGGTCTGAAGGTGTCTAGCCTCTTTCTTGACAGTTGTAGATCATCGGAAGGTCTCCGTTTTGGGTTTTCATCTGTTACTCAAAACGGCAAAACATCAATATAAACAACAACAATAACAAAAGCAGTCAACGCAACCAGCCGTTTAATTTTCCGATCGCTGAACAAATGAAAAGAAGAGACCAACTACGGGTCTCACCATAACGATGTCAACAAGTCTACGAAATTTGCAACGCAGTGTCATTGTAATCTCAATCATGGTTATTTATGATATTTTTTGTATCTTAAAATGTACTAGTTGACAGCTATACTGATATAAATAGACAATTATCCCTAGCATCGATGGCCTTATATATACCATCCTGCCCCGTCGTTCTTTTCTTCAATCCATTTCGGCATCCCCACCTCAGTTTTCGACCGGATCCTCGCCAGTAATAGCATCGTTAAAGCTGTTCAGCAATAATTAACTCATTGTCGTCAGATATCATCCCGTGCCAGAGCAGCCATACAAAATAATATTTCGGCATTTACTTTTAGACACTTTTTTTTTGGAAATTATTTTTTTATTGAAATTATTATTTGTGCCCGTGATATATTTAAGCACTCAAACCTGCCATCCCCGTCCTTCTGTTTTCCTATGATGTTTCCCAACACAAAACTTAACAGCAAGGCTCCATCTTTTCCTACTACTAGCCCTAGTAATTCTAGTGTTTCCCGATCGGCACTCAGTGGCACATTATCTTCTAGTCCGCCGCTCTTTTTGTCTAAAATTGATCTACTAGCCCAGATGGCTGAATTTCAAACAACTGGTACTAGCCCAAATTATACAACCAATTCATCTACAAGTAGCGATTATTTTCATCAAAATAATTTTTTGACAAACAACTTCTCATCAAGAACCTTAGACACTACCTCCACTACGACCAAACAAAGCCTCATGTCGTCTTCCTTTAGCAGCATTGACAACATTGGCAAAACAAAAAGTGAGCGTGCCAGTTTCTCATCTTCCATTGAAACACTCAACAATCATTGTTTTTGTAGCAGCGCTGATTCCAATGAGGCACTCTACAAACTTGACCTTGAGTTCGGCACTGGCGACTTCTCACTACCAGACTTTTCTGAATCTCCGCTACTGCAACCAGCATCTGTAGATCACGACTCGCCAGTGCCAGTAGTTGGCTGTGTAAATGCGGGGTGGTGCCTGGATTCCAACACCAGCAGTAGCGCTAATAGAGTTATCCTGCCCCCTCCAACCATTCTCGTGCCATCGGCTACTTCAACTACAGAATCGAGTCCTGTACCGGGATACACTGAGCAGTCCATTTTCTCCAGCCCAGGATTACTTCCCCAAATCGCAATTTCGTCATCGCCAATTTTGTTACCAGATGAAAAGCAATTACAGGCACGTGCTGAGGAGATCAAACGTCTTGAGCAAGCAAAAATAGAGGCTGAGTCAACAGCGCTTGCTTTTAACCAGACAGTAAAAGAAATCATGTCTAATAACGATAATGCCGACTACAGGAAAAAGTCTCCCGTGATATCCTTGCGTTCATTCGACTCTAATAACCACCTGGACAGCATACCATTGCCAATTCTCAATGCTATTTGTTTCTCACCGCGGAGTGCCGTTATTGTGTCTTCTGAAGACGAAGATGTCGGATTCAGCGACATGGACTCGATCTTTTCCGCTGACGTCATGGAAAGCCCGGCTCATACCCTTTATTCTCAGCCTGAGCATTCCAAGCTCCAAAATGAGGCCTCTGACGAACTGAACGAAGAGGAAGATTTCGAACAGGGCCGACTTTTTATCCGTGTCGAAAGCATTAGCGGCCTTACGCTCCCCATTCCAAGCAATAGCCAATCACCGCGGATCATAATGAGCCTCAACAATTGCAAGCAAAGCGTTTCAATTGACCCAATTCCAATAAAGTCAACGGATATTGCCATTGGCCAGGAATTTGAGCTCGTAGTTGGCAAGCAAGACTTTGACATCACCCTAGAGTTTCGGGCTGAAATGCGTGATGCGCCAATTCCAAAAGCTACAGCAGTAGCTGACCCAACCACGAATGCTCTTGACACATATAAGCAACACGCAAGGGCACCATCAACAACACTCAGTCCTGCACTACCCGTGGGACAATCGTCACCAAAAAAACAATCGCGCCTGCGGACAATGTTCAAAAGCACAAGCATGGCGAGCCTTAACAGTTCAACGGGTTCACCTCACAGCCCTAAGCGCACCCCGAGTACCAGCTCCAAATCGCACCATTCTTCTCACAAGCGAAAGGTCGACCCGGCAACCACTCCTATTACTGTGATTCCTAATAACCCCCCACGCATCCGCAAACTCTGGGACGGCCTAACGGGTCCCTCGGGTGAATTTGCGCAAACTGTTATAACCTACGATGCTGCCTCCTTCCAGAACCCATTGCACGAAGCATTTGGGCGGCCCGCCAGCGTTGTGCTGCCACTTATGAACGAGTGGGCATACAACGACCCCTACCCTACAGTGCAAACCCGGATGCCAGTTGAGGCGTTTGCAATGGGACGTCTGCAGGTCACGCTCATGTTTGTACCCGGCAATGAGAACGTCTCTGATCAGTATTATCCTGATTCAATTGCAGACGCAGTTACACAGTACACTGGTCACATGGAGCAGGCCCAGAGCAGTGGTTTAATTAACGGCAAGAAAATTTCCGGATACCTGACTCAGGAGGGTGGTAGCTGCCGGTACTGGCGGCGCCGCTGGTTTGAGCTCCATGGCACCACCCTGGTAGGCCATACTGATGATACCAAAAAGGTGCGCACGATAATCGATTTGACTACTTCGACCCTGCTGGCAGGATCGCTGACCCAGGATGATGATTATGACGAGTACCTATTCAACAAAGATAAGCTCTTTCGTCTGGGCGTCGTCACCACCAAAGATACACTAGCGAAAAGTGATGGCGACGAGAAAGAGATAATCCAGTTTATGGCTGATACCCCTGCACAGCGTGATATGTGGGTACGGGCCTTGGGCGCTGCTATTAGCCATAGTCAGGCGCTTGCAAGCTCCTGGGTCGGCACCGTCGTAGAAGCCACCGCTAAAACCGCTACTACCACTCGGGCCACTACTTCCATTGCCGCTTCCAAGTAACGCGGGTTATTAACTACGCTTGCCGCCATCTCATTTCTCTATTTACATATTGGATTTTTTTTTTTTTTTTTAAACAGCATTTTGGGTTTCTTTTGTTTTTTTTTCTTTTGTTTATGGAAATTAATGACTTGAACTTGTATAAAACAAAACCCTTTTTTAGATACATGTATACACACGTATACACACGGAAATTGGATTCTTATTTTTATTTTTATTTTATTTTTTCTATTCTTTTTATTCGTCTAATTTTTTATTTATTATTATTATTATCATTATTATTGTTAATATTATTACTTATTGGGCACACCACTGATGGGTTTGTTTGAAACTTGACCCGACCACGAAGCTTTTGTAAGGGTGCACTGGCCATACCGCTGTTCGAGAGGGAAAAAAAAAAAAAGCACCATCCCTTCTTGAAACACTTTAGTGCCATTAGACTGTATTCCCTCCTCTCCCCACACCGGGGCTGGTCTGCGCACGCACTGCATGCGTGCTCTTGTGTTTTTGCCAGAGCGGTTTCATGAATTGATGTGGCCAGTCACTGTTATTGCAGTTCGTGAAGGCCCTCTTTTTTTCTTTCTTTTTTTTTTTCAATTATTGTGCTTGTTTTCATCTTTTATGTTTCTCTACGCAGAGAGAAAAGCTTTTACCTTTTTTTTTCTTTTCTCATTTCTAGGTACGGGGCTACAGGGCTACATTGATAATAACAATAATAATAAAATTTCATGTTTTTTCGCTATATTATTCTCAGTTGCGCGTAGCGCTGCTACTATTACACAACAGCAACAACTACTACTACTACCCACGAGTCGAAGGGTTTGACGCTTACTCCAGGGAGGAGGCACCAGTAATGATATCGACGAGCTCGTTGGTAATGACGGCTTGACGAGTACGGTTGTAAAGAATGGAGTACTTGCCAATCATGTCAGAGGCGTTCTTAGAGGCGTTATCCATGGCGTTACGACGAGCAGAAATCTCAGCGGCATGGCCCTCAGCAAGACCCCAGAGAATGAAGTTGGCAAGAGAGAACTCAGACAGGTTGCCAATAACATTGTCCTCAAGCTCGTAGGAGCCAATCTTAGGAGAGGCCTCAATGGCAGCAGGGGTGTAGGCGGGCAAAGTAGAAGGCTCGAAGGAGACACCAGAGGTGAACTTGTTGTAGAAGACCTCGATGGAATCGTACTCTCTGCCAAGAGAGATGATCTCATCAGCGATAGAGGCAGCCTCAGTGAAAGTGGGAGCCTCCTTGCCAATGCCGGAGATGGAGAGGATAATGTTTTCGGGGAAGGATCTAGCAATCTGGGCCTTGACCTTATCACCGACGGCAACAACCTCAGCATCAGGAACCTCAGTAAGACGGTTCTTGATGGCTCTGCCGAGCTGGGAGTGGATGGAACCACAAAGACCCTTGTCGGAAGTGATGGCAATAAGGAGCTTCTTGGGGGCTTCCTCGGGAATGGCAGTCTCAGCCTTCTCAAAGAGCTGCTGGGAGGCACCACCATAGACACGGGACACGGCCATGGCGCGCTGGGCCTTACCGAGTCTGGTAGAAGCAACAATCTTCATGGTGTTGGTGATCTTCTCAATGTTCTTAATGGACTTGAGACGAGTCTCAATTTCACGAAGAGTGGCATAAGATCTAGGAAACAGTGTTAGTATTTAGTTTCGTCCTCGGTGAAAAAGAGGGAGGGGGTCGGTTGCTAATGTATTCCTGTCACTGCTATTTGCTTCTTGTACACTGTCTTGCGAAATTGTCGAGTCTGTCAAAAAGTTGTGTGATACTGGGTATAGCTCGGCCGGAACCCACAATTGAGTAGCAGGACCTCCGGCGTCAACGTCTCCGTCCGTTCCGCCGGGCATCGTGCCGGCTGTTTATACGATCATAACAGTTCTTTGGACAATTTTTGTTGGCAACGAGACGGTGGTTTCTGTCCAATCACAATGCAGTATCGTCTGGGTTTGGAAAGCGAAAATTGAAAAAAACAGCAAAAAAAAAAGTCTGAACCCGGGCATTGGCCCAACCCAAGCAAAGTAAAAATAAAAAGAAAAATAAAAAAAGCAGTCCCTCCCAATTAAACAATTCACCAAATCCAAGCAATAAAACAAAAACAAAAAACCTACCTAGTCGAAGCCTTAACAGCTTGAGAACCGGTGCGAAGGGCAAACATAGTGATATGACGTGGGGGGGAGGATGAAGGATGATAATGTGGAGAGAGGGATGAAGGGAAGGGAAAAAGAAGTCAAAAAAAGTGAAAATGAAGAAATTTGAAAATTCACTGCCAATCCAACCCATACAAATCCTAGCACTGAATTGGGTCGTAGGTTAGGGTTTGAGCTCGCCAAATGAAGAACGCAAAATGTCGGCTCTGGCGAATCACAAGCAGAAACAGGAGAGATCTTGAAAAATCAACCTACACAATTAATACAGTGATTACAAGGTTATTATAGGCTTTTGAAAAGTATTAGTGTAACACAATTTAGTAGTCGTTAAGTTATGAAAGTATGTATATATATATTATTTTATGCTATTAATTTTTTTATTTTTTTTGTCGCCTAACCACGGAAGTAGTTGGGCGTCACAAAGGGCATCTTTGCAATCTTTGCGTCTCTGAGCTTGCCTCTAACGTCAATCTTGATATCAGAGCCAATCTTGAAATCACGCGGCACGTATGCCATGCCAATGTTTTGTTTCGTGGTGGGTGAGAAACTGCCGGAGGTAACCTCGCCAACAAGATCCTTACCGTCAGCAGAGTAGACCTTCATCTGCTCACGAGCAGCGGGGCCCTTGACAACAATACCCTTGCGCACACGCTTGACCAGTGACTTGTCGGCAATCTGAGCAAGAATGGCATCGGCACCATTGAAGGTGGCAGTCTCGGGCGTACGGCGTGACTTACCAATGACCCAAGTAAGACCAGCTTCAACCGGGGTGATGTTCTCGTTCAGCTCATGGCCGTACAAGCACATACCGGCTTCAAGTCTGAGCGAGTCACGCGCAGCAAGACCAATAGGCTTGACAGCTTCAATGTCAAGCAGCTTCTTGAAAAAGTCAAGTGCAACAGCCTCATCGGGGATAGACACCTCAAAGCCGTCTTCGCCAGTGTAACCACCTCTAGCAGCATGGTACTTGCCGCCCAGTAAAGAGATGTACTGGGACTCGCCAAACTTGATGTTAGAAAGGTTATCTGTGGTGAGCTTCTGCAGAGTGGCAGCAGCCTCAGGGCCCTGGAGAGCTAGCAGGCCGCCGGTGATGGTGGTGCGTGAAACATTGCCCTTGCCAAACTTTTCCAGCTCGTCGGCAAAAAACTTGAGGTCCTTGTCACGGCAGCCAGCGTTGGTAACAACATAAAAGTCGTCCTCGCCGTGTTTGGAGATGATGGTGTCATCGACAATGCCACCCTGGTTGTTAAGCAGCACAGAAAGCGTCGACGAAAAGGGTTTTAAAGATTTGAGATCAGAAGGGGTAATGCTTTCAAGGAATTCAGTGGTGCCGGGACCAGAGAACTTGTGTTGCAGCATGTGGGAGACATCAAAAAGACCAGCTTTTTCTCTCGTCCAGTTGTGGGACTCAATGTGAGACTGGCCCTTGTAGAGAACGGGCATGGCGTAGCCAGCAAAGCCAACCATGTTACCGCCGAGCTCAACGTGGAGGTCGTAGAAAGGGGTCTTGAGAAGACCATCGCTTGTAGTGCTATTAAAGCGTCTGGCAATAGCAGTGCTAGTAGCCTTGCATCTGGAAACGGTTGTTCTAAGCATTGCGATATGGAGAAAGCCTGAAAGAAATGGGGACCTGAAGAAGCGTACGAAAATGAGGATACGGTTGGGGAGGGAAAGAAATAAAATCTAGGAAGGGCATTTGAGTTCCTTTTATACTGTTTGATCTAAAGAAAGTTCTTAGTGGCTATTGTTGTTGTCGTTGTTATCGCCAGGGCCCTGAGCAGGTGGAGTCAATTTCAAGAGCTTCGATTGTGAGCGTGTTAACTCGGTGCCCACCAGGGGCCGAATTAGGACTCCCATCACCGCCGTCTGCGCTGGGAAGATAGAGATAATTCCAGTGTTGGCACAATCGGCGATACCAAAAAGAAAAAGAAAAAAAATAATTAAAACTTGGGTCTGTGGTGTCGATTGCTCAGTGTTCGACTGTTAAGACTTGCATACCGGATGTCCGCAGTCAGTCTTAGGTTTTCTGGGCTACTCAGGGACATCCCATGTTGCTCATGAGTTTTTTGGAGACTCGGTGAACTTGCCTTTTGCTGCCGCTTTCTAACACTGTCCTACTCTTCTCAGCCAACTTTATACAAAAAAAACTATCAATTCATCACTTCTTGATGAGGCGACAGTCACGTTGCTGATCAATTATACATTCAGTCTAATTCATCTTTTCTGGATTCATGTCTATTGGCCAACTTCAATGGAAGCTGGAGTAGAATTGACTTGATTGATACCAAAAACGCCTAATTTGAACAAGGTTGCCTAGCACCGAGTAATCCTTTTTTTTTTTTGTATCAAACCAACAATAATCAAACAGCGTTTATTCCTGTTCAATACTCCGTCCATCATTACTCGGATTGCTATTGATTCGGAAGAGTCCGTAAGTAATTGTGCTAGCTAGCAGCAACACAATATCCACATTAGTAGAATCATCGTGTTTTCTTCTAAAGGACCAAAAAAAAAAAAAGTTATTTTACTTGCACTCAAAATCGCATTGAAAAATTATATACATAGTGCCGCCAAAAAATTATAAACAGTCATCAACAAATATTTAATCATAGAATTGAAATAATAAAATATTAGAACTCCACGCTCACAATGCGGCGCTTTACCTCATGAAAGTCGTTCTCAGTTCTTAAAAGCCAGGCATGCCACCCATGCCGCCCATGCCGCCCATAGGAGGCATGCCACCGGCAGGAGCAGCGGGACCAGCAGGCTCGGGAGCATCGACAATAGCACACTCAGTGGTGGCAAGCAGCGAGGCAACACCAGAGGCGTCAACAAGACCAGTTCTCACAACCTTGAAGGGGTCAATGATACCAGCAGCAATCATGTCAGTGTAGACACCCTCGGCAGAGTTGAAACCCTTGTTGAAGTCCTCACCAAACTCATCAATGAGCTTGCCAACGACGACAGAGCCCTCGCCACCAGCGTTCTCAACAATGGTGCGGGCGGGCTTGGTAATGGCAGTGCGGATAATGCTAACACCAAGCTTCTGGTCAAAGTTCTCAGTCTTGACAGTGTCAAGGATTCTGGAGGCCTTGAGCAAAGCGGTACCACCACCGGGAAGAATACCCTCCTCAACGGCAGCACGGGTAGCGTTCAGAGCATCGACGTAACGATCCTTCTTCTCACCAACCTCAACCTCGGAGGTACCACCAACCTTGATGACAGCAACACCACCAGCAAGCTTGGCAAGACGCTCCTGAAGCTTCTCCTTCTCGTACTCAGAGGTGGTAGAGTCGTTGATGTGGCTCTTGATCTGCTCGCATCTCTGGACAATGTTCTCTCTGGAACCCTCACCGTTCAGAACAATGGTGTCCTCCTTGGTGATGGTGATAGAGCCAGAAGATCCGAGGAGGTCCTGGGTGGCGTTCTCAGGCTTGATATCAAGCTCCTCAGTGAAGACGGTACCACCGGTAAGGATGGCAATATCACCAAGAATGCTCTTTCTGTTGTCACCAAAGCCGGGAGCCTTGACAGCAGCAACCTGGACTTGGCCACGGAGCTTGTTGAGAATACAGGCAGCAAGAGCCTCACCGTCAACGTCCTCGGCAATAATCAGCAAGGGGCGACGGGTCTTGTTGGAAAGCTCCAGGGAGGGGAGGATATCATGAATAGAAGAGATCTTCTTCTCAGAAAGGAGAATGAGGGGGTTCTCGAATTCAACCTTGCCGGACTTGGTGTCGGTGATGAAGTAGGGAGAAATGAAACCACGGTCGAATCTCATACCCTCGGTGACCTCAAGCTCATCCTCGATGGTCTTACCCTCCTTGACGGTGATGACACCCTCCTTGCCAACCTTCTCCATGGCGTTGGCAATGAGGCGGCCAATGTGCTTGTCGCCATTGGCAGAGATGGTGGCAACCTGAGCAATCTCCTCAGAAGTGGTGATCTCACGCTTGTTCTTGCGGAGGAAGTCAACGACGGCCTCGACAGCAGCCTGGGAACCTCTTCTAAGATCCATGGGGTTGCAGCCGGCAGCAACGTTCTTGACGGACTCGGTGAAAATGGATCTACCGAGAACAGTGGCGGAAGTGGTACCGTCACCAGCGGACTCGTTGGTCTTGGAAGCAACCTCCTGCAGAAGACGAGCACCCAAGTTCTCAAACTTGTCACTGAGAACAATGGACTTGGCAACGGTAACACCATCCTTGGTGATCTTGGGGGCACCAAAGGACTGCTCAATGAGAACGTTGCGGCCCTTGGGGCCGAGAGTGACAGAGACGGCCCGGGCAAGAGTGTCGACACCCTTGAGGAGGGCAGCACGGCCCTCGACACCAAACTTAAGCTCCTTGGCGGAGAAAGCGGAGTAGTGTCTAATGTTCTTGAGACTAGATTTCACAGAGGATTTAACAAGAGCGGACTGCATGATGTTTGATTATGGAGTGGGGAAATTGATGGGAAAGAAGGAAAAGGAAGAAAAGCAGAACTGACAAATAAAATTTTTGGGTGGAGGTTGTTTTAGTCTGAAATTTCAAATCATGTGGAGCAGCAAACACCAGTCGGAAAGGCTGAGGACCGGGTAACTGCATCCTTCTGTAATCTCTATACACATATCACTTGAAATGGCCTTGAAATCCCTTTCCTTTATACCAGGAACCAAACGATATCGATAACATCTTCGAGGTTTCAAGTCTCAGGATCCAGAGAGCCCCCGTAGCACCAGTACTACCTTTTATAGATCAATGGCTAGTTTCGAAAGTAAGTTTTGTTTTTTTCATTCTGGATTTGTCGCGGTTCTCAATACTAACTGACCCATAGGCGGGTTCACTCCTATCGTGGCCATCTTCTACTCTGCCTTTCACCCCACGGGCGGGCCCCAGGTACTCTCCCAAGTTCCCTCTGGCGCCATTGTCCCGCCCATACGGCACAAAGATACGTCCACGCTTGAGTCGACTCTTTTCAAGTTTGATCTGGTCAAGTCCTACGTGATTCCCAAACCACAGCTGTGCAACCGGCTCGTCACCTTCAAGGTTGGAAAGTACAGGGTCGTAGGCTTTCCTGTCAATATCTCAGATCCCTCATACCCGCGCAACTTTTTTGTTTTCAACTTTGCGTTTGTTTTCAAGTATAGAGGTGAATCGGCAGTTTATGAGACGTCTATCCGGCGCCTTGCGCGCATGTTCATGGCGCTCGAAGAGCAGTCTAAATTCCTCTCGCGTCGCACCACTTATGAGACTATTGACTCGTTGCTGCAACAAATCTACCAAGACATTAACAATTACTCAGAATGCATGATCCCCATTGACGAGTCCAATACCGTCAACATGAAGCTATTTCCCCTTTTTCCGTCCCCACCAGACCTTAAATCCTACCAGGTGCCAATCTCAACCGTGCAATTGTCGTCCATGGTTGACGTTAACTGGGACCCGACAATGGAAAAGATTATCAAGTATATCAACGGTATTAACTCTGTGCGCCGGATAGCGGATCTGGCTGAGGCCGATTATGACCTTGTGCGCAAGTGCATCCAGCATTTGATGCACTACAGCTGCATAACTATAATTGACTTGTTTCAATTCTCCAATATCTATGCACCAACTTCTACCATTGCTGACTTTATTAACAAGCCAGAGATGCGTATGGAATGCCAACGATACGTCTACCACCAGGGCTACATTAATCAGCATGCTAAGATAGCGAGCGGCACCAGCAATAACAATAACAACAACAATAATAATAATAGTAATGCCAATAACAGTAACAACAATAACAATGTCGGTAGCTTTTCTCCTGCATCGTCCGTTTCAAGTTCCATGTCTTCTTCGTCCTTATTACAAAAAGCTCCGGAGCAAGGCTATCTTATCAACTCGTATAGCAAACTTTACAATCTCTACCTATCTCTACATCAGGGGATTACGGTCCGTGAGTGGTATAATACCAACAAAAAAGACCTTCGCAACATTGATGTCCGCCGGTTTTTGACCTTTGGTGTCATCAAGGGTATTATCTACAGGGTCAACACATATCCTATTGGCAAAACTCTAAAGCCGGACTTTGAGTATCTAGATAAATCATTACACAAAAGCAAGCCCGAGCCCCGTCATGGCAGCATTGTCAAGGTACCCCATAATCCGGTGGTTTCAAGCATTTCACCGTCAAATAGCTACGACAATCGGCGCACTGTGGGCAAAAGCAAAGGCATCAATAGCGCAAGCCATGGCACCGGCGAATTTTCATATAACAGCAGCGCCAGTAACTCGAGCACCAAGCTGGCAGTAGGTCATAATAGTAGCAACAGCGCTCAGGAGAAGATCCCACCACCAGTAGATATTGACGACATGATCTCAAGTATTCTTCACGAGCCACGACATTTCGACGCCATTTGCACCGACACCAAGAAGCCAAAAGCCGAGATTGAACGGATCCTGGAGGAGCGCGGCGACTGGACAATTATTGGTAGTTAATTCCAAAAGAATTTTTCAATAGCACCTCGTATCAGTTTTCTTTTTTTGCCGCACGTCGAGAAGAGCTTCGTTGAGTCGTCCTTCTTTAACACAGGAGAGTTATGGGTTAGCACTAGACATGGAGACAATATATATATAATTTAATGACAGTTGATGACATACCTTTGTACGCGCGCTTAAGCGCCTTTATCTGATCGCGGGTGAGTGGTCCACCAGCCTTTGCTTCGAGCTCGGCTGAGGAGATGTACCGATCAGAAGTGTGGTTTGCAGACCTTAGGGTCTTGATGTACTTTGTCTGCATGCGAATACTAGATGAAAAACGTCACGTTAGAACACAAAACTTGAAGGATTCACCGTTAGTAGCAGAATAAGTTAATACATACACAAAGCTCTGTTGGAATCCAACCGAATCACCGTCAGCTCGAGCCGTAAACCCACTCAATGAGCCATCGTCCTTTTCAACAGTCAAGTACTTGTCCCAGACAGTTTCCACCGACCAGTATCCGTTATCTAGCACCGTAATAGTAAACGTTTGCTGCGGGCCCACCGCCGTAGCCTTGGCCGACAGGGTTCCTAGTTTATCGGCCGTTAGATAAGTACCATTCGAGGTTTTAAAGGCCACCTTTTTTGTGGTGGTAGAAGCAGCGCCAGCACTAGAGTCATGAGTCGGCGCGTCAAAAGAAGCAGGTGCAATGACAAACACCTGCTGTACACTTGTGGGAGCACTAGAATGAATCAAAAGCGTAGAACCGTCGGTATTGGGGGAAGACTCAAATTCGAGGTTGGTGGAGGTAAAAACTGTACCCTCTGCATCGGCCGCGATGCAAACGGGTGCATCGTCGTCACCAGTCTATAACTTTTCTATTAGCCAATTGATCCAGTACAAGAACAAATTTAGCAAAGGTAAGGCTTTATAGCTGTTTTTTGAGGAGGGATTACTTACAATCGTTAATACCACAGGACCGGTAATTTGTGCTGCGTTTTTTGCCGACGACCAAACGGTTTCGGGCTCTGCTGCTGCTGCTGCTGCTGCTGCTACATCTTTTGAACTTCGCTTGGGCCCGGACCTGGGCTTGCTAATCCCGGCCGATTGGCTGGAAGGTTTAATAGACCTCGTGGATTTAGTTTTCTTGTTATCACCTTTGAATACCAGTTTTGACACCATCTTTGACGAGAATGTTTTTTTTTTCTTTGTTGGTTTAAAAGTTGGTTATAGTAAATAAGGCAATCAAAGTATTAAAAAAAGAACAGAGAAATATATATCGAACAAAAATTTATGTTTGTAAGGCTGTTTGTTTTTTTGGGAGATTCTTCAAAGCGTAGTAGGAACACTCTCGGTTCTAAACACGAGCTATAGATGCTGAGATCACGTCTAACAAAAATAACAGTAGAATTGGCAAGTTTTAATTCAGTTCAATTACATTAAGCCATGCAAACGACTTGGAATTATACCAAAATCTCATCATTTTATATAATATTTCAGGATGAAGCTTATCCACCCTCATTCTTTGACAATCAAGGTGCAAAATAACCCTCCTACAACAACAGTAATAATTGAGAACAAGAAAAAAAAAAAAAGGTTGGGGCGGTTTTTTGCCATCCAGCTCACGTTAAAAGAACTCAAAAAGATGACAACAATCTGAAAATACCAAATTGCTTTAATTTATTCAAATAATTATTATCATTACCATTGGTATAATGGCTTGACTCAACGTTCATCTATTTTCTAGAATTTCGCTTATATCTACAACTACGTTCTTTCTCGAGCAAATTCAAAATCCAGTACCATGTAGACAAACATGTTTCATCTTGTGTACATTCCTCGCTCAAAGACGACTTTTGTTCGTCTGGCTTATATCTTACTTGAAACGCTAATCCACTGAGGACAGCTTTTCAGCAATAGTCAAAGAGACTCAACTGTTCATTTATTCGGGGGAAAAAGGAAGGTTAAGTTACATGTGAATACATTGTGTATTTAGTAATGCATTGGGTGGAATTAAAGGGTAGAGATGGTGGTAGATGGTTGGAGGGTAGGCGGCTGTCATCGATTCTTTGAGCGGATAAGCACAAAAATCTAGCTAATTTAGCAGACAACATCCTGAGTGGCTCTAGAGTTAAGCAAAAGAGCAACAATAAGACCGTAAAGACCCAAGACTTCGGCGAAAATGAGAATCAAAATCATACCAACAAAGAGACGGGGCTGCTGAGCGGTACCACGGACACCAGCATCACCAACAATACCAATAGCAAAACCAGCGGCAAGACCAGCAAGACCAACGGACAGACCGGCACCCAGCTGAATGAAGCCGGTGTAGAGAGCCTGCTGTTGTCTAAGAGAATCGGAAACCAAGACAGAGACGACCAAACCGTAGATAGCAATAATACCAGCCATAATAACGGGAACAATGTTCTTAACGAGAAGGTCAGGTCTCAGAACGGTGGTGGCGCAAATACCAACACCAGACTTAGCAGTACCATAAGAAGCACCGAAGCAAGTGAAGACAATGGCAGCAGTGCAACCAAGAGCACCGAAAAAGGGCTAAATGAAAGAAGAGAAAAACAGTTAGTAAAGAACAAAAGGAATTGTCAGTTCCAAGGTGCTTACAGCATAGACGGGACTAGAAATTGAAAGTGTTAGTGATGGATGTTTTGATATAAATGAGTCGCCGATATACTTTGCTCTCCAAGATAATGAAAAATTAGGGGCAATGAGGACGCCAAAAAAAATAAAAATAAAAGCGCTCGAAGCCGATAATTCACAGGTGGAGGTCAAACACGAAGACTAGATCGCCAATTCAAGCAGAATGAAACCAATTCACATTGTTCAAGCAACGGTGGTAATCAAATTGTATTGGCCAGATTGCTGTGTCATTGAAAAACCATATGGCTTCGTGTTGGAACCAAAAACAACCAAAATGAAAAACAGTAGAAAGCAAAGACACGGTGACTCTGAATTACAGTTGAAAAAATAAAATACATACCAAAGATCAGTCATTGTTGACGTGTAAAATATTTAGCTTAAAGATTGAATAACACGGGTGTTACTGGTGTGGTAATTGTCCTGCTGGGGAGGATATGAAGGTAACTGGATGGTGTTGTTTTTTGGGGGAAGGGTTGGTGGTGATGGAGGGAAGGGAAAGTGTATTTAAATGCAGCCAAAATTAAAACAAAAAAAAAAGGCAGCACTTTTTTTTTTTTCTTTTTTTTCTGACTTTTTACTTTGAAATTGTTCGGCGCACCCAGCCATCGTTAACACGTTGTGCGGTATATCCTAGTCCTGCGTAATATACAGCATGTTACTAAGCCATGATAATGCACGTGATTTGATTCAAAAACCTGCTACATGAGACACTCCTTTGGTATCGATTGAAGTAGGAGGCCCTGCAACGTAAAAGTTCCAGGGTTTATGGAGACCAGTGATTGTATATTCTTTAGTTTTACCATGGAAAGCTCTTGCAATACTGAAAACGTCAGTCCATGTGTGATGTCTGAATGCGAGAGCCCTGATTATTTTCTAAGCGACAACAACCACAACGAGGGTGTATGTATCGTTGCAGTTTGAACTACAAGCAAGTCATGACCCTTGTCCTAAAAAAGCAAGATACGTCATTCAGTTTGCACTCAGTATGTATGTACCCTGTTGTTATTCTCGTTTACTTAGCGATTAATGTCTGCAAATGGCAAATATTGGATTTATCACTTTTGAGATACACGAGTCTCAAAGCCAAGCAGTCAACATATCATATATAGTCTTATTGGCAGAGTATGACCAAATAATAGGCTGTCCATGCTTGAGATATTTCGGGTAGTTATCAAGCTTGATAACCAAAAGCCACCAACCATCACTGCCCAAAAAAAGTCTACTGCTACACAAATAAAAAATAAAATAAAAACATTTATACATATGAAAAAAAATATGTTTCCACTTTCATATACAGAGTTTTTAAAGGGACATGTCTTTAAAAACAAGTCTATTGTTAGTGTCCGCCATGGCCACCGGAACCACTAGCCCGAGTCCACTTTCCATGTACGGCGGAAGTGGTGGCACTGGCCGCTGTGCTAGCCATAGAAGCAGTAGATGTTTCCACTCCAGGTCTATTACTTCTTAGGGAAAAAGGTTGGATAAAAAGTTAGCAGATGTTGACACTTGTAATACAGCTTTAAAGAAAGTCAAATCTAATGCAAGATTCTGTAATTCTTCATATGACGGGAAATCACTTACGGTTGCACGCGCTTTACATTCTTTGGAAACCTCTTGAATTTGGGGAAAAACGTCTCAGATCGTTTCCAGATACGTCTCTTGGAGGCATTGCCATTATCACCAGTTTTTGAGGATGGTCTCCCTGAAGAGGCAGTCTTATTGCGGCGCCCAAAAAAATAGCCTCTGGCTCCCTGTTCAAGATCACGATTACCAGAAATATCATTATAATCATCACCAGAATGTGTGCTCGAATCGCTATCATTATCGTCTTCATCATTATAGAGAAACGGGTTGTTTGAGGGGCTGAACAAACTGTTATTAAAATCTGTTTGCCCAAAAAGTTCACCCAACCGGCTTGTTCCTGCATCCATGGACGGGCTTCTAGAGATGCCAGAGTTCTGTGAGGCCATGCGTTTAACCACAGAGATACGCCTATCACGGCGGATTTTAAGATATTTCTTGATACGGTGGCGGCGCACCCCAAGCGTTGCATATTCATAGAGCCAGACTAGTGCCACAAAAGGCCAATGAGTAGCTTTAAGTACCTTAATTCTAAGCCCACGGTACGTGGTATGGTCATACAACACACGAAAAGGCCGAATCAAAACACCAAGAATATTTATTGGCGGGTAAAAGTATGTGACACGGTCCGACGTATTGACTGATTCAACAACAGTTGACAAGAAATGAATTGCGTACTCCTGCTTGGCATTTTGCATAATTCCAGAAAAACGCTCTGATAAAATTGAAATAAGCACCGTAACTAGTAAAATATTGGTAAGAGTCACAAAGATGAGCATTAACGGGGGGCCAAAGATTGGAGAAATCTGAGGCGCTGCATCAAACCCGGCATATGAAGAACCAAAAAACACTCGCACAAGTAGCCATGACATGTCGTGAAAGGAAAATTTATCACGGCCCAAAAACGAAAACGTGGTAAGGAAGCCAACGTAAATGATCACAATAATCACTAAAAACTTGAAGAATTCAACTGTCAAATCACGGAGACATGGAAGTAGCGTACCAAAATATGGAAAGATTGAAAGAAATGAAAACAAGCGCGGTACAAGTAGCACCACTTCAAGCGACAGAATATCATAACTCAGGACTGTGTAAGCTTCATTGTGCAGCACTATTCCCAACACACGAAGTCCGGCAAACATTATAAAGAAGCCTACTATGCACAAGTCAAAAAAGACCCAAAAGTCAGCAAAGTACTGTGCAAATGAGCCCGCCTCACGCGCCTGACTAACTTCATCAAGAACAAATCCAACAAACCAAATATCCAAAAAAACTTCAATCAACCCTGCTTCACCATTTTGGTGTCTTTGAAACAGTAGCAGATAGAAAAAAGTCAGGAGTATTGAGTAGTTAATCATCATAAAAAATGCCCGGTAGCGAGGGACTCTCAATCGTGAATACCAATCCACAAGTTCAAGCGGATTGTATATGTGTATATTTTTTTTCGCATCGGTTTCAATTGTTTTCCAATACATGATGCGGCCAGTCCAAATTCCATTAGTAATGCTTTGAACAGCATCACTGCTGATGAATTCGCGTGCAGGCTGACTGCCGGCAAGAGCAAGGTCAAGCGCGCTTTGGTCTGAATACTGCTCAATAAACACTCCATGGTCAACTAATCGATCATGCGCCGAGTAACCCCATTCCTCCTTCTTTTTAGTCGTTGCATCATAGCTTTGATTTTCGTCTGTATTTACTGGAAAGCTAGTGTTGCTTCCAGGGTGGCTGCTGCTGGCATTAATAGAATTTACACTACTGGAATTGTACAAGTTTGCAGCCGCAGGCATTTGCGACTCTGAAGTAAAATGAAGAATTTCACCTTTTTGAGTGGTAGATAGTAGTGGTGTCTGTTCTGAAGTAAGTCTGGGTCGTGAGCGGGATCTATTATCAGCCGGTGTATGGAGTTCATGCAGTATCCCCCTGTTGCGATCGTCAAAGGAATGAGGCTGTGAAAATGAAGAAGAAAGATTAGAAAGATTACCTGCCGACTTATAAAGAGCACTGTTGCTATTCCTACGCGATAGCACTAACCTGTCTCCAGCGTAAGGTGAAGATGATTGCTTTGACAAAGGTAGATGAACCATAGATTTGCTGATATGGTTGATGATCTGCGGTTTTACCGAACTGGTCTCTTGTGCTGGCAGACCACCCGTAGTATTATCTACGCTATTCTCAACCCCATTCTCATTATCGGCGTTGTATTCGTACGTGAGGAACTCAATTCTGTCCATTTCAAGAGTCATAAATGACAGGAATTTAATTGCGACAAGTTCTGCAGTGTAGGCCCGCGCCTCGAGAACACCACGTTCTTTGAACATCATATCCTCTGAGTAGTCATATTTATGACGAGGCCCCAGAGTAAACCCTTCGGAAGCGCTTTCAATGAATTCGAGACGTGCAACCAGCAAAGCTGCAACGATACCGCGATGCTGATCTTTAAAGCTGTATGTTTTTGTTGGCGCTGGGGTGATGTTCGATTTGCTGGAGTTGGCGCGCAGGTTCGCAGCGGAGGAGGGCTGATTCACTGGTGGTGGGTGCACAATCTGCGAGATGTCAGTATCGTCATCGTATGGAAGAATCAGAGATGCCACAATGGGACGAATCGTGGAGACGTAGAACGGCGCGCCATGAACTTGTTCAAAAGAGTAAGGCAGCTCAATCAGCGCAGTGATCCGGTCCTCAATTATGAAGACAAGCTCATCAAACGGCAATGAGCGTGGCAGTCGCGGCAACAGCAATTCGTCTTCCGGCGTGTAGAGATTGTGGTCATATTCTTCCATCACAATAACGAACAGCTACAGAAATAGAAGAACCAAACTGATATACAGGATGTCTTAACAAGCAAAATATAGAAGCTGCCATAAAAAGAAACTGGAATATTTGAAAATGAAAAAAAAAAAAAAAAAAAAAAAAAAAGCTTCTAAAGCGGCTTTCTTATTTTGGCTGCGGATTAAAAACAAACCTAAGCTATGAATACACATATTTTAGAGGACTTGTATTCAACATGAACTGAGGATAAAAAAAATGAAGATAATATAAAATAAAAAGTATTAAGATGCAATTAGATTTTGATAAAACTGTGACATAAAAAGAACTTATTCGCTGACTTTGTAGGTATGTAACCCTTCTTCTAAGACGTTGACTGTCTCCTGCGACTTCTTCAAAAGCAGCCCAAGCGGACAACCTTCATCGGCCACCAAAACTAATAGCAGCTGTGATGCTGTTGATGGAAGGTTAACTGGCTTGATAAGAATCTGTGTCGCATCCTCTGTTTTCACGCAGATCCAGTCATGCGAGTTGGAGAAATTTGCGTCTTCTACGCCAGGTTCCCGCCGCAGCTCGACTGGTGCGCTGCCATTGGTATCAAGATCTAACTTTTGGTATGTATTCCAGATAGATGAGGCCAACAGCGCATAAACCTTAGTTTTCATTGACCGATTGACGTGGTACGGATGGCTGGTTTCATTTATGCTGGATGTACTACTGATTGTGTTTTTGCTGCTGGCGGGGTAGTGGTCGCTACCGCTGGACACAGGACCCAAAACAGGTGTGGATTCTACACTAATAGTATGTGGTGGTGGTGGGACGCGGTTCGTATGATAAGATGCCACGGGCTGGCCGGATTTTGTTATCAGAATGGACGAGACGATGGAGTTTTTCGGGTACTCGCCATGGCTAGTTGTTTGCTGGCGCTGGATGACCTGCGATAGCACAGCAGAGAGGTTTCGAGACTGCAGCATCGCAAAGAGATGTAGTTGAGATTAAAAAATAAATTATTGGGAGCTCTAGAGGGAGTCTTTCTGTAGTGTCGACTTGTGTGTAATATAAGGGCGGCTGGTGATGGGAGTTGGTGATGTTTGTGTTTTGAAGAAGATGCAGTTTAATCCCTCCCTTTTTTTTTTTTTTTTTTTTTTTTCTTTTGTCCATTTTCTAATTAAAATGAACACCCACCTTGAGCAGCTAGGTTTTGGGTATTCAGTGCGCGAAGCCCCAGTGGTTCTTAATTGCCATAAAAAAACGCGAAGAAGAAAACTGTATAGAATACAATACACATGTATATATATAGATTCCATGGGATGCAAACAGAGCATTCATTAAAAAAACGACGTATGTCGTATATATTGTCATCATCATAAGATCGTAAAGCTTGCTGTCGTCATGCGACCTCAGCTATCTATGTATATTCGTGCTGCTGTGCGCCAATGCCCTGGACGCACCGAAGCAGCTATGTCGTGAGCAACCGCTGCCACGTTGAACGGCGCTACTGCGCCTACAACCCCCGACTGTGCCATTTTCTTCATCCTCTTCTTCTCTGCCAGTGATATTGCTATCACTCGCGTGAGGCCGATGCTTCTTTCGTATCCGGTTCATCCTTATATATCGCAATGATGATGTTTTCATGCCGTTTCGTAAACACCCTGGTGTTGCCGTACTGGTAGCTACCCACCCCGGGCTCCAGCGCTTTGTTGTCCAAGAACCACTTAATGACAGGTCCGTCCTCATTTTTTGCCACGCCACGTACTACCCATAAAAAAAAAGAACCCCACATGTCAGCCCTCATTGTTTCAGCTCATGAAATTACTTGTAGAGTACTCACCTCCTAGACTTAGACCAGTGTCGTAATCAACACATGCCACTCCAGTCACTCCTTCCTGAGCAATGCTAGAAACCCGTATTAGTTTGCAAATTGCAATCCTGTTGAGAAAGTACCTACATCTTGTCCAGCCATCCGTTAAATTGTGATGGTTCCGTGTTTTCTGTGTTCATTGTTCTATTTGCTTATCTTCGAGTTCTTAAAAAGATTGGTTTGAAGAAGGGAAATTTGATCAGAAAAAAAAAGAACATATAAATCAATACAAGATAAATCCGACTCCCAAGCCCTGCCCATTAAATCTTTCTTCTTTCTATCACCATCTTATTAAGAACCTGCTATTAATTACCCATTCACCTATAATTTGTTAAACAATGGTAAGGATTGTTAGCTTTAGTTATCGATTTTATTATTTCTAACCTGTTTCTTTTTCTGTTTAGTGGGTATTTCCTGTGATAGCATTTGTTCTGACAGCTGTCGTGTCCCTTTTGGGTCTCAGCATGTTCACCAAGCTGCGGCAAACACGAGCATACGTTCTCTTACCACTATTTTTCTCCGTTTACATCCCATGCTCAATCGTAGTATTGGTGCCAATTGATTTGGTCTCTTCGTCGGCTAATGGCAAGTCCTCGATTTTCTATCTCTCCGAGGAGGTCAGATTGGTGTTATGGCGTATTATTTACTGGATGGCCTTCTTTCTGACGTGGGCTGTCCTCCCCATTCTTCAGAGCTTTGTTGAATCAGGCTACCACAGCACGGCACAACGCCTCAAGGACTCAGCCAAGCGGAACCTGCGCTACCAACTTATCATGCTGGGCTCCGGGTTAATTGGTCTCGTCTATGTTATTGTCTCGTCGGGTCTGTCGATCAGCTCCATTAAATCCCTCTTGGTGGCACTATCGCACTCGTATGCACTGGTTATCGCTATTTGGCTTATGGGCCACGGTTTGGTGAACCTGCCACGTAGGTCCTGGACAGAGGCAAATCCCAATGATTATCTCAAGGGTCTCTACCGACACGCTATTTCCACAAACGATAACCTAGCTGAAATCCAAAATACTTATGCTGATGTTGCGGCCGAGATCCTAGCGCTACACCAGTACAAAGAAGGCCGATTCGAGGCATGGATTGACCACATGATTCAACGAGTTGAGGAAGGCCCTGGCATTCCTCTGAACTCATCTAATAGTAATGCCGCAGTTCAAGGCCAATCGCGCGTGAGAATTGACAGAAACACAATTGATGAGGGGTATCTGTCCACTTTGTACAGCCGATTCAAGATCATCCGCAACCGACTCATTCGCTACGATGCCGACTGGCAAAAGCTGCTTTATGAGGCTTCCAAGTCTGAAGACATTATTCAGTCTCGCAACTCTCATTCTCTTGCGTTTAGATATAAAAGAAGCCCGCTCCCACCCAAGGCTGCATATATGTATTACCATGTAGTTCAGCCTTACCTGCAGCGTGGTCTTGCTGTTATTTTTCTTGCTCTGTCGGTGATTTTGGTCTGGTCTGAAATCACCCACGGCACAATTGTGTCAATTGTCAACATCATTGTGTCTCACACCTACGGTTTATGGCAACAGTTGATGTCCAGCATATTTTTAGGCTTTATGTGCGCTGCTGCATTTTCAAGTCTTTCAAGAATTAGAGTATTCAAGGTCTATGCGCTGGTTCACAGACATAGTGATCCCTCGTCTATGCTCTGGTACGCCATGTATGCATGCCGTCTGACTGTGCCACTAAGTTTCAACTATATTACTCTCATTTCCTCGCGCGACTCTGTGTTTGAGGAGTTTTTGGGTAAATTCATTAACCTTACGCCTTTGGGTAAATACTTTAACGACTGGCTGCCGAGATTTGTGTTGGTACCAATGATATTTACCTTGTTTCATGTATACGATCGCGTCAAGGACTTTCTGGGCTTTGGACTTTCATTTGACGATGAAGAAGACGAAGAGACAGGCGAGCGTGGGTCGGTGGTTGAAGGTCGCGAGCTAGTTAAACGGTCGCTCACGGACGCTTCCTACCGATATTCTATCCGCCACCCCAACGTCGGCAAGACTACCGGCAGCGGTTCCAACACCCCACAGCTACCCGACGATCCCTTTCCCAGCAACCGACAACAGCCTCCTACAACCTTCGCCCGGGCCTATCATGACAACAGCACTGACAGTCTTTTGAGCACTACTAATGAGAACAGGAATCTCCCTGAAGAAAGTACTACCAACAGCAATAGCAACAAACCGGGATTTTTGACTAATCTTGGCAATAAGATGCAGTCAACATTCCAAAATTTCAGACTACCAGGAACTAACAGCAATAGAGGCAACAACATCTTGCCAGTTTGGAATGATTCACCTAGTACTGGCTACCAGGATGAATCTGATGAAGATGAGCAACTTATTATTTAACTATTGACCATAAAGTCCGTCTCTTTAAATAGAAAAACAAAACATAAAGACAAAAACCACCAAATAAAAATCAATGATAATAATAAATAAATAATAATTAATAAATTAAGCTAAAGTCAATCGTAAGTACACAAAATGCAAAATGCAAAAAACAAAAAGCCTAGGAATAACGTAACCCATAGTACTAGGAGGGATATCATTACTTATTCTTAAATTGGGATTTATAGCGTGGGGTCGAAAAGCCCTTCCCAACCAGTGAAGGGTTAGTTAAACTACCAGCAGCAGTAGTAGTAGCAGCAGCTCGTTTGCTATTCAAGGCCGACAGGAGATGAGACCCGGCAGGAGAAAGCATGGCCGACTTGGAAGAATGATTACTACTTGCAGTAAGTCGGCCTTGCCGCGAGGATTTTGTAATACGGCTCGTTGGCGTCAGAATGCCAGCACTACCCCTGCTGCTGTTACCAAATGGATTGGCCTTTTCCCGTTTCCTCGTTTCGAGCTTGCGGGATAGTAGCCGGTCGTGTAAGGCCTCGCGCTTTGATGGCTCGGTAATGGAGAAGTTGCGCGTTGAGGTGTCCACCGCGGCCGACGGCGCTGACTCCACTGCTCGCGGCTGCCGGCCCCCGATCCCTGTGACAAAGCCGTAGCCGTTGACCATGGGCGGAGTATCAGCCGCGCGGCCATCATTGACACCAGCGATTGCGTCCAAGATATCTTTTCTTGTCATCTCTGGCTCCTTCACTTGAGTAGTAGTAGTAATAGCGGTTGATTCTGGGGGGTTAACAAAACGCGTTTGGGTATGCTGAATCGTCTTGGCCGCTTGATTTTTTCCCCTCTTTGCTGAAATCCCCTTGCCATGCCCGTCTTTGAAAAACATTAGCCCGTTGTTAACACCATCCTTGGGCTTCCAACTTTGCACTGTTGTGGCTCGATCGTCGGTCCAGCCCAGTTGCTGCGCGCGAAGGCGGTTCTCATGGTCAATCTGTGGGGTCATGCGCGCCACCAGTTCCAGCGGGGCCCGGGTCTTGGTTGCAGAGGTGTCATTATTACCTGTAATAGACTTGATGATCCTGCCGTTGGAATATTTGCCACCATCTGTATCACTTGTCGCCCATAGCCATGGGTACCGCTCGCGGAGTTTGTTATTGTTTTTGTTCATGAGCTCGGCAAATGATTGATTGTCCTCACTTGTATTCTTTGCGAGAAACTCCGATAAAGATTGGCTCGAACCTATATTGTCCTCTAAATCCGGTAGAACCGGGTTTTCGCCATGCTCAAGCAGATAATCTATCACATCAATCCGTTTTTGCATCTCTTGAATCCCCGGAAAGAAATCCCGTTCAATGATTTCCTCCAACTTGTCAAGGTAACTTTCTTCTTCTAAAACAGTCTGCTTTTTTAAACCACTAGAATTGCTCAGCGACTGTTGCTGCTGATGTGGTACTGGAGTTTTTGCTATTGCTAGCGACATGCTGCCTTGCTTTGAGATGCCAATTTGTGGTGTTGTTCCCGTTCGTATCGCGGTTGTGAACTGTGCCGGCTTGGTTACGCCATAGGGCACAAGGGCAGCCGGGGAGTTTGGCCTGGCGCTAGCAACACCTGTCAAAGCGTCTTTGCCAGCTGAAGTAATTAAGCGCTTGTCAGTTCCCATGTCTCGTTGTCGTAAGTGTATATGTTTGGTTTATTAAGAGTAGTTGATGGATCAAAGGTTGAAGGCAAAAATCGATTCCAATTATCTCGCCCCGTTGGGAATATTCCAAAAGTTCCATGTCCTAAACCCGCTGGGCTTGCTTGAAAGTTGCCCTTACCCATTCCATATCACCATTCTCTAATTCACAAACGTCCAAAAAAAAAAAAAAAAAAAAAAAAAAATTCAGAACGCAAAAAAGCCCTTATTTTCTTTCTTCTCTACAATTTTCTAACTTCAAATTAAGGTTGCATGGTACTTAAATCGATGTCATTAATCAACCTCTATTTATGCACTATTTTACCAGAAATCTAGAAGAAATTGGGCCTAAGCAACAAAGTTAACATTTTTTTCAAGTTTTGACATCAAAGTAGCAATTTTCAGGTTTAAAAAAAAAAAATCTTTTTTTTGTAATAAAAAACTGGGTTTGCACACTTAGCTCCAGGCACGTAGCAGCCGTTATAATAGTATCAATATTATTGTTACTGCTTGTCGTTATTTCTGACATTTCGACCAGGGATTCTTCTGTAGTGCACAATATTCAACTTTTATAAAACATATCCAAGTAGTTAGTTACAAAGCGTAAACCCACTTAGACCAAACAAACATTAATACAAAATACACACACAAAAAAAAAAGACAATTCATTCAACAAACACAAAGCTTCTAATTTCAAGTTTAAACAATTTCCTCATCACTCTGTTGATGCTCGTCGTCAGATACAACGCTGGCATGGGAGCCATCGTCTTCATCGTGGTCATCGTTGTCGTCAACTTCAAGACTGCTAATACTTTCAGTATCAGAGGTGTAGCTAGGTGGTGGTGTGTGGACTAGCAATGCTTGCGAGCTTGTCGCATGACGTGTGTACTTTGCTGGCGGCTCGACAGTAATGGGAGCAGAAGCTTTTACTGACCCCAATTCAGAGGCTGTCGCCGTCATTGAAGTTGTTGCGGCTGTGCTAGATGATGATATGCTGTTCTGTTGCTGAGGCACCTGCTGGTAGTGATGTGATGATGAAAGGCTGCTCATATTGATGTTTACCTGGTCTGGCGCGCTGCCAGTTGGCAAAATAATTGCCTCCTCCGATGTCAGTGTCCGCTGAAACGGGGGTGGAGACCGTACCGTGCCGCTATTGCTTTCATTATCGTTACTGTCATGAGTGTTGTTGTGTTGATTATGCAATTCGTTACCGCTACTGCTGCTGCCACCAGCACCAGTGTTGGAAGTAGTACCCGTTTCAAGCAGCAGAAAGTCCTGTTCCGCGCCATACGGAGGTGGTGGGGCCAGTGATCCGTGAGCGGGCGCAAGGCCCCACTTTTTAACATTGGCCTCAATGAAGACAAACCCGGCCTGGCCAAAGTTGACGTGAACCTTGCAGGGTCCCGTGGCTCCCACGGTCGGAAACAGATTAAGTCTCATTCCATGTAATGCATCTTCAAGTTTTTTACCGTTTCTTGTAAAAAATACTGTACCCGTTCGCGGCCGGTAACCCACACCAATAACATCGCCCTGTTGAAGCTTGGGGCCAACACTTGGGACATTGAAGGGCTGGTTGATGCGTTTACGACCTTCAGAATCGTATGCCACGGAGTATCGATGGAAGCCTGGAAGCCGAAATGTGGGATAAGGTTTAGTAGATAAGCCAACGGATACGAGCGTAGATTCAGGTTTATCAAACATTTTTGCCTCCCAGTAATAAACCTCGTTTTGCCGAGGAACGGGGAGGTTGGTCTGTGAACAGCACGTAGAATCAAAAAATTCTATTTCAGTTCTTCCCTCAATAAAGCAGGTGGCATTTGGAAAGTCGACTTCAAACTCCCACGCAGAGACCCCTTTTTCTTGAATAGTGAGGTATTGTGACAGACTGATGTCAGTGGATGCGCTGTTGGGAGGGTTGGCCTCAATAAAAGCTTTTGCCATATTGTAGTACTGCCGTGAGACTTCGTCCATGGTTGTAAGGGCTTCTGCCTCTGCTTCTAGCAATGCCTGTTCGTCGTCAAAATCGCCGGGATCGCCGGAATTTCCGAGTCTTATCCGGCGTCTTCCCAAGATGGCAAACCATAAAACTCCACATAGAAAACCGATAAAAAGCGTGCCGAACCCAGACACTAGGCCGACAAGCAATGGAATATTAAGTGATGAGTCGCCACCATCGCCAATCTCTCCGTTGTTGCCGCCATGGCCAAAGTCAGGGAAGCCTGTCGGAAAGAAGGGGGGTGAGTCCTCGTTATTGTTGCTACTGTCCTCAGGTTTAAACCATGTCGCAGGGTATTTATAATGTGTCGGAGGCTCTGATGCTGCCATTTTCGGAAAAAAAAGTATCTTATCGTGTAGCGTGTGTGTCGACACGGGGATAGAAAGCACTAAAGAGTATAGCACAGAGTTGTAGAAGTGACAGTCAAATAATGGTCGTAGTTATGAGATGAGATAAAAGAAAAAAAAAAAAAAGAAAGAGAGAGAAAAAAAAGAAAGAAATGAGTTTGAGTCAAAAAAGAGGTAATAAATGGCAAAGGCAAACGCAGTTTTAATGTGGGAAAATGTTCAATCTCGTTCACGGGAAACCAAAACAACTCTAATAACCCGAACCCTGCATCAGCTCAGTAAAAATACGAGTCACATGACATCTAGAAAATCAAAGAAGAACGGAGGCTGGCCACAGGGTCCGGTAGCAGCGGCAACGGCAGCTGTAGCAGCAGCGGTGGTGGTGATGGTGGTGGTAAAAGGAACCAGGGAGTAGAATATCAATGCACCTTCGTGTTTGCTCAATCTGGGTTGCTGGTGCGATAGTAGGGCAGGCTTGTGGGTCTCACGGAAACTGTGCACACGCGACGTCAACGTCATACGGCTCCTACTTGGATTTCTGGCATGTTCAGTTGGCGACCCAACCTTCTAATGCATAATCTGTCGGGCCTCTGCGTTAGCATTAGAAGAGTCTTATTTCCTGTACTCAAACCAAACGCACTTGAATACCACTTGAAGCGTCACGGACGTGCGTAGTAAACTGTTAACAATCAAACAATATACATATGATTCTATTATTTATTATTATTGTTACTATTACTACTATTATGGCATTTTACAAATTATTATTATTTTTTTTTTCCAGTGATTATTATTACATGTGTATGGTTTTCATTGTGCGAATGGTTTTAAAAGTTGTCCCTCGACTACCAGTTTCCTTTGTATTCCTGACTGCCAGGGACCGAAAGACTCGTCGTCGAGTCAGCGGGGTTAAGTGATGCCCGACTAGACTTGCTAGTCAGGATATAACCGTCATTGCGCATCGGTCGTTCGTGTGGACGCATCGAGCTGACGTCATCGCGCGAAGATAGCCGCGACTTGGCCTGCTCAATGATCGATTCTTCGTCATCATTGATAGGATATGTTGTCTCGTGGCCGTCACGCGCAGACATTCCCAAGGCATCAAGCTCTGTCGCAGCGGACTTGTCGACTCCATTGTTAGGGATAAACGACTCACGGTCGTCGCGCATCGGCTGGTAGCGACTTTCCGGGTTCTTTGAGAACAGAGCCCACACACAAGACACAATGACCATGATCAACAAAATCAGAGAAAAGACGGCATTGAGAATAAAAAACACAACTCCCATCACACCAGCAACATATAAGGGTAAACCAAATATGGCTGAAAAAAACATGAAAAACAACGCATTGATAAAGTTAATAGCAGAAATGGCAATATTAAAACCGTTTGTGGACTTGTCCATGTACGGTTTGAAATAACTGATGATCACCAGGTAAATCAGCTCAGTAACAAAAACCAGTACGGCCTGTACTTTACCCGCGTTCTGGCCAAAAGCAATAAATATGCCTTTGACAAAAATGTAGATGACCAACGGTACAATGAAAAAGTATGCAGTTGCGCGGAATTGCACGTACAAGAAGCCCCAGCGGTTCAGGATATCGCGGTCAGAGTAGAGAATATATGCCGGATTCTTGTGTAAAACCATTGACTGGCGAGCCAAGCTGATAGTTTTGTAGGCACCAAATCCCAGCAGTGCAGCAATAATAATGTATGTAAGCACAGCAAGAATAACAACAGCGGGTGAATCATGTTTTGTCAACTCCCACAAGCATAAAACAGTCAGTTGCGGGAAACACAGCAACGCCAATCTGTAAAAAACACCTTTAATGACCGTGCGCCAGTCTTTGCGGTACTCCATAAATGAAGTGGGCTGCACGGCGCCAGCCTTGACAAGAAGCTCAAGCACAACCTTGGCGAGAATAAAGATAATCACAGTGAACGCGCACAGGATTAGAAAGAAAATAAAACCCGTCATAAACAGAGATGTGATCTCAATGTTTGCAAGGTAAGCGACACGCTGGATGCCACGTAGAACCAGTGTAGTGGCGGAGTAGTCGTCAAGGGCTTCATTGGTAGTTTCAGCCGGTGCTATAGTTTCGTTTGCCGCGCGCTTCACCAACTGCGCAGGGGCCGAGTAGCCAAGAGTATGCACCAGCTCGTGGGTTAGCGAGTATGGGGATGCTCCCAGCTTTGGGTTAGGAGTGAAGTAAGACTGCAAACTTTCGCTAAAGTCAAGTGCTGAGGTTAAAGAGCGTTTGACGCGCTGTACTGAAATAGACATGACAGCAGCATTGGGCAGGATATCCGTAACAGTTCCACCTGTGGCCTGTACGTACCAGTTGAAAATATTTTGCATAAACGGAATACTAATTAAACCTACTGTCCACATGTAGTTTTGCCCCCAGGCGGCAGCAATAGGGGGCAGACGGTCGACAGCCATCATGCTGATAATGGCAAGACCTTGAAAATACACAAAGAGGGATACAATATTGGAGGCAATGTGCGCAGAGGTCGAGACGTGGCCAAAGAGCCAGACAACACTTGAAGTCAAAAGACCTGCAAAAGTTATGGCTGCAATGGGCCATGCAACATACTTTGTCGAAACGGTCTTGCCGTTGGATAGAGTTGCCTCGACACAGGCAACTGCTGTCCCATTACCCTCTCCCTGCGGATAGACAGTAACACGGACAACACCGTCAAGGTCGGGAATTTGAAAGGCAATACCGGGAATTTGAGATATAATATCATCTGACACAGTCTGCGACGACAATGGTACATCAAAGTGGCCAGGGGACATAGGACACAGCTGCGACGACAGCTCACACAAACTTGTTTTTTTACTGATAATATTGATACCATAGACAATGATGTTGATTTCGGCATCGTATTTGCCGTTAAGGGTCGAGATAGCAGAAACTTGAAAACTAAGAGAACCGTTGGAGCGGTAAAGTGCGACATCGAAACTGGAGGCTGAGAACTGGGAATTCTCTATGCAGGAGAGGAGAGCTGATGACTTGATGAATTGTTCTGCATAGCATTGTTTGACTAGCACCAAGAGGGATACTAGCATAAATCGAAGCAGAACCATGTTATGAAAAGTAAATGCTTGAGAGCTTTAGATGATGGTAAGAAGCGCAAGAAAGTCGGTGGTAATGCGGATAAATAGGTGAGAGGGTATCAGTGATAGGTCGGGGGACACAGGTTAAGCGGATAGTGTTCAAACGGCGCGAATGTAGTATAAACTTTTGTTAACCAAGCAGATAAATAGAGCGAAGTAGAGTCGATGATGAGGGCCGTTATCGTGTTCAAGCTCAGTAGAAAATATAACCGGTGTTGGTGGTGCTTTTTGTAGACGTGTATTAAAAATTTAGGGACCGTTTGTCAAAAATAACTCACAGAAACCAGTTCGTGAAGTAAGGACAGAAGAGGAGTAATCGAATGGTAATATAAAATTTAAAAAAAAAATAAAACTATTGCGCAGTACCGTCAAGGAATATCGACAAGAAAGGACCAACGGAAAACCAAAGGCAGATGAAGTTGAAAAAGCCAGTGTCCAAAAGAAAAAAAGAGGGTTGAACCAGCAAGGACAGGAAAGAGGCTTGACAAAAAGATTTGAATGAAGGAGGTATAAAGATTTGAAGGTTTTTTTTTTTAAGTTTCTCAGATTTAATTGAAAAATCTATTTGAAGACCTAATTTAGCAAATCTTACTGCAACTGTTGGCTAAAAAATGTGATTGTATCTGTTTACGTACCACCCGAATTTTATAGCCAAGAGAAGAAACTAGCGACTATTTGGCTCAAGTTATTACAGTCTGTGCCTAATCTTATTAAAATTTGACCGGAAAAAAACGTAAAACCATATAGCCTGTATTACAGGACTTAACCCAACTGATCGATTCTTATGCCAAATCTGGCCAAGTTTAGTATATGGTAAGCCTAGTAGGATTAGCTTTTGTGCAAGCCCAGGTCGGTCATAAACCTCTTAAGGACCACTTTAAAGGGCCCCCTCAAAAGAATGGCACAACTTGATTAATAGTAAAATAATTTATATTTATATACAGAGTTAGACTTCAAGTTTTAAGTTGTAATTCTTTTCATTCATTCTTTTCTATTCATCGCTTTATTTTAACTTGACTATTCTGAACTAAGCGGCTCCTTCCTGGAATCTTGCGAAAGCTTATTAGGAGAGAACAGTTTGATTCAAAACAGTCAGGGTTTATCCAACGACGATGATCATTACCAATACCCCTCTGATAGGTCAAATAACACAATACCACAAATTTAAAACTTTTTTTTTTTTTTTTTCTTTCTCCTTCTTTTGGTCCCATGCTTTTTTTTCGAGTTCTTATAATTTCTAAATTATAGTCACACTACTCTTCATTGGATTGTGATGAATCGCGATCAGTGACTAGCTGCTGCCCTATTTCCAACTATCCTGTTTCTTAACTTGCTTTGCCCCCTTTTCCACTTTTAACTTTAATAGGTAATTCTACAAAGGCTTGTTGCCAGATTCCCAATTAGTTCATCAGCGAATATATCCACCCCTTAATCATCTACTTGCTCTGCCTCTTTCTTTAAAAGAAAATATTCAGATAATTTATATATTATTCATCAAGGCTTGTACTGTTAAACATTGTTTAATCACAGATGAAATGTATTTATAAACTTATTACCCATTATATAAAAATAGGTCTTAAATTTGGTGCTGCAATTTTGCTCCTAGACAGACTATTTGTGCTCTTCAGGCCATAACAAAGAACGGCAATTCACCTTCCTTGGGTTTGACAAGGGCTTTGGCAAGAAGAGCATCACCGGCCAGTTCGCGGATACGCTCTGTTGTCATGGGCGAGACCCAAGGTTTACCCGCTTCATTAACTTCTGCCATTGTAGCCTTGCCGTCATTGTCCCTGTCCGCAATGCGCTTCCGTTTGAGGGCATCGCGGATGGCAAAATATACCACAGACCCCAGGAAAAGCGGAGGCTCACCGATACCCTTACTACGGTGGATCGTTTTAAGGTGCTTGAATTCGCGGTCACGCAGTGTACTGACCGTAAATTGGCGTGGCGTGTCGCGAAAACCAGGAATTTTATACGCACCAGGACCCCGTGTAAATAACGTGCCAGAAGCGCGGTGCCACAGAAGCTCCTCCATAGTGAACAGTCCCATACCCTGTATAAAAGCTCCTTCAATCTGACCGTAGTCAATGGCCTTGTTAATGGGCCGGCCAATGTCCATTTTAATATCGGTCCGTAGGCACATCCAATCACCTGTCAATGTGTTCACCTCAACAAGAGCAAGTGCACAGCCTTGTGTAAAGTAAGAAAACGCTGGTTTAGGATTCTCTTCACCCCAAACGTAACCAATATCGGGTGTTTTGTAAAACCCATTTGCGGAGAGATTGACACGGTCAAAGTAGGCTGCATGCGCCAACTCTTTCATTGTCGCGTTAGGCCCAAGCTTTTCGCGATACGGAAGCAGTCGCTCATTAATTTGATCACAAGCATTTTTAACAGCCATGCCGTTGAGATCGCTTGATGCTGATGCCGCTGAGGCTGAGGTATTGGGAACAGTATTAGTCGAGGTTTCTGAGATAAACACCTGATCAAGCGGAACTTGCAGACTCTCAGCACAAACCATGGCCATCTTAGTGTGCAAGCCTTGACCCATCTCTGTTCCTCCATGTGTAAGCAAAATACTTCCATCATGATAAATATGCACAAGAGCACCAGCTTGGTTCAGGAAAAGAGCACCAAAAGCAATACCAAACATCGTTGGTACATGGGCAATACCGCGCTTGACCCAGTCGTGGTCGCGATTAAACTCCTCTACTTCTTTGACGAGTTGTGGATAGTTAGCCTCTTGCTTAAGCTGGATTTCCATATCAGGAATTGTAAAGTCTTCAGTAATAGATTGCTTATAATTCGTAGACTGAAGACCCGGCTGATAGTAGTTGATGTGACGAAGCTCGTCGGGATTAAGGTTCAGCCGTTCACTGACGTCATAAATGATGCTTTCAGTCATAAACATTCCCTGAGGACCGCCAAAACCTCTAAACGCAGTATTTGAAGCAGTATTTGTCTTACACGCAAAACCCTGCACAACGGCATTGGGAAAGTTGTAACAGTTGCATGCGTGCAAAACTGCGCGATCCAAGACACCTCTTGTGAGATCCAAACTCCAGCCACCATTTGCATATAGTTTTGCATCTAGGGCTGTAAACTTGTTGTTTTCATCCAGACCTACTTTCCATTTCATGAGAAAAGGGTGACGGTAGCCTGAGGTAAGCATGTCTTCTGACCGGGATAGGATCATACGAACAGGACGCTTAAACTTCTTGGCAGCAACTGCTGCGATACTAGACAATTGCACACTTCTGGTTTCTTTACCACCAAAACCACCACCAAGACGCTTAACTCTGACCACGATGCGAGAGGAGGGAACATTGGTGACTTGTGCCGCAAAGGCTTGCGCTTCCGTTGGATTCTGAGTGCTGCTGTAGATTTTCATTTCACCGTCTTCTGGCTCTGGGACCACAACACAGCCCTGTGGTTCAAGATAGAAATGCTCTTGACCGCCCATGCGAGTCACACCTTCAAACACATACTTCGCATTATTAAACGCGGTATTAATGTCACCCTTGTCTGTACGTGGTGAGGTTTCAAAAAAGCTTTCTTTCTCAACAGCCTCTTCAACAGTCAAAATCGGGGTGTATCCAGTAGTGTCATACTCTACCTTCACAGCCCGGGCAGCCTTGGCAGCAATCTCTCGAGTGCTGGCCACAATAACACCAATGCATTGTCCAACAAACTCACTTTCACCATCTGCAAAAAACTTTTCTTTGCCTATAGGGATAGGACCCCACAAGTTTGACTCACGGTTTGGAAGGTCATCAATATCGGTATAGCCATATACACCATCAATCTCAAGCGCTTCCGACACGTCCACAGAAAGAATCTTTGCAGCTGGTTTAGTTGTCATAACCTGTACACCAAAGAGTTCGTTATGGTATGGGGGAATATCGTCAGTGTAAAGAGCTTCACCAGTAACCTGTTTTAAGGCCGATAAATGGGGATTTGATTTACCCACAATGGTGCCTTCATACGGGTTTATGATATCACGAGTACCTTCAGGCATGATTTGAGATCGATCAACCTCTTCGATTGCATCACCATCGTCGGGTTGGCCCAAAAGTCGCTGCATGGCCGTTTGGTAAAATTTGTAAAAGAATGAGAGCACAAGTGCCTTACGGAACGTAGGCATGCCACCTGGAACACCATATGGTAAATCAAATTCTTTTGAGAGTTGATCAATCGTTCCCTCCAAAGTTTCCTTTGTCGTTAGACTGCGTCCTATCAAAAATGCTGCAGCCTGCTTTGATTTGACAGTCATAGGTGCGACACCGCCATACACAATGTTGGCCTTAGTGACAATATTTTCAGTATCCACCTGAATAAGAATAGAACTTGTCACAATCGATATATCGTCATCTTTACGCTTAGCCTGTTTGTATGCACAAATAACTTCGCGCTCAGCAGTCTGAGGAATGAAAATTTCCGTGATAATCTCATGCTCTTCAAGCTGAGTTTTGCGGTAAGAGATGAAAAAGTCTGACATGGATAGCTGACGAGTTCCATCAACGGACTCCACTGTCAAAACAGCATCAGCAGCAACTAAGATAGGATTGAGATCTGCAATTGGCGATGCTGTGGCCAGATTACCCGCTGGCGTCGCCACATTTCTGATTTGGCGGCCGGCAAAAAATTTGAGCTGCTGTGCAATAGTATCATAAACCTGACCAGCACCTCTAGTCAAAGTTTTGGAAAGATGCTCGCAGACTGATTCAAGATCAGAAAGAGTGATATTGGCACCAATATACAGTCCACTGTCTTTGACAAATCTGTGACTAGCGAGTTCGGGGATATCATTCACGAAAACAGAAACGTTATAGTTAAGGGCCTTAAATTTTGTCTCAATCTGGACCTCTGAGGCGCCACTAACTATCTTTGCATTAGGATAGAGCATCTTAAGATCAAGCAATTGGGCTTTGGTAATGGGGCGAAACCATTCGCGCTCAAACTCCTCTTGAGATCCAAATCGCACAGGCTTATTGGGGACTGATGAAAGCTTTTTTAATCCTGGCGGGAAAATAAGCTCTTGATCGGGTTTGTACTCCTTGTAGGTGAATCCGTCGGGCGTCTTGTTCTCTGATGATGAATCATTGGTGCCGCAACCATTACTAACGTTCCCGTTCTCACTTGGCAACTTGTTCTTACAACAGCCAGCGCCCTTTCCACAGGTGAAGGTGCGCGCTGCGTCGAGGATCGGCTTATACCCTGTACAGCGACATAGGTTTCCGTCAAATGCTTCAGCAATTATTTCGTCATCGATCTCATCGTGCGAGCGCAGGGCCGCATAAAGACTCATTACAATGCCTGGAGTGCAAAATCCACACTGAGACCCATGAAACAAAGCAATGCGTTCTTGTACTGGATGTGGATTTTGCGACGTACCGAGACCCTCGACCGTAATAACATGCTTGCGATGGACTGAGATTAGCGGGACTATACACGAATTAACTGCAATGTGGCTATAAAAAATATACGAATGCAATGTTAGCGTTATTTCATTTGGTTCCCAATCAGGGATCATTTATTATTAATAGACGAGGGGTTAATACTAACTTTTCCTTTTCTTTATCAAAGTCCCAAGTAGAAACGACGACTGTGCAGGCACCACAACCGCCTTCTGCACAGCCCAGCTTAGTACCAGTGAGCCCTGTAGAGCGGATGTAGTCAATCAGTGTGTGGTTTGGATCTGGGTGATGTACGACCTGCTTTTGGCCGTTGAGGTAGAAAATCAATGAGGTTGCATAGTTATTGGTAATGTAGGTTTGGGCCCTAGCAGCCTGTTCTGTATCTGCTGCGACAGTCATAAGTTTAATTGTTTAATGGTGATATCTGGTATAAACCAATTGAACGTGAAAAAAAGAAGAAAAAAAATAATACGAGAAATGAAGATCTTTATATATGATATCAAGAGTGCCGTTAAAGAGCTGATTAAAGAAAAAAAAAAGTTTATTATCTCCTTGACTATACACCAATCGATACCAAGGCAAACCAAATGACTAGTTGCCGTGGGAGAAAGCTCACAAGCGACGGCCTAGCCGGCGGATGTGCCCAGCGGATAAACTGTTAAGTAAAAAACATGGAGCAAACCCCAACCCTGGATCGACTCTCTCTGAAGGGGGTTGAGTTGCCCGAGATGGGGGGTATCTCAAGCTCCTGCAATTCAAAGATCCCTAGAAAAAACGAAATGAAGGATAGACCCAGGCTCAAGCTATTCAAGGCTAATGATAAAAATTAGCATATAAACTGAATGTAATACCAACTTATATGAGCCTCCAGGACATGAGTACCATTAATAACATTTCGATGGAGTGGGGCTTGAAGAGGCAGCGTAATCATGATTGTCCCCCGCGTAGTAAAATAAATTCGTTTCCCCTCTATACCAGGAAAGTAGACAGTTGAGCCTTTTGAAGTCGACAGTAACTGCATTACAACTACTAGGGAACAGCTCCCAGACACAACTAGATAGCCACTGGTACTTTTGCGAGAGGTTTTTTTCTTCTTTTTTACATTCGTTTTGTTGCAATAAGACACCGGGTTAGTCTAAAACGTAGTCTTTTCTGGCGAGGCCGATGATCCTGGTGAGGCCGATGACTTGCCTAGCTGCTGATGCTGTTGCTGTTGCTTTTGAGCAATCGTATCCGGAATTTGCAAGTTTGACGCATTGGCTAAATCCATCAGTGCTTGGTTTTCGTCGATTAGTTTGTGTAGCAGTTTCACAGCTATAACCATGAAAAAAAAAGTTAGTCAACATCGTAACATTTAAAGGTCAAAACGCCAAGGGTAGAAAAGGAAGAAAAAGTTATTGTTTCACTTACTTTCTGTCAGAACAGTTGCCTCACTGCGGCCCTGAGATTGCTTCAAGTCAGGAACAATTGCTGTAATCTTATCAAACCCTTCCCGAATTGCTTGTCGTCTCTTTTGCTCGGAAGCAATATGATTTGCCTTTAAAAAAAAGTTAGAAAAAGACAGAACCAAGAGTGAAAGTGTTGGTAAAAAATTAAAGGATCAGAGACACCATACCTTTTTTTCATCGGCAGTTAGAAGCTCACCGGGCTTCTTAGAGCTTCTTGGCACAGGGGTGACTGGTAAACCAGATTTACGGCGTATGCGCTTTGGAGGTAAAATGGGGTGCGATGACTGGGACTGGTCAGATATTTCTCGTTTTTCCGCCGGCATTGTTGTGTTTATAAATATGAAATTGAGAGTGAATTATTGAGATTCGAGTAGCCGTAAGAAGAAAAAAAAAATGCCAATTTTTTGAGTGTAAAAGTTTCTTTGGATCAGACCGTACTGACTGACTGCAATGTGTTAGAGCAATAAAAGAGTGAAAAATATATCAGAAAAGCTAAAACAATCAAATCAAATACTCACATACTTCTTTTAATATTTTCAAGAGTCGTTTGGCGTGATTTGAAGAGACAATTGTAACGATTGGATGCTGTTTAATTGCCAGGTTTAAGGTACTGGTATAATGTTGCTTCAAGTGATGAAAACGCGTCTGAAAAAAAGAAAAAAAAAATCAAATCCAAGCAACAAAAGTGGAGAAAGGTCGTTTGTAATTAAGCAGATCAAAAGACGTCGGCACTACCGAGCAGTTATATTTGCTTTTCGTTTGTATATATCGCTTGCTGATCGTTTTGCGGGGAGTTTCAGTTACCTGTTTTCACAAGATAATACTTGACAAAAACCGTATGTAGTCAATATTTGAGAACGGCTAAAGTTTTGCCTAAATCGGCACGTTTGTCAAAGCCAAGATTGTTTTTGATATTTACCACAGACAATCGGAAACTGTTGCGGCAGGTCGAAGACGATTATTAAAGATGGGACAGACAGTTCTTTTATCAGTGACTTGAAATTGTGCTTGTATAGTTTGACTAGAGTGCCTTTTCAAATACTGGTTGAGACAATAATGATAATGCTAAAAAAGATTTTTCAAGGGACCGAGCAGAGCTAGAGCTTAGAAACTGGAGATGACCGACCGACTGCCGAGTAGTTCGTGTGATATCGGAATGAAATTGCAAAAGTATGCTTATATTATTATACCCAAGTGAAAAGGTTTCAAAAAAACAAACCCTGGAAAGTAACAGAAGAAAATGTTATTCTATAACGCGGTGTTGTAAGAAAAAGAGAATGCTGAGTTGGTAATGCTGAAGGTAGGAGTTCGTTGGCGGAAGAGGGGAGTAGACTTTTTTTTATTTTATTTATTTTATTTTTTATTGTTTTTTTTTCCCCATTGGTTATTTATCAGTCTTATATAAACAAACACAAATCGAATGCTCAAGATTTAGTCAAGTCCCAACTTTTAAGAATACGTTTCTAGGAGGAGGAAAAACAAAAAATAAAAAATAAAAAAATAAAAACTTTCATGTGAAAACTGTGGGTTAGGCATACCTTTTGTTAGTCCAGTATAGATGGCTGGGGGCGCACAAGTTGATTCCTATAAACTGAAAGATTTATGGGCATTGTATTGATTTATACACAGAGTGAAATTACTTGACAAGTCACTCTCTATGTAAATAACACGAGTAATAAGTGGTCATGACGTGGTGCTTAGAATGATTTCCATAAATACCTGCTACAGAAAAGTGTTTGGCAGCAAAACCTCATTAAACAGCTTAACAGAAGTATTGTCTTTATAGGCAGGGTTTTACACTATGATGATCATTTTTTTAGAACATAAAATTATAAAAAAATTATGTACATATATTTGATAGAATCGACAAGTCATCTAAGGTTGAATATAGAACAAGGGAGAAAACTCCATATTATTATATATTAGATAGAAAGCATCAGTTCACCTAGAATATTTCAGAATTCTCTCCGGTGTTCAAATAAGAGGAAAGCTGGTAAAGTGATTCGAAGATTTTAAAATCACCCATATTCATGTCTAGCTCCATCATATAGTTGTCATATAAATCTTCGTTTGCAGTGAGTGGTGAATTAGTACCACCAATGGTGACTCCTGGGGCTATGTTGGGGTTATTGCTATTAGCAGTGGCTTGGTTGATGTTGCTAGTGTCAGAGTACAAATCACTATTTGTATGAACACTGCCAAATGCGCTATTAGCGGTATTGTTACTATTACAATTACTACTGCTACCAATGTCTTCGTTGGCAAAATTGCTGCCGCCCGTATTAAGGATTCTTGATAAAATATCTTCATGAAGAGCACCAGACATGCCAGGCGTGTTTGGATTAGTAGAGCCATTTTCAAAATTAGAGAAGACATCAGATAAGCCAGAAGAGCGGTTGTTGCTACTTAGACCAAAGTTACTAGGCTGATCATCAAAAATAGACTGCTTGTAGACGTTACCACTAGTTGGAGCAGAGGAAGTACTGTTGATAGGATTCACATTGGTGCTGTTCAGGATCGAACTCAGACTCGGTGACGAAACTGAGGTGGGCGTGCCCATATCTTGGGGTGGCTCTTGTAACGTATTGTCATTGCTAGTGTTATTATTGCTTTTGTTGCTAGCAATGTCGTGGTCCTCGTGATTAACAAAAATCTTTGGTACTGAAGCGTCGCTTGCACTATTCGAATTACGCTTTACCCCACGGATGCGATCCACATAGTTTGCCACACTTTCTGTAAGCACACTTAGAAAATTATCTTGGTCCGGCGGCATGATCTCTGACATAAACAAAGAAAGGTTTTTGAACCAAGAAATCACATACTCCATTTTGACAAGATCACTGGGAGTATCAGCATCCTTAGGCTGCATTAGGCACTTGATTAAGAGCGTAATGAACGCATTTAGAAGGAAGAATGAGAGCGAAAAATATTTGGACTTACTGTCATCATGGCGCATGGAGTCGATCGTTGTACGCGAGTACTCAACAGATAACTGAAATGATCGTAAAAAACGAGGATAGTCGGCCGCAATTCTTTTCGGCACCAGCTTGACGTTGTTATATCGTTCAACAATTGATCGATGCAACTTCTCTGTTGTTTGCGTAGAGTCAAGTGTGTTGTTGAATGTTTTTGATGCAACTATGCTACTAATAACCGAAGACGAATTTGGCGTCGCTTCCACATCTGACCTCGGGGTCTTGGGATCTGTTGGGCGCAGGACTTTGTACACCCAGCTTGGATGATAGGCCACCTGTCGGTGTATCGCAATTTGAATGAAAAAATATATTGAATGCGATAGAGCATGATAAAACTGGATTTTCAAACGATCCTTGAGCTGCAGCTTTGAGAAAAACTTATCACACTCACTAAAACAACCTGGCCGCGAATGCGCTGGAATCGACTCGCTCCACATTAGAAGTTCCTTATCAAATTGAATCAATCTTTGCATTTTCTCTTTTTCTTTCAATCGCAAAGTCTGGATCTTTTCAATTGTTGAACATACCTTTGCCCAAATAAGGTACAGCTCAGCCGTTTTCCGCATGAAGCAAAACTTCTCAGACTCAAATGAAAGATCAATTTCTGGAGTGAAGGTTGGTAAAGGCGTTGAAATGGAGTCATCAATGATGGTAGATGGGTTGCTGTGCATAATAGTAATGCCCTTTTCAAGGCAATAAAGGGACCACCACAAACGGCGATTTCGCTCAGCCTCGATTCGTGGCATATTTTGGGTGAAATGCTTCGTATGAAGACCCACTCCCTGTGCTAACCGCACCGCCACTGCCAGTACCACTAGAGCCGGCGGGTGGCACACAGAAAAAAGCATACATATCGACAGTAGTGTCAAAGACTTGATTCCCATTAAACTGTTACCGATGAACGCAAAACGAAAAAAGTAGTAAAATGCACTGTTGATTTGACGGTGAATCATGTCCAGGTCTGCCTTGTGACCTTTTCGTTTTACTTCGTCGTCATCAGGCTCTGTTATGGTGATTAGACCCAGTGCAACAATTGAATGGATAGCTATCTTTTCTGCAAACCCATTTACTTTACCCTCTGCTGGATTGGGATGCAGTTCGCTCTCAATCAACATGTCAACCTCGTCAACACTCATGAAACCAATGAAGCTGATTTCTTTCTTGAATGACTCTGCACACTCTATTAGCATATCCGGTGAAAGTTGATATGGTTCGTCGCACTGTTCTATTGATGAACGAAACTGGGCAAATTGTGCTATGTGTGCACGTTTGAACGCCTTTTCGAACCGCGGAGTCAATTTTGAATCTCCAGTCTTGTCTGAAATCCACTTAAGGCCAGCCGGTGTACAAAAGAAAAATGGGGTGTCAGAAAAGCACTGGTTTTCTGCAGTTTTGAGTAATGTAGCAGAAATTATATCAGGGTTGGTTTGATTGATCTCACTCAGAGATGTTGCGAGGCCAACGAGAGTGGTATTGTTAGGGATATTGGGAACGTCAAGACTCAAGCGAGGGTCTTTAGAAGACGAGGCTTGATCTGAACGTTTATGACCATTTGTACCGGTAGCAAGTTGTTTAGCAGATTTTGAACGTTTTAAACGCGGACTTTCGCTCTGCTTGGAATTGCTCTGAACAGCGTTCTTCGCTGATTTACTTTGCATGTCTAATTTTTTGCGTAAATCTTTCTTTCCTTCGAATTTCAACAAAACTGAAGAGGGTGAATGTTGCTCGGGTGTCAGTGATTGATTACACATAGCCATAAAGTGGTCATCGACAGACTCTTCATCTGAATAATCGTCTTCGTCTTCGTCGTCTTCGTCGTCTTCCTCGTCGGATTCCTGCCCTGACGATTCATCATCAGCTACTTCCGGAAAGGTTCGCTTGTGCTTGATCTTCTCTACTCCACTATCGTTGCCGATCTTACTACCGGCTTTCTTAGTACTGGTATCTAAGATGGGGATGAATTTCGTCAGAAGTTGCTCAATCCTTTTCAGTCTGTCGTCCAGCTGTGCTAATGTGCTCACACGCCTACAAAATACCGGTGATTAGCGATTTTTTTCTTGAACATGCATAAACCGCCACTTCCTCTTTGTAGATAAAGTGACATAATACTGCAAGAAGTGCAAAATACATACTCTTTCCTTACCTTGGGCTTGCGCTCAGGTTGGGTATAAGTGCAGCTTAGGTAGTTCTCTGTGCAGTTTTTGCACGTCGGTTTAGTCCCGTCGCATTTGATTTTTTTCTTCCTGCAAATATCGCAGGCAAGAGATACCCTCTGGCGCTTTTGCCGGCGCTCTTGTTGTTTCACATCTAGAGACATGACAAAATATAGTACTTGCTAATAGCTTTTATTACTGCTATGTAAAAACGGGGGGCAAAATGAGAGGTTGTGTGCCCTGCTAGTACTAATAGGTCGATGATGATGAAAAGGCGTTGTCAAGCTCTAGTAAGGTTCGAGAATCTTGAGTCAGGTTGCTAATACAACTCAGTAGTTCCGAGAGTCAGAGTCTGGTATAAAAAACGAAGCAATATTGGTATTAGCTTGAGATTGAAATAGAAAGAAGAAAAGTGTGTATATATATATTAGTAAACAAGAAATTTTGTTTTATAATTTTGTTCGTAACTATTTGATGGAAGAACAACAAACTGATTACCTATCTACTGAACAAGAGAATCAAGATTTTGCATTGAAATCAAAGAACAGAAGTGTGTTAAAAAAAAAAAAAAGGAAACAAAAACAAAAACCTTTCTCAAAAAGTAACCTTTGGATCATATGCATTTCAAGTTAAATCAAGCCTGTCACAACCTGTCATAATCAAAAGAGCAATTACAAATAATGCTGAGCTTTTGATATAAAGTAATCCACAATTATCCATAGCTAAGATCACGATGACCAGTAAGGATTTAAAAAAAAAGTAAAAAACTCTCAAATGGGAGTTTCCCATTTTAGAGTATCTGGCTTCACGCATTCCCAAAGCAATCCTTCCCAATTCGAATTGCATATAAACTCAACAGTTGAGTTGTAGTGGAATTTGAGTCAGAATCAGACTCAGCCCCAAGTTTCACATTCAATAGAATCAAAATAGAAAAAAAGGGTCCAATGCCTAACAAAAGGCAGTGAATATAAATATAGCCAATATCCGTTAACTCCTTAAAACTCCTTTAAGTTTTTGTTTTAAACAATTTCTTGCCGACCCGACCGGATTTTTATTCAACATATTCGCCCATCACAAATCACTGCGCTCTCTAATTTAATATCTGCACCTGTCCATTGTGGCGTATATGTCCATTATAGGTTACTGACAGCACAGGTTTCACATGTGAATTTATTACTGTTGTACTTGGTTTTCTTTTTGCGGCATACATTAACGGCCAGTAAGACACGCTGGCTCTTGACGTAGCTGGATGCAGGTACAGACACAGTCTAGTTGAGTCGTGGACTTGTCATCCTTTCACATGGCAATGATCGCGATATGGCCATGGGTAAGAATCGAGTCTCACAGCTACCGTCTGTTAAAATATCGGTGGATAATCTAGAAAAGAGTAAGCTTTTTTGAACCCCCGGAATTTTTTTTTTTTTTTTGGATTTTTGTGTTGCTAGATTCAGGACCAATTTCTATCTGCGGAAAATTATTGGTTTTAATCAAAGTTTCAAGCTACAAGTATTAAACTCAATATGAGGACAAAAAACAACAACAAATCATTAAAGATTATTCACAAAAGTTCTCGAGTCACAAAGATAGGAACTGAGTGATACGACATATTGATTAATCAGACACAATAGTATCCCAGAAACACTAATGATAAGTCCTAATATTTAGGAAATTTACAGAGATTATTAGGAACAATTCTAGATTTTCAATAGATATAGGAAAATTATATGCTAACGATTAAATCGTTTATTTGAACTTCTTTCCGAAAAGGATCATCTGGAGCTGATCGTACATGGAAATGACACCAGCACCGGCAACACCACGGAGGATGTTAGCACCGCAACCCTTGAAGAGAGACTTAACACCCTCAGCAGCAACGATCTGCTTGAAAGCATCGAAAGAAGACTTGTACTTGACGGCCTGGCCGGAAGTCATCATCATACGACGACGGACAGTGTCGAGGGGGTAAGAAGCAGTGGAGGCACCAGTGGTGACGGTCCAACCAAGCAAGAAAGCGGCAAGGAAGGAGCCCTCAAGAGGACCAACAAGGACAACAGGCTTAAGAGAGTCGTAAAGACCGAAGTAAAGACCACGGTAGACAACAATACCAATAACGGAAGGACCGAAACCACGGTAGAGACCAGCAATACCATCAGAAGCAAGGGTCTTCTTGTAGACATCAACAAGACCGTTGAACTGTCTCTCACCACTGCCCTTAGCGGCCTTAGCATCGTTAGCAAGACGGGTACGGGCGTAATCAAGAGAGTAGACAAAGAAAAGGGAGGTACCACCGGCAAGACCACCGGAAGCAAGATTACCAGCGAACCAAGGCCAGTAACCGTCGGCCTTCTTGAAACCGAAAAGAGCCTTGAACTTATCCTTGAAGGCAAAGTTAAGGGCCTGGGTAGGGAAGTAACGGATCACGTTAGCAGTGTTACCTCTCCAGAAAGAGATGACACCCTCCTCAGCGGAGGTACGCTTGAAGCACTCGACGATACCGTCGTACTTTCTGGCAAGACGACCTTGCTTGATCATCTCGTCCTGGTTCTGGATCAAAAGCTTAACACGCTCAATGGGGGCAGCGGCAGTCTTAGAGACAGCAGCGGAAACACCACCCATGAGGAAGTCAACCATAAAGCTGGAGTTGTTCTTGGTTTCAGACATTTTTTCTGAGAATTTATAGATACTACAATGCTCAAAAAACAGTGTAGGGAAAAAAAAAAGAAAAAAAAAGAAAAAAAAGAAGAAAAAAAAAAAAGGGAAAAGAAGATCAAATAAATAGCAGAATGTTTTAAATTATGGAAATAAAAAATATTTTCAAAAAGTTATAAAAAGAGGGAAAAAAAAACTAAGTTTTCGAAAATTTCGGCCAGATTAGCCAATAAAAAGCGATAAACCCATTATATAATATCACATTAACCCTCGATTGAATAGTTTTCAAAGTGCCTAACCCTGAAAAAACGTCAAGACCAAAATAAGATTACCCGGGTTTATTAACAAATCTAGCAATATGATTGGTTGGAAACAGAAATGTGGTGTTTTCCAACACTTTTTTTTTTTTTTTGATAAACAATGGCACTGTCTACAAGTTCAAACCGACAGATATTGATCTAGATGAGAGCAGACTCGAGAAAAGGATCTGGTGAATAGACTTGAACGTATTGCAGTTCCAAGTGAGCAAATAATTGTTTGATGACATTTATTTTCTGGCACAATTCTTGAATGTTCATTTTTCTTCCTCGAGTGCTGGCTTCTATAGCCTTTTTTTTTTTTTTTTTTTTTTTTTTTTTTTTTTTGCACCAAACTGTATTTTAAGCGACACAAAGGCATGTTTAAGGCATAAGGTCACAGACCTTTACAAAGCTTTATTCTGATATCGGTATGAATGTGACATGACCAATTGTTTGCGGTGCAAGAGCTCCTAGTATATTGCTTCAAATCCAGGTTCATCGACCCCTTCTCCACAGGGGGCGGGTTGTGATTGGGTGTCCACCATTATGCCGCCTTGCCATTACGGTCCCTTTTTTTTTTTTTTTTTTTTTTTTTTTTTTTTTCTTCTTCTTCTTCTTCCTCATAAAGTTACTACAAGAAAAAGTCCAAGTTCCTTTCCGTTTGTCCCATTTGGACAGGAAGGACCAGATCTAGCATTGTTCTTTTAAAACGTTTAGTGGCAACGGATTTTAAACAAAGCCACCGGAGCTTATCAAAGTTTTTCTTCTGAAAAAAAAAAAAAAAAAAAAAAAATTCTTCCGTTTGCTCTCACGAAAGGTACATTCCACTTATAGTAGAAACCACTAATAAAGAGAGGTTGTATAGTTAGAACTTGTATTTGTTTTTTTTTTCTTCTTCTTCTTTATGTAGTAAAAAATTCTATCAATCTCCTAATAGCAATGTTAAATGATCTCAATACAGCTTGCTGTTTGGACTTTTGCCATGATTAATACTTGATTGTTGTTGTTTTCCTTCCAATAACATCCAAGCCATAATCGGCTAAGCTTTTAGCTAGACAAATACAAAGTCCTAACATTTAAAAAGTCATAAAACAAAAATAAACAACAACAAAAAGGATATGAAAAGAAGACATGTAACTCCATGTCTTAGTTAACTAGCGCTCTTTTCACGAGCAAAAAGAAAAGAAAAAAAAAATAGATTCAAGTGATATTTTGCATAAACCCACGGTTGGTTTACAACTAAATGAAAAAAATTTCAGCGCTCTGGTCAAGTTGACAAAGTTCGTGAGTATAGAAAAAGAAACCTTGAAAAGTCCTTACCGGCATATAATTATGCTCCCTTAAGAACACCTTTGGCTTTGATAATATGTCGCTGAGATATTCATGGAATTGGATATCAAAACTCTTCAAAACCAATGGGAATAAATGTTTTATGGAACAGAGCGGTATCCATGAGCACTGCTATCAAGCAGTTGGTAGAAAAACAAATAATTGTAAAATAAATTCTTTTAAACAAATAGTTTTTATTGTTTTTTATCACTATTAAAGTACGAGTTTGGGTCTTTTATATTTATTCGTCTCAGATATTTTTGTGATACACATTTTTACAAGTCAAATGTGTAAACTACAGCTTTCACTTGATGTGTCACAAAACAAACACATTCAGTCCACGCAAGTTAACTAAGACTGCTTTACCAAACAGCTTATTCCTCAGTTATGGTAAGCAAAGAGGTTGATCGTGACTTGTTGTGGTTCATAGTCGTAAATAAATAATTTTTGCGCAGTTCAATCTCCGCGAGCACCCGCACACGCTTTAGTTCCTCCTCGCGTATTTTCTTGAGTTCCTTCTTATGTGCACGATCTAGTTCCTCCTCCCGTATGCGCTCCGAAATAACTGCATAGTAGTCATTAATATGCATGTTCATTTCAAATTTAAACTGGGTAGCAAATGGTAGATAATGAAAGCGTGTCATAAAGCTGTGAAAGTCCGATTCAGACTCGTATCGTAGAAGTTGGTTGGCAGCCAGCTTTGCACGTAAGGGGCTCAGGTAGTGCACATTATTTACAGGCTGCTGTTGTGATTTCCTGCACTCCAGGCGAGGATGCGGCACAAAGGGTTGTACAAAATCAAACTTTGCGATTGCTCCCGATAGATAAAGTGTCTCTGTAGAAGACGAAGAGCTCAGAGTTGAGGTGGAAATGTAATCTTCAAAAGGAGCGTCGATGTGTCTTGAGCTTTTATTCAAGTAATAACTGTCATCATTTTGATATGATTGTGCAAAAAGTTTTAGTTTCTCAAAATCCGTGGTTACTGCTGTGCTATATTCGTCCGATTCAGTGCCATTGAGTAGGTCTAGTTTATGAAGGGGTGTAACATCTCCCCATTCAGTTGTAGCATCATTTTCATTTCTGTTAATGGGGGAAATCATTGAAGTTGAAATCGCTTCATGCTCAGCAAGCGGATGTAAAAAACTAACTTTGTGAATCAACGTAGGTTGATTGAATAGCATTGGCATGATAAAGTAACAGGTTGAATTTGTTTGTTTTGACTCAGCTGAAAGAGAAAGGAACACCCTATACGGTAAAAGCTAGTCAATGAAGCAATCACTGTCAGTATTGGAAATTCAGACAATAAAAAGCTGATATGTTTTGTGGTAACAGGATCTGTAAGAAAGAAAAAGAGATATTGTTGAATTAAAATGGATAAATACACCAAAAAAGAAAACGGCAGAGCCATTACAAGCTACTTGTGATGAACAACAAAAACAGTGAAATGTCTACCTTGAGTCAATCTAGCTTCAACACACCTAAGTCAATACTTGGTAAATGAAGAGACACATTACTAACACTCCAATATGCCCCGGTGCCAATACTTCAAGTCCAAACCTATCCAGTACAGCATTGACTTTTGGAAATTAAAAAAATGTCACTTACAATGACAATGGGTTGACATTTACATAAAAAATCTCTCACCAAAAACACAACCTGATTTACCAGCTCATTCAAACCTACTTGAGCAGCGATAGTCAATTAGACACCATGAGCATCTGTGGTATAGTTAAAGGTATCACACCGTTCATCATACATGCTATGAAACAATTACTAAAAATAATGTTGAAGGTAAACCCCTCATGAGAAGGTAATATTTTGAAAATGATGCAAATGGGCTCACCGCAGTTAACAATGAGAAATGCCAAATATAATGCAGAGAGAGAGAGAAAAAAAACCGCTCACAGATTAATTCAAATCAAGAATAAAAATTGTAATTGCAGGAAACAGCATTGCGGTGATAATCTTAACGAGAATTTTGATATTAGTATTTACAAAAAAGAGCTCGCTCCTGCTGCGTATTTGGGTTATACTCATTACCGTTCAAGAGTAATAATTCTCTTGGTACTATTATAGCAATGTGTAAATACATCATAAACATCATATTCAAACCAACAAAGTACAGGCTGCTTTTATGAATATATTGACAGCTATTTTTGTTGATCATGTTCTGCTAATTAAATGGCACTATCTCCCGCAAATAATTCGATGTAATCAGTGATTCTTATATAGTTTGTATTCTTAACAGCACAGGAGATAAGAACAGGTTAATATCAACAATCTCTCAGTCCAGAACGCAAATCAGATATAGACTTGGAAAAGTAGCTTTTGAGACTTTTTTCTTCAGGAGAATCATAAAAGCAAGAGCCAAAAGCGTTTTTTTTTGTTTCTCTGATAGACACCTAGCTTAGTAGGAAGCGGTTTATCAGAATGCTTTTTATGATCACTTCAAGGGCACAAAAAACATTTTTTTTTCTACCCCAGAGTAATTCACATCTTCTTTGTATGTCATTTTGTTTTATAATTATGCTGTTGTCTATTTAATGTAAGAACAATAAACTGATTATCTATCTAATGCAGAGTATTCACGCAACTTTAGTAAAGTAGACTGAGCTCTATACAAATTATGCATATATTAATACCGGGGTTGTATTTTGCCAATCTGTACCAAAGTCATATACATTTCAGCCTCTCAACAAGCTTATAACATTCTCACAGTAGCACTGCTAACCTGCATCTGCCTCGACTATAATTCATATTACTATAGATAAATAACTGAATACCGGGTACAATGGAATATTGTAAGCTGAGTTAAGGAATTAACAGCAAGAGAAGAAAGAGTTTAGAACCTTTACCAAAAAGAAAAGCCTAAACAATAAAATTAATTTCTCTTCCCACAGTAGTACGTTTGAACCCCATAGTACGGCGCTGACACCGCTACCCTGTCAGTCTCATAAAGACACATGTCTTTTTTGTTTGAAACCCTTGTTTTCTTTGTATGTTATTTTTGTTTCATAATTTTGTTTGCAAGTATTTAATGTACGGACAATAAACTGATTTTTTTTTTCCATCTATCCCACAGTCATGTGTTTTTTTTTTTTTTGCACAACATTGGCAATGAGGTCTCATTAGAGTCTACTGAAAAAAAAAGGTTCTTAAAACCCACGCATTTCCTTGCCTCTATCATGCTAGTGGAAGCATACAGGCAGATCTGTATAGTTGAATATCTAGATTCAAAAACCCCCTGGTTTTGGTTTTAAATCTGCTAGATTATACACATGACCTTTCTAGTTCCTAAGATCAAGCTTTTAGGTTCATATTTGTATGTATAAAGCGTGAAAAATGTATTGCTTATTTCATCCAAGGTCATAGATGGGAATTTTTGGAGCCATTAACCTGATGAATTCATCAAGGCTGAGTCCAGTAGATAGTTCAAAGAAAACTTTGCGATATATAAAGACTGTAGTGCTAAGCTCCCACACAAACAAACTGCCTACAAGCTTATCAGCTTTAATGTATACGGTTAAAACTATTACAATACCCAATATGGTATCTATCTCTAGTGTCTAATGCAACTTCAGATGAAAAAAAGATTTCATAAACAAACTGTTTATTGTTATACTCCTAATATAAATGATAATGAAAATAATGATGATAATAATAATAAGTTAAAGTAGTTCATGATGATGTGAAGAATATTCTGAATACAATCAATAGTCGAGAAGCTAAATCAATACTAAGAAAAACATAAAGTCATGAATAGTAGATTAAACATTTAGTACTCGAGCTTCTCAATGCGGCCCTTGAGAGCCTCAAGAAGGTGGTAAACCTCAGTCTTGACGCTCTTGATATCATTGGCAATTCTCTCCTCAGCGGCAGGGAGAATCTTGAACTCCTGCTCCTCAATCTCACCCTCAGCCTTGACTGACTCGGGGTGCCAGAACTCAGTAATGTTCTTGCCAGCACCGTTGAAAATCAAAAGATTAGGGGTATCCTCAGGAATGTCCTTCAAAAGACCCTTGCTGGAGTAGTTAATGAGGTTCTTCTTGAGCTGAAGAGGAGAAACAGCACCGGAGACAGCAAACTCAGAGTCGGTGGAGGGCTGGAGAGAAAGGAAGTAAGAAAGAATGCCAGCAACGTGGGGAGAGGCCATGGAGGTACCAGAGAGGGTGGCAACAGCGTACTTAGAGCCAATGTAAGTGGATTGAATGTTAACACCAGGTCCGAATAAGTCAACACACTTGCCATAGTTGGAAAAGTAAGCACGGTCATCGCTAAGAGCAGAGGCACCAACAGTGACAGCATCCTTGGCAGCAGCAGGAGAGTAGTTACAAGCATCAGCATTGTCATTACCAGCAGCGACAGCAAAGTGAATGCCGGCCTTAACGGCAGCATTAACAGCAAGATCAAGAGAGGGAGACTTGCCACCACCAAGAGACATGTTGGCAGTAGAACCCTTAAAGCCCTTCTTGTTTTTCTTGGTAGCATCAATGTGAGCAGCGGCAGCCCACTCAACACCCTTCAGCACGTCAGACATAGTACCAGAACCGTTGGAGCGCAGGACCTTGACGGCAACGACATTGGCCTTCTTGGCAACACCATATCTCTTACCAGCAATAGTACCAGAGCAGTGAGTACCATGACCATTGCCATCAACGTCCTGGTCGTTGTCAGGAATGGTCTTACCCCAAGCGGCACGGCCCTCGAAGTCAACGTGGTCAATGTTAGTACCAGTGTCAATGACGTAGGCAGTGACACCCTCACCACCTTGGTCATCATAAAGGTACTTGTTAAAAGTGCCCAGACTCAGTGACTCACGGTGAGAGATACGGGCAAGACCCCAGGGAGAGTCCTTCTGAGTCTCAAACTCAGTGGCAAAGACACGAGAGTCATGTTCAATGAACTTGACGTTCTTGTCCTTTCTAATAGCCTCAATAGTCTCAGGAAGGAACTTGCCAGCATATCCCTTGAGACCGTTAGCAACGTTAAAGACATGGTTAAGACCGTGGGAGGTCGACTCTTCGTTAGTGGAGAGGAAGGGGTGTTGGCCATCTCTCTTCTTGAGAGAATTGACAGCATCGATGTGATGATCATTAAGCCAAAAGAAGTGCTGGCCAATGATGGTGTCATCGACATCGTCGTTGAACACAACAATGTAAGAGTCCTCGATAAGATTGGCTTTGGCATTGCCACTAGTGGCAAAGGGAGCCAAGTAATCTGAGGCAGGGGCAGACTCTTTAGTCAAAGAGTTCTCAGCAAACTTTGCGAGCGTTTCAGCATCGGCTGGGATGTATAAAGCAGCAGAGAGCTTAAGAAGAGGAAGTAAACTAGCGGCAACAATAGCAAACTTCATTATTTATATATGATGATGGATGAATGTAGTGTGTATAAAAGATTGAAATAGAATGTGGGGTTAATGAATGGAAATGATCAGATTGTTGTTTGTTGTTGTGACTGTTAGAAGTAGTGGTGGTGCTGCTATGAATAAATGAGGTGGTAGAAGATTTGCGTTTGTTGATGGAGGATTGAAAGATATAGGAATTGATAAGGAATAAGAGAGAGGAGGAGGCAAAGAAAAAAAAAGCGGATGGTGGGAAGAGTTAGATATTTATATTAAAACCCCAAAATTAAAAGCGATTAGAGATGGCACTGCCATTTTGATTGTGAATTCTAAAAGCACATACACATAATGTAAACAAAAATTAATGACGGAGGCGACACCCCAGAGGTACATGGGCATACTGCTCAATCTAAGCTGAATCATAAATTTCTCTATCAAGCCCATTTTTGCACTGAAATAGCAACTACCAACTGATAACCCCGGACGGGTTTTGGGATTTCCCGGCCTTAATTGTCTCAAGTATAAAACCAAACTGGTAACAAAATGAGCAATAAAATCACCATATCAACAAACGTCAAAATCCCCCTTCTATCGTTCAAATAGTTGAAAGAGTAACTATCTTGACGCCATTTGCGATATTGTAATTTCAAATTTGAGCTGTACTGCTAGGATCCCTACCAACTTTATTTCATGTCTTACAACCTGTCAAATATTGGTTTCATTTAAAGAGCATTACTTTGATCACAAACATAACCGATACACCAACCATGACGTCTAGTCACAAAGGCATGGCTATATCTTGTAATTTTCGTAGATTATAAAAATTCTACTCGGTAGTATAAACAACCCACTTTTGTAGATAATGATAATTAATTTCTATTCTTAATTGGACTGTTTAAGATAACTGGTCTGAGAATGACGATGTTTCGATGATTTATTCATTATCTTCATTCAAGAAACTACTCTAACCTAAATGGTATTCCTGATTATATACCACTGGGGAAAAACACCCTGGTAGAGTTACTTAGGTAAAGCCAACCTACCCATGAAATCACTGAGTGTCTGCTATCACACAAAACCCACCTGACCTAACAAGAGATAAAAATCCAAAAAAGAATCCAAAAAAAAAAAAAAAGCAAAAACAGTATTAGTAACAACAAAGGCAGCAATCCTTGAGCAATTCCCTCGTTTCAAGTCTCAACATAATGCTAAAATAAGAAATAAACAGTGTAAGTGACTCAGTGGACAAGCAAAAAAAAAAAGAAACAAAAAAAAATAAATAAAACAACCCCCGGCTACAATAGACAGTAATCCTTTTCTAGAGAGAAACTCAGAATCCAATGCATCACACTTGCTCAGCCTTTTCCCAAGGTAAAGTCGGAAGTTGACTAACTTTTGGCGTTACTTTGGCTTTTTTTGTTTTGCGGTTGTTGTTGTTGTCATGTTATGTAGACTATGAGGGACCCAGAAGCGGGTTAAAAAAACCAAACCTTAATCACATAGTGAGATCACATGACAGGATGATGTCAACCATGATTGGGCTGAGGTTCTGATTCTAGATGCCGTGTTTTAGGAAATCGGGTGGCGAAAAAATCAAAAAAAAAAAAAAAAAAATCACAAAAATTGAACAAAAGTTACCATAAACAGATGGCGCAAATAAGCATTTACTTTCGTAATACTTTTTTAATATCAAAACTGACATAATCAGGAAACCAACAGCTATTTAACAAAAGTCAACAATGTTTGAACCAAAAGAGATGAGTAACAATCTTCTCCAGACACCCTGTTGATAACTGAACAAACTACGAGAATTTACTGGCTTTTTTGGAAATGGTGCTGATAAGAAAATAACACCCCGGTTATCAACTTAAAACCTACGATACGGCCTGGTTATACGTATACCCATCTATCTAAAATAGGCCCAATCCTTGCTTTTTATCAATAGTAGAGTACCTAGAAATCAACATTGAAATCTTAATAAGAGCCATATCTAATGATTATCATAATTAAATCAAAATACGTAATTGTAAACAAAAAAAAATGGGGTAAAAAAAAATATGAAATGCACCCTGATTGTTGCACCACCCGATTCTGGTCGGTGTAATAACAAAGTGGTCAGATTGTCTTGTCATTCACAGTTGCAGTGTCTTTGGTAGGTTCAAATGCCACCTCCGGATCTTTCAACAGGGATGGCACCTTTCCGGCTGGGTGTGTATAGCACCTGGCGTGTGAAGATAAACCCCGCGATGGCGGAGATACCAATCACTAAGGGAACTCTTTTCAAGGAAGCACTATATAAAATAAAACCATATAAGTGGCAACTGTTAGCACGTGATGTGATGAAAGGAACAAATACCAATGATGATAGATTTAAATACCACAGGACTTAACATACCTAGTCTTTGGTGTCATTTTGATCTTTTATTGTTTTAAGTTGGTTTGTTGTTATAAAATAGATGATTGTTTTGTTATAAAATATGAAAGAAAAAAAATAATAATAGAGGGATTGTAAGATCTTTATATAGTTATAGGATCATGTAGTGATGATGGCTATTGGAATATCGGGCCAAGCTGATTTGTTTAGGATTCAATACAATCATTTAGAAATGGAGTAACCCCAACGATATGGCCATTATCTTGGTTTAGTAGTAATGAACTCGGCGCGACCCTGCAGAAAATACTTTGTTTTAATTGAGTGTGAAAATACTGACTCCTGCATTATTTTTGTCCAAAAAGTAAGAAATAAAACTAAGTTAGTTGGGGAAACTAAAAAGCTGATGCAAGTTCACTTCTCAAGCAATTGCTTGTAGTGTGTTGTTGTTGTTGTTGTTATTGTTGAGATTAAATATTGTGGGGTAAAGCAAAATATCTGGTTACGAGTATGACATGAGGAAAAACATGTGTTTGCAACAACCTGCATAAAATCTAGACTTGAGCTAAAATAGCAATTCTTGCTGCTATATCTTATAACTAGTATTGCCACTAACACTACTATTAATATTACAACTACTATACCAGACCCTAAAACACATCCTAAATCAACACAACCCAATTGCCCTTCTCATTCATAAACCCAAATGTCTCAATGAATTGGCCGGCTTCAACAATAAGATCTTTGTTCCAGTTGCTTTGGTTTGCTCCAAACACATTGTATATCTCCTCTGACACGTCGGCGCCCGTGTTCAACAGTTGTTTGACGTATCCTTCGTAAAATGATTCATAAGAGTCCCGTAGCTCAGCGTTCACTGCCCTGACCCCTGTCCCTTGTTCAAACAGTGGGGTGCCAAAGTAGCGGCTGGTTTCTCCCTTGATCCGCTCATATGCGAGTACTAAACTCAATATCTCCTCGGCCAATCCATATTGTTGAAACTCCTTAACCTTCTTCATACCGAATCCAGTTTTAATGCTGTCGCTTATCGCACTAAAATAGCCGTCCTTGTTTTGCAACACCATCTTAAGGTCAAGTTGTTGTGTCTTGGGCACACTGGCCAATGCGTCTTGGACCAATGTGTCACAGTTACTGATACTAGCTTCTAGAATGGCCTGTTGGGCCTCCCGATAGATAAGCGCTGACTTGAACCTGTAAGTCTGTTTTTCGCTACTAAGCTCATTTGGATTTTGGTGGGTGGCAACCGCGGCAGTTAGCTTGTTTAGCTTTTGCGTTAACGCCTTTTTTAGTGTTATCAGGCCAGTGATCCGCATTGCCTTCAAACCCGTTTGATTATTGTGGTTGTCCGGCTTGGTCATGGCCCCAAACAGCGTTACCAATTTTTCGTCGAGAGTCTTATTAAGCTCCAGTCTGAACACTACAAAGACCTTATCGCTGTTGGGCTTCTCTTCCTGGATGTTTTCAGCGAGACCAATCGCCTTGAGCAGCGAATGCATTTGGGCAGGAAACGCGAGCTTGAGCATTACAAAGTCAAATGGGCGAGTTTCCTCGCTACAAAACCCATACCCAAGCAAAAGCTCCTCGTTGCTCTTGGGCCCGTAGTTGTTGAAAATTTCATGGCCCTCCGCAACATTTCCACAGACGGAAAAGGTGAAGCCAGAGTCTTTGCTGCAGTTCCAGAGCACGGGCGTTGTGGGCACATGGTTAAGGGAGTCAACTACTGGGATCAGCATTGAAAGACCCTCATTTTCGGGAGTATCACCGTACACTATGCGAGCGGGAAATGCACGCGACATGAAAATACCACAGGCCCACTTATAGTCCTCAAAAGTTGTCACACTCATGTCAACAGCAATTGATGCCAATTGCGTTGTGGTTGTCAAGTAATCCCATTCGTCGTGCCATTGCTTTAATTTGACGGGAACCTCGCCATGGAGATTAGTTCCCTCAAGCAAATTATCGAGTTCTTCCTGGGTCCAAAATACCGGTGAGTCGAGTGTCTTTGGTAGCGCGTCTATGTAGGTGGCAAGCTCGCTCTCAGAGCCTTTGGCGCGCTCATGGAGCAATGATAGCTTGATAAGAGCCTGTTTTAAAAACGCAGGTGCTGAGTCTGGTGGGTTCGTAAAGACTTCCCCGAATATAGTCCGAGCAAGACGGGGTCCGATCAGGTAGGCTTCCGGGCAGGTAATGAGAGCTTTGGGTGAGTCCCCCGTCGCGATGATGTCACGTTGGGCAACTAGCGTAGATCCGGATCCATCCAGTTTATCTATTCGTAGCAAATACCATTAATTAGATTTCAAAAAAAAAATTGCTCGGAACACAAGTCTTACTGTTGAGCAGCTTTGCTGCAGATGGGTCAGCAAAGAAACCTTTCTCCGTAGCCCATTGAGCCAGCGTACTAAGCATCGAAAGTTCTTCAAACTGATCAGTCGGCATTATCACTCACTTATCAATATTTTGTCCTAAAAAGTACGTATATGTGTATTAAAGAATGAAGTATGTACTGCCTTAAGTAATGATAATATTATTGTCCAACGTCGATGTAAAAGAAAACTATTACTGCTGGGGATTGCTGGGGATACTGAAAATTTTTTAGAATAATTATGGATGTCCGATAAAAAGCGTCAGCCGTACATTGGCCAATGTCTTTATTAACTTCCGACTATTAACCTGCGAGCAACGTAGACAAGAACCGGCCCTTGAACAAAAGTAATACAGACGACAATGATTGAAGAAATATTATTTACAAAAAGCGGTTGAGTATATATATCTACTAAACAAAAATACCAAAAGGTCTAATGCAGAGCCTTTAAGCCAAGGCCATACCCTTTCTTACCACCTTCTCAAGACCCTTGACCCAACTCTTACTCTCCTTCTTATCCACAAAAAGGAAGACTCTGCCTCTCTTTCCCATACGGCCAGTTCTACCAGCGCGATGCAATAAGTCAGCTGAGGAATATGGCAGATCAAATAAGATGACATTACGGACGTTGTCCATATCAATGCCTCTTGCTAACAGATCAGTCGTGACAAGGATCTTAACCTTGCTGCCAGACTCTTCGGTAGCATCAAGAGGGATGGGCTCACTGAACTCCTCCACAATGGCTTTACGCTCTGCAAGTGACAGATTACCAGAAGCGGATATCGCATCATAACCCTTCTCTTTGAGATTGTCCTCGATGCCCTGCACTGAGGCTTTGCTGTTCACAAACACAACCACACGCTTGACACGGCCAGGCTCGGTGTTATCATGGTGAATGGCGTAAAGGGCCTGCTGTAGCGCTAGCAGTTTTGAGTTAAGATATGGCGGGTTGAACACCTCAATAACGCGGAAGTCGATGTGCTTGGGAACCTTGTGAATGTTTGGTGCCACAATGCGCTCCACTTCCGGGTAGAGTTTGCGCATAATACGGTCAAAGCGACGCGGAATGGTGGCGGAGCAGAATACCAGATCGGAAATAGAGGGAACACCGGCAATGACCTTCTGGGTATGTTCAACAAAAGTCTCATCCATGAGAGTATCAGCCTCATCAACAGTAATTGACTTACAGTACTTTAAGTGGCCCTTTAATGAATTAGGGTCTTTGAACACTGACAAGAATTTTTCGGGGGTGCACACCAGAATATCAGTGCGCTTTTTCAATGCCTCCTTAATACCGCGCAACGAGAGGTCGGCAGTAAACGCAACAGAAGACAGTTTGGCTTTGTATGAAACCTTTTTAACGGTTGAGATAACCTGTGAAACAAGCTCCAAAGTCGGAACAATAATCACTGATCTGACAATCGGAAGATCTTTTATCAGCTCCCATTCCTCAGTTTTTTCCTCCTCCTTCAACTTACTCATCAATGGACTCAAATATGCAAGTGTCTTTCCAGAACCGGTTTCGGCTGCAATTAGAAATGATTTGAACTCTCCGGCTGACCTCCGCTTCGCTTGAATGGATTTGACACTGAGTACTTGGATCGCTGTTGGCTTTGTGTATTCAAGGTGACCGAGAACATCAGTCAAAATTCCCTCTCTGACGCCAGGATCCAGTTTCAAAGCCTTGAAATTGTCGATTTTTTGAATCACATTCAGTTTGCTGATTCTATCGGCTTTGTTGACGGTCTTAAGACTGGCAAAGCTGCCACTGTTGGGTGGGCCGGTCATAAATGCCGGGTTGTTATCTTCCTCAGATTTCTTGCCACCAGGTAACTTGGTTCTTCGCTTACGACCATGTGTCGGCGGGGGTGCAGGCTTCTTTTTGGCCTTTTCGTTCGCAAGGAAGCTGGTGCCCACATGAGGCGACAACTGCCTACTTTTCTTTACTGTCCGACCATTAGGCGTAGATGCAGCATAAAGAAAAGCAGAGCTGTGAACCGTTCTTGAGAAAAGAGGGTTAACTAGTCTCAAAGCACTTCTCTGTTTAAGTATATTGAGCATTATGGTGGCTAAAATTAACGAAGAATGGTAGTCTATAACACGGTTGAGATCAGTCAGAATAGATATACCCAGAAAAATAAAAAAAATAGCATCGACAATAGTTATTGAAATTTTTCAATAATTAAGGCTCAACCTCCCAATACAGGCAGGTTTAGGGTATGGATATTAAGTTATTGTATGGACCAGATAAAAGATAATTAGTACGTAGTTAAAAGAATACAAATACTACAAACTACAAATCATCCCATCCAAACACAAGTTCCTGTGCCTTTTTAGATGTCCAGCTGACCCAGCCTTGTCCTCCCGCAGGCTGAAGACGTTTGTCACCTTCGCTCACTCCGTTAGCAGCGCTGCTACTCTTTACGGAAGAAATAGGCTTTTTAGCATCAGGAGTCCTAAAAAACGAACTAGTGTAGCTGGATTGCTTGTGGGCCTTGTTGAAAATAGATCGTCCATCTTTAAGCTCTACCTTTTTGCTTCCGGCAAGTGATGGTAGAGACGAGTTCTTACCAATTATGCTTCTGTCACTAGCCTGAGAATTCTTGTTTTCATTCGTTGTGTTCTCAGAAGAAGGCAAAGTATTTCCTTCATTGAAAGAAGAAACGTTTTCATCAACAATAGAATTTTCAATCTCATCAGTAGTCGGCTGAGCTCCAGACTGAATCGAGTTTTCGCTTGCAATCTCAAACTCCTTGTAGTTCTGAGCTGTGACTGGAATGCAACCAACAACATACTGTCCAGCAATAATTGTACCGTTCTCTTGAATGGCACGAGTCGCCGAAGCAGGGTTGTCATAAGTGATCTTTAACCAATTTTTACCGGTTTGAATAGGTGTCGGAGGAGCTCTAAAATGTTTATTTGTGGGAGTAGAGATAATCGGTATTCTGTTAGAAGAATCGACATTTTCCGCAATATTACCAAACTTCGAGAAATGAGCGACAACAGCGGGCGTAACGGATGATGGGAAGCCAAAAATAACAACCGAAAGAGAGTGGTCGGCAGCCTTAGGGCGAGTAGTGGCCGAGTTCTGGGCACCAGTAGAAGGTGTTGCTGATCTTGTCGTTAGGCTAGAAGAGCTCACATCAGATTTATGTGAAACAGAAAGTGTTGTAGGGGCATCAACATCATAGATGCTGCGAGTTGGTGGAGGGTCTTCCTGAATGATAGCCTTCTTCTTAGTATGAGAGGGCTTGGAGATGCCTGAAAATGAGGTGCCGAATGAGTTTACAGGTGATTGTGGCGATGAAAGTGAAGCCTTACGAACAGAAATAGGCCCGCGATCCGCCGTGTTAAATGAGCTGGCATGTCTATTGTTAATATTATTACCGTTGACATAGCGCTTTTCGGCAGCCCAAGAAGGGGTTGTGCTTCTACGAATACCGTTGTCAAGGCCGAGTGATGCTTGCGGTCTCAATGCAACAACTGAGTTAGAGGTGTTAGTAATCCCAGCGTTATTTGAGAACAAGGATGCTGAATTCTGATTCTGGTTAAGTTGCTGAGGTTGATTATTCAAAGATGCCGTAAACTTTGCTGCATCGGCGTCAGAAGAAGACGCAGAAAAAAGCGAAGGTTTCTTGAATAGAGACTGTCCTGGCTGAATTTGATTTTGACCCTGGTTCTGGGTATTGTTGCCAAATAATGAAGAACTCGCTTGGCTATTGGTTCCAAAAGTATATTGAGATTGAGGTTGTTGAACTTGGTTTGAGCCTCCTAGCAAGGAAGTCGTAGTACCAGTTCCGCTGCCACCAAAAAGAGACTTTGATTGAGTGTTAGAACCAAATAACGACGAAGTGTTGCTACTTGAAGCGGCATTGTTGTTACCTCCAAAAGAAAATGATGGAGTTGAATTAGTAGCAGCCGGAGTTGTTGTCTGGTTGCTCTGGCCAAACCCAAACGAAGTTCCAGTAGGATTAGTGCCATTGGCAGCATTGTTGTTGGTGTTACCAAAGAGTGATCCAGCACCAGCAGTATTGGTTTTATTACCGAAAAGGCCAGTAGAAGTCGTGGTATTGGAGTTATTATTGGCGCCGCTTCCAAATAATGAGCCAGACGTGGAGGTAGACGCAGTGTTGTTACCAAACAATCCGCCTCCAGTGGAGGTATTGTTGTTACTGCCAAAGCCTGTGCTGGCAGCGTTCTGACCAAACATGATGATCTTTCAAAAATCTAGCAGGCAATAAATAAAACAAAGGTCTCAAACAGAAGAACTGATCGTGGAGACTTTGAGGGCAATTGAATTAAACAGGTTGTAGAAAAAAGATCGAGAAGAGATTGATGTTGCCATAAACAGAATTTTTTTTTGTTTGTTTTGACTGAAATTTTTTGGACTTTTGGGATTTTCTTAACTTACCCGCCTTTTGTCGAAAACCATCACCACCGCCGCCGCCATCGACTTCTTTTCATTACTGAGGTGCTTCAACCAGCTTTCATTTTCTTTCCTTCCACCCTCAATTCCTTCCTGATTTTAATAACAACCCTCAATTCCCTTTTCTTCCAATTTTATACAACCCTAGATTACAATCATAATGAGTGAATCGATCCAGGCTGAACTTGAAACGGCTAGAAAGTTGGCCAAATCTGACAAGCTTGCTGAAGCTGAAAATGCTTACAGAGGGCTTCTCGAAAAGTCCGCTGGTTCTAACGAGAAAGCAATTCAGGCTCAAGAACAGGCATTATATGAATTGGGAAAGCTTTACCGTGACCATAGGTATGTTTGTCTATTATGAATGCGATCCATTGTTTTTGAATTGCTCTTTCTAACATTATTTGCCACAGTAAAGTTGAACAGTTAGCTCAACTGATTCGCACGTCAAGAACTATCTTGGGCTCTTTTGCAAAGTCTAAAACCGTCAAGATTATTCGTAATTTGATTGACTTATTTGCCACTGTCCCCAACTCGACAGATGTTCAAATCTCTACTACAAAAGACTGTATCGAATGGGCCATCCAAGAAAAGAGAAACTTTTTGCGCCAAAACCTCCAGACCCGTCTCATTTCCTTGTATTACGAGAAAGGACAATACAATGATGCAATTAGCCTAATCAACAACCTTTTAAGGGAACTCAAACGTCTGGACGACAAGAAGGCTTTGGTTGAACTCCAACTTTTGGAAACCAAGGTTTATCTTGCTCTGCGGAACATTGCTAAGAGTAAAGCGAGTCTCACAAGCGCTAGAACAAGTGCGAATGCCATCTACACCGACCCTATCACTCAAGCCAACCTTGACAACCTCAGTGGTATTCTACAAGCCGAGGACCAAGACTACAAGACTGCATTTTCATATTTCTACGAGGCCTTTGAGGGCTACGCCGGCCAGGAAGACCCCAGAGCCAACACTGCTCTCAAGTATTTATTGCTCAGTAAGATCATGCTTAATCTCTCTGACGACATTGAGTCTCTCTTAACCAACAAGTCTGTCATTAAGTACGCCGGAAGAGACATCGACGCTATGAAGGCCATTGCGAAGGCCTACTCCAACAGGAGCTTGAAGGAGTTCGAACGCACGTTAGAAATTTATGGAAAGGAGCTGTCTTCTGACCAGTTTATTAGATCTCATTTCTCTGCTTTGTACGATACACTGCTTGAACAGAATCTGGTAAAGGTCATTGAGCCCTTTTCTTGCGTGGAAATCTCCCACATTGCCGATATCATTGGCCTGGATGCTCGTCAAGTTGAAGGTAAATTAAGCCAAATGATTCTTGATAAGGTCTTTTATGGTGTTCTGGACCAGGGTAACGGTTGGCTTTTTGTATACGAGGAACCCAAGGCAGATGCCACTTACGATGCTGCGTTGGATACTGTTAGGCATATGTCAAACGTCGTTGATCTCTTGTATGAGAAGGCTTCTGCTCTCAATTAATGTATTTGAGTTTTAATGAATATATTGTGTAGAACTGGGTCTTTTTACTGATGATATGATCCTTGGTACTAAAGGCCCCTCTCATATTATTTATCTTTGTCTTTTATCTCTATCGGCTTTGAATTGTTATTAATATATTTAAAGTGATTGAATCACTTACGATCGCGACCTTCTATGGCATGCTCAATAATATTGAGAAAACTGTTTAGTAATTTGGGCCAATCGGTTTATATAATGCAGGTCCCCTAACCCGTTAGAGTGAAGTCCTGACTTTGGCCTTTGTAGAAACATAAATACACAATAATCAAAAATAAAAATTCACATTTTCACCATTTTGTTCCCTCTTAAAAACTTTTCCCTCCCTTTCTACGTTTCTTTACACATTCATATTTGAAACAGTAGTAATTGAACAATGAAGTCGTTCCAAAGTCTTTGCAGAGGTAGCTCAAGACTTAGTGTCTCCCGTGGCTTTTCCACTGGTATCATTCGTCAAAACGCTGCTAAGAACCTCGGTCCTGTTGATAACAGTAGCGCTTCCGCTTCCTCGAATGATTCTGCGAAAACCACTCACTTTGGTTTCCGTACCGTTGCTGAGGAAGATAAGGAGAAGCTCGTTAAGCATGTTTTTTCCAATGTTGCCGAAAACTACGACTACATGAACGATGCTATGTCTCTTGGCATCCACAGACTGTGGAAGGATCACTTTGTTGCTAAGCTGGATCCTGGTAAGAGACCCGGCGGTGAGCCTCTTTCGTTTCTCGATGTTGCCGGTGGTACTGGTGACATTGCCTTCAGAATCTTGGATCATGCTGCCCGTGTTCATGGCGATACTGAGAGTATAATGAACATTGTTGATATTAATCCTGAGATGCTGGCTGAAGGTGAGAAGAGATCCAAGCAGACTGCATACAAAGATGGCTCAAGACTCAATTTTAAAGTGCAGAATGCTGAGACTCTTGATGCTATCCCTGACAACTCGCAGGACGTTTACACCGTTGCGTTTGGTATTAGAAACTTTACCAACATTCCCAAGGCCCTTGAAACTGCTCACCGTGTTCTCAAGCCTGGTGGAGTCTTTTGCTGCCTCGAGTTTAGCAAGGTTAACAATGCAGTTTTCGATACCATTTACCAGCAGTACTCTTTCAACGTTATTCCTCTTCTTGGACAGATTCTGGTTAATGACAGAGACTCTTACCAATACCTCGTTGAAAGTATTGCCAGATTCCCATCTCAAACCAAGTTCGCTCAGATGATTGAGGATGCTGGTTTCACATTAGCTGGTAATGGTTACGAGGATCTCTCCTTTGGTATTGCTGCCATCCATACCGGTGTCAAGTTATAAGCTATATTGTTGTATACAGCTGTGTAATGAAATCTTTATTGTATATAGTCTCAAATTCTTTAATTCTCGTTAGAAAACATCTGAGATCAGCATTTTATTTTATATCCTAATATTCTTGAAAATACCTTCTTAATATATTACCGAAGGAAATTCTAATAGACTGAAGTTAACTGTTTTTAAACAATGGAACTTAGCCAAGAAAGTCAAAACATGGCTGTGCAAGAAAAAAAAAACAGTTGTCTCGATTGAAAAAAAAAAAAAAAAAATCTCGGAAACTAATTGTTCTTTTCTTCTTTCTCCGAATTGATCTTTTTGATAATAGACGTCTTTTCTTCTACATTCTTTTTATTTTCTGTTTACTAGCTATAAACTGCCAAAAAGATGTCAGTTGGACGGCGAGCGTTTGGCTTGCTGAAGCCTAAAGGGGGTTCTATATGTAGTGTTCGAAGGCTGCATACTCCAAATCAGCATTTCCATTATCAGTTATCATTTCGTTTCAATAACCAGAAGTCGCAACAAATCCAACACTGTTCAAAGCCATCTGCATTAATCCAATATGGACAGATTCGCCAGTTTTCGCTTGTGCCTGGCATGGAGCTGAATCCTGAAGAAGATGAGAATAACAATGATAAAGATCAAAAGTCTGATGGCTCACCGCGGTCACGCTGGAAGGAGATCGGCATGAAGTGTCTTGAAACCGCCGGTATCACCTTCTCAACACTTGCGATGCTTGCTTTAGCTGGCTGGGGTTACCAAGAGTGGTATCATATGTCGACAGTCAAGAAAATCGAAGATGCTTTCAAGATCGGAGATCCTTCTTTTGTTCTCTCCGCTCAAACTAAGCGAACGGGTGAGACTGAAGGCTGGGTGGATCGTCAAGGTCAGGAGCTTCTCAACGATGTTATTGCTGGAAAATTGGTTGGCCGTTACTATCTACTTATTGGTGAAAAGGGAACTGGAAAAACTTCCATGCTCCTTGAGGCCATGCGCCTTACTCAAGGAGCCAATTGTACTGTCATTGATGCTCACGCTGACCCTGAAATTTTTAGAATCAGACTTGGCAAAGCGTTAAACTTTCAGTTTTTTGAGGACTATATTGGAGCTTTATTTTCTCTGCGAGGCCCGCGAGATACAACTGCGCTGCTTGATATTGAGAGAGCCATGAATAAGTTAGAGGAGGTTGCTTTCAGCATCAAGAAGAAGACTCACAAGCCACTGGTTCTCATTATTAACAACTTCCATTTGATCAGAGACGATGACGAGGGTCAACATCTAATTGAGCTTCTTCAACAAAAGGCAGAAGCTCTTAGTGCAACTGGCCTTGTCACAATAATTTTCAATAGTGATGATTACTGGGTTTATGAAAGACTAAAGAAGCTGGGAACTAGATTGGACGTGGTAACTATTCGAGACCTTTCTAGAAAGGAATCGGTTTCGGTTCTTCAACGTGCCAGACGTCAGAATTTCAATGAAACACTATCGCTTGAAGATGCCAACCACATTTATAATCTTGTCGGTGGCCGCCCTCAACATTTGACTGCAGTCGCGGCTCAAAAGGACGTTATCACCACTTGCCACAAGTTGATTGATCGCGAGAGAACCTGGTTCCTTAATCAATGCGGTCTCCTTGGTATGGAAATGGATGATGATGTCATGGAAAGCGGAAAATTCTCCACTTCTGCCATGCTATTGATGAGAGCTTTAGTCGAGATGGACAGACGTCGTCAGAAAGAAACTGGTAAGACTCACTTAGACTGTAACGACCACCAGCTTCCACAGGTTCCGCTTTGGATTGCGCGCAAGATTATGACCCGTCCAGATTACATCCAAGTGTATGACAATCTCAACATTTTCACTATTGATTCCAACTCCTTTGTTCGCGCCGATTCAGTACCAATGATGCAGGCATTCCACGAAATTGCCGACATGCCTGGTTTTGATGAGCTCTTGGCTGAGACCCAGCAGCGCGTTAGTGATATTGAGTCTCTGGGCCGTACCCGTGAACTTGTCGCAAAGGATCTTGTGTTGAATGGCACTTATAAAATTGACATGAAGACCGAGAAAGGTAGTGCTTTGGTATCACTTCTTCAGCAAGAAGAAGAGGACGATGATGATGACTTTATTGAACAGACAAATGAGCTTAAAATCACAGAAGAGCTCAAGTCGTGGTGGTGGAGTAAGCGGAATGCTAAATTTAAGTCTCACAAGCACGATGAACATGAAAGTAAAGAGCAATATGATAAATAAATAAAGCGAAAAATGTATCAAATAATAAATTACATTTAAAAATTCACAATATGTATTAGAATAGAAAATAGTTAGGTAATATTTTTGCTCGATTACTTTGAAAAGTCAAAAACTTCACTGACTGCAAAAGACCCATAGCTATCAAGTAGTTTAAATGATCTCTCTATGATGTCACTTGTGCTGCTCTCAATTAAATTGGAAGGATTGGTTTGTTGTGACTTGAGCATAGCAGAGCTGACTTTGTTGATGAATGTTGTAAGATCCTTGTCATCATCCCGATGCAGTCTAAATATTGACTGAGATAAAAAAGGATTGTTATATGTTTCTAGCCGTTGCGGGGACGGAGGTATCTTGTGAGACGTTTCTCGGTTTTTAAACGAGCTATGATACTTTTTAGTCGATTTTGAGATAGGTGTTTCACATTTGGTGTGAGCATGTTCAACTGTCGTACTGTAGTTAAGTAAATGATCATTTGTGGTATTACCATGAGAGCTTTGGCAAGATGGAATTAGCTGAGTTGTAGATTCAGAACATGGTAGTTTAGTTATGTTTGTTTGGTGAGTTAGCTTTGTATTTCCAGACTCATATAGTTTACTTTCTGACTTTGCCCTTGTTGCCAGGCTAACTATCACAAAATCAGTGCTATTCAATATGTGATGCTTCATGAGAGGTAGTTTGGCATAAGGATTTGATTCGAATATCTGGAAGTTGCAATTATGCCTGAACCTCACTCTTATTTCAATTGAGCCTATCGGCGTCTCAAATACATGAGACACATAAGAGCCAAACTCTGAAATATCTTCTGGGGCTGTGATGCCATGTTTCAGCGGAATACGCTTGGGATGAACGGAAAGAGGATCGCCCTTGGCGTATAGAAGACATTTAATATCAGGGCCTTCTATGTTCGAAAAAGTGTTCGTGCCAACTTTTAAACGGCTCTTTAGCTTGACAGCAGGTAACTGGTTAGCCAGTAATGCCAGCCCGTTAATATACCTGTTCTTCTTATCAAGCACATGTTGTGGAATTTTGCGTAAGCACTCATTCTTAAGTTTTGAATAATCTACCACAGGTTTAAAAATGATATTCCATTTCTCAAGGACAATTGCACTCAGATCAGGGCTTGTACAAGTATTGAAGATATTTTTGCCAGCATAGAACACCTGCGGCCTGTTTTGCGGATTGGGATCAACAGTGAGAATGGTCTCAGCTATAATCGAGGTTTTAAAAGACCGATTACGATTGCCAATTTCATCAGTGTTATATTGTGCTAGAACCTGTTGAATTAGACAATATACCTCGTTGGCTAAAAGGTGTCGCTGATCCCGGGAGTTTGTAATGACAGTGCTGATCTCTATTAAAAGATTCTAAAATCCCAATATGAAACAGTTAAAAAAGCGCCGTTCAATTTAGCAGCTATTGTATTACTCACATTTACAAACTCAGGCCATTCCAGATCTGCCAATGCTATAAAATCATTGTCAACCGACATAATAAATAGCCAATTTTTTTGACTAGTTTTACCGCTGGTTCAAAGTAAATTGAACAGGGAGTGATCTCAGAGAGAATTTATTCGGAAGAGTGAGAAGTAAGGTTGGGAATAATAAAAAAAAAAAAAAGGGATCCATAGAAAATACAAAAAAAAAAAAAAAAAATAGATGAAGTAAATCTTAGACATCAAAGACCCAGGAACCGGTTACCAGCGTTCATATATATATAGTATATTATTTAGAAAATATCTCAACTGACTCTTGTTGTATTCACTTAGCTATAAGTAAAGAGTTAAAGATCACCTTTGATATTGAATTTTTTGATTTCGTTTTATTTGAAGGACTAAAGTTAATTACAGTGTCAGATGGTGTAATCAAGCATAGTAACTCTTTCCGTCTTTCCCTAAAAGGCTGTCCTTGAGTTGCCTTGATTTTATCCAATTCAGGTCTTGTAATTAAAGCTATTTGGCCAATTAAACTGTCCCGTTTTAATTATAAAAAAAATCAATGATATCTAAGAGTCAACATAGTGATGTGAAAAGAAAGCATTAAGATTGTTGGATTTAATTTTCAGCATATTTGTATACTCATATATTTGTTTATTCCAGGCAATTGAAAGTGCTCATGGTCGAGAATCACTGAGAAAGCTGGCATTACACTAGTAATATCACAAACTTCTCGCATATACTAAAAAGTTAAATTTTAGTTTTGGGGGAAAGTCTTGACTTCTTCTGGTTTCAAAGTCGAAGCGCTATAAGAGAGTGAAAGAGAGCCGCAATCTCCAGAACCCAAACCAAGGTAACCCATAAAGCGGCAAACAGTTTACATACAAGGTTACAAAATGCAATCAGCAGTAGTAGAAAGAGTTACACAGTATCTCCGGTGAAATTTAAGATGTACTGTCTTTCATTAAGTAGATGGCATCCAGTCCAGTTGTCTCCAAACTAAACCAATTAATAGGCGTATTACCGGCATCTACATACTTCTTTATTAACGACGGGCCAAACAGTTTCATCTTGATGCCTCTTTGAGGCTCTTTGGAAGTTGCAGATTAAAAGACGTTTAAGATGTAACAATTAATGGACTAACACAGTGTAAATTTGAAAGACACTACTGGTAATTACAGCAGGACTGTCAGACATGAGAAGCTTGCCATGTCTTACTGTTTAAATTAAGCAACTAGTTCAAATACTCAAGAAATGTATCAATACAATTATCAACACTGGACAACTTACCTGCTCCTTGAACAGAGTTTTGGCTGGAATGAGAGATTTGTGGCTAATGAGCTTAAAACAATAGTGAGTCAGCACGAGAAAAAACTTATGATAAAATATCATTTTGAACTGTTCTCGCTATTCACAAAAAGGGTATCTAAAAGAGGGTTTCTTAAAGCTTGTATCAAGTATTCAAAAATTATATTGTACAGTCTCCTGTTATTAAACTAATAAAATTTATCCTTCCAGTAATTATAATACAATGTTGCTAGCTAGTTATATGCCCTTCCATCAATAAACTTGATCTCTAAACATCAAACAATAAACCCTAACCCCATTAATTATCCCAGCTGTTCTGAGGCTCTGTGCTACATTCGCGATTCTCTACTAAGATTGTCTTTACACCCAATTCTCTTTATCTTTTTCTTCAGTCGTTTTTATATCACAATTGCGACACAATCTATCAGAACTGAATACATGTCTCAAGTTAAAACTCTTTTAAAAGAGGCCAGATTGGCTCTTTCAAAAGAAGACTACACTACTGCTTCGGAGTTTGCTCAAGAGGTTCTTGAACTTGATCCGAAGAACTACTATGGGTATAACTTCACTCTATTTCCAACTTTGGCTGATCTCGAAACATTTTGTAACTAACAATGCCGTTTAATAGTATGATTTTCTTGGGTAAATCACAGGAGATGTTAGAAAAGTATACAGAGAGTTTCAATGCATACAAACGGGCAGCTACTATTGATCCAGAAAACCCCACAGCATACAAAGGTCTACTCGTTCTTGCAAGCAACCGGAAATCCTTTAACGACCTTCTCCAAGCTATAGCTGGCTTAATTAGATGCTGTGAAAATGAAGACAATATCAACAAAGCCGTCGAATACTTTGAAACAGCTAGAAAATTTTGCATCAAGAATCCATCCGATATTCACGACGTTGCATTTTTGAAATTTCAACTTCCTGGGAGTCCAATTTTTCAATACATGGAGGGCAGGTTACCTCACCCGTCATTGACTTTTGCGAAACTCATCAAGTACTCCGAAAAGTCTAAAAAGGATGCTTTGGCAAAGCTGAAAAGAGGAAACCTTTCTTTCGGTAAAACTGCTGCTGATGATTCTAAGGTTTTCGAAATTTACAAAAGCTCTAAGCTTCCAGAGTTGTATGAAAACTTACTGAACTGGTCTAACGACGAAGAGCAGCGTCGCTTAACAGAAAATAATCTTTTAGAGCATGTCTACCAAATGCTGCTTGTTGCACCTGCAAACATTAAGCCATCACTGGTGCAAAAGGTGAAGGATTTGGCTTCAGGATCTGTACTGCTCAAGACACCATTTCCTTTTGCATGGGAAATTGAAATTGAATGGTCGGATGTTGTCGATTTCAAAGATTACGATTATAACTTGCTCAGATCTTACGTTGATAACTTTCCTGATGAGCCTTTGGCAAAAACCTTAACTGGATTTTTGGAGTCTAGTATTTCACCTTTTGTGGTTGATAAAACTTCAGAAAAGGACAAGGATCCCTCGGTTGAGAAGAAAGAGAAGGAATTCTCAGATGGCACGCCAAACGAATTCAAAGATTCTGAAGAAGGAAATGAGCAACAGCAAGAAGAAGAAGAAAAAGAAGATAGCGATGCCTTGGTCAACTCTGAGATTTTGGATGAAGAAGACTCCAATATCTTTTCGCCGGCTCTTATTCTCGAGTATCTAATTGATGGTTATGCATCCAAGCCTGACTCTATCTTGATATCTAGAATTATTGGTGCTTATTACATTAAGCTGAGAGAGTATGAAACTGCTAGCGATGTCAGTCTTAAGGCCCTCAAGCTAGTCTCAGAAAAGACCAAGAGAATTGGAAACATTTTCCAGAACTCGACAAACCATATCTGTGCCAACCTGGGTACCTCTTATGTGTTTTACCAGGCACCAAAGAACTTTAGTCTTGCTGTGAAGATGTTTGATACCGTTCTACGATCCAACCCGCACTATACTGCTGCTAAAGTTGGTAAAGGTCTTGTGTTTAGAGAGCAGGGAGAGTATGATCAAGCTGAGAAGTATTTTAAAGATGCGTTGGTTGAAAGCCCCAATGACAATATTGTGTTTTTTGAGTATTCCTGGTGTCAGGTCCTGCAGAAACGCTATGACGAAGGCCGCAATGGTTTACACAAGGCTCTTGAGGGTTTCAAAGGTATTGATCTTCTTAGCCATGATTACAGATCCCAAATTTGGTGGAGAATCGGCCAGTCTTATTGGCTTCAGTATGACTTTACTAAGGATGCTGACCAAGAAAAGATTTCTACAATTTTTTCTGCATTCATGTCTGCTCTTAATGAGAATCCAAATATGGCTGCTGCTTTCACTTCACTTGGTAAGCTTTATTCCATGGTACTCAAAGACATGGTCCGCGCAACAAAATGCTTTTACAAAGCTTTTGAGCTTGATGGTGGTGAAATTGAAGCTGCTGAGTATCTTGCAACAGAATATGCAGACAGCATGCAGTGGGATCTTGTTGAAATTGTTGCCAAGCGTGTTGTTGAATCTGAAAATATTCGCTTTTCTTCAGAAAAGGAGCCTAGTTGGCCATATAGAGCCCTTGGTATCGCTTGTTTGAACTCTCATGACTACGAGAATGCAGTCAAGTACTTTCAGAATGCTCTGAGACTGTTACCCGATGACTCTAATCTCTGGGTCGGTTTAGGTGAAGCCTACAGTAGCAGTGGACGCTACGTTGCTGCTATCAAAACCTTTACTAGAGCACAAGATTTAGACCCTTCTAACTGGGTCGCAACATACCATCTTGGCACAGTTCAAAAACTGACAGAAGACTATCAGGGTGCTATCAAGACTTTTCAGCAAGTTCTTTCACTAAAGCCTGAGGAGAGAGGTGTTAAGTTTGCTCTTATTGAAACTATTTTGCTTGCCGCAAAGCATGAGCTGAAAAAAGAAGTTTTTGGTCAGGCTGCTCTTTTGGCAACAGCCTGTATTAAGACTATCTCCAAAGCTCTTAAATCTGGCCTCACTCTTACTCAAGACCTATGGAACATTCTGAGCGAATGTTGCAAGATTTTCCTTACTGTCAAGTCTACTATAGAGAAGGCTCCCCTCGATGTCTTAGTCGATCTGGCAAAGGAATATACACCCTCTATTCCTGAAAACAGCGATATGGTCAGTCTCACCGAGATTGACAGCGTAACTATTGCTAAGCTTGAAGATCTGCTTAATCAACCTAATGAAGAAGAAAATGAGCGGGCTCTAAATGCCCAATTGACGAATCAGCTTTATCTTCTCTACATTTTGTTTTCCAAGATTTCTTTTGGCTACGCTAGAAAGGACAAGACTACAAGAGCCCTAGCTTGGTACAACTTGGGTTTAAGTGAGCTTAATGTTTACCTTGACCAGGAGAATAAGAATTCTGACATTCTGAACGCGTCTATTGATTGTTTTAAGCGTGTCATTCGTCTTCAGAATCAGGACCCTGATGTCTGGAATGCCTATGGTGTTGCCTGCTCTTTTGTTAATGTGAAGGTTGCCCAACACTGTTTCATCAGATGTCTTATTCTTGATTCAAAGCAGTCTGTCGCATGGAACAATCTTGCTATCCTTTATATTCAGAAAGGTGACATCCAGCTTTCAGAATTGGCAATTGGCCGCTCACTTATTATTGATCCTGATTTTGTCCCGGCGTGGATTGGTCAAGGTATTATCTCACATACTGTTGGTAATGCTACCGGCGCCCAAAAGAGCTTTGAGCACTCTTTCAAGATTTCTAATGGTATGAGTAAGCTGTCTAAACTTTACTACTCTTTGACCGTGTTTGAGCAGCTGAAGAACAATCCCAATAAGGCTAAACTGTCTCAGAAACTCGAAAACGCTGTTCTCAGTTTGCAGAAATATCTCCGTTTGTCGCCTAAGTCGCCATTAGCATTGACTCTCATGGGTCTCATCTTGGAGCGAAACTCCGAGTTTGATTATGCCATTGAACAAACTACGAAGATTTGCAATATCTATGAGCAGGAGTACGAGGTTACCGAAGATCAGGATACGCTACTTAAGTTTGTCAAGGTTAAGGCTCAATTGGCTCGTTTGCTGCTGAGTGCTCGCAGGTTTGAAGAGGCTGTTGAGCACGCCCAGTTTGCTTCTGATATTTCTGAAGAATCGGCTGCTTCTGGCGATGAATTATCTGAAGAATTAAAGAAGAGCCGACTCTCTGCGTTTTTGACAACTGGTTTAGCCTATTATTTCTTGAAAGATTATGGCAACTCTATTGAAAGTTTCAAGCACGCCCTAATTGAGTCTGAGGAAGACCAGGACGTTATTGTCCTTCTTGCCCAGGTGCTGTGGGCCCAAGGCGGCGATGATGAAAAGGAAGTTGCGCTGGAACAGCTCTTTGGAAGTATTGAGAAGAATGGTGCAACATGCAAGCTGGCACTTACGCTCGGAGCGATTGGAATCATCTATGACGATGGTTTGATCGAGGCCGCGCAAGACGAGCTCAACACATTCCCCGAGACTAAGCTAGCAGTTGAGGACACCGAAAATCAAGTTCCAAGAATGCTGGCAGCCATGAACAGAAGTACTGGCAAGGATGTTAAGGAGCCATGGTACCGGGCTGCGTTCTACAAACCATGGGTGTTTGATGTATGGAAACATCTGGAGCCTGAGACTGCATTGAGACTGGCCCAGGATGGGACCATGGTGTCGACTACTGAGCTTAGTGAAGCTTACACCGCGGTTGAGGGTAGTGGAAAGGAAGCCGCGAGGGCCGTGTTTTACGCGCCATGGAGCAGTAACGCTTGGGTTTCGTTGGCGAAGACATTAAGTTAGAATAGCATGTTTTCGTTTATTTTGCTGAATTAGTTGGCATATAGTGTTTGTATTCAAGTATCACAATACTTTGGTTTGATTTTTTTACCACATTACAAAAACAAAAATTAGAAGAACTAAAACTTGTGCTGCGTTCTATTAGCACACTCCAGACCACAATAATCTGTTCATTCTTTTTTTGAAGATGCTAACCAGGTGGTATTATGAGAAATATTGGAATAACATGTGTCTCAAAGTACTTACACGCATCTTTTGCAAAGAGTGATTTTTTGTTTGTTTTGCAATCTTAAGGTTGAAGAAAGGTTTGCACATAAACTCAAACTCACCTATTGTCCAATTGATTGCCGATATGGGAGCAATGTTATTAAAACCTAAAATAATTAAAAGTTAGAGAACCCAAGGCCAATCACAAGAGGGTGTAGATGAATTAGTTTTTTTTTTAAGAGTTTAGAGGTAGGTGGTTGCAATGATTAAAAATCCTCAGATTCTTCTTCTAAACACGGGATTGAGTGGGTGGCGCCATGGAGTGAATAAACATTAATGCATGATTATGACAACAGCTTGATCGCGATAGCAATGGCCAAACTGATATTCAGAGTACCCACTAGCCATTGAACCCGCTGGATGTAACTACAACACCACTGGTAGTAAAAAAGATATTTACAATGATCCTGTATAACAAGCGAGACCAAATAGGGTCTTTTTCTGCCGTCAACTTTTTTTTGTTTCTTCATACTGAGTTGTTGATCACCTATTTGAAAAAAGCGATGAGTGACTTGGAGAAATACAAACAACAGCAAAAAGGCACAATTTCCGTCATGGTCACGGTGCCCAATTTTGACTTTTCTAATGGGCACTTCCCCGAGGTTCCTGGGTTGAACCCACAAAGGTACCAGCATAAGCAACCACGACAGCCACGAGTACAGGAATGGAAGAGAAAACAAGCAAAAACCTACTACAGAGTTCAGCTGAACAAGGTCTCAGTTAACCTTATGAAGGAAGAAAAGATGAACATTCTGACAGCAAAATAGCGTAGTATTTTATACTGAATGCGCAAGAGCAGAAAATAAACAATCATTGAGAGCCTAACGACGACCATATGTACACAAGTATGTTAACACAAACAGGTCCCTTTCCGAATCCCGCCGTGCGTGACAATTCTTGAGAGTTCTGCATCTGGTCCATTCGTATACGCCTTTTGCTTCAGACAAACTACCCAAACCGAACCTAAGAGCAACCCTAGCATTAACTGTAATTAAAAAAAAAATATATCATCGTCACCATCTGGCATACCGTAATAATACCATCTTTTGAAATTATATAAATACCTTGACCTGGCACTGTAATTCTTTCTATTTTCTTTCTTTCTTTTTTTTTTTATTTCTCTTTAATCTTTTTTTTTTTTTGGCTGTCTCTATTACACCCATAGTCGAGCTAATACTATATTTCCGAGACTCTTTCTGATTGTTATGAGATTTAACGCATTTCTAATTCCCGCAACCTTGGTTGCTGCCGCTGCTGCTGCATCCTCTGGTAAGGACGTCCTTTCTGGTTGGGACACGGAATCACTTAAGGAATTCCTTTCAGACTTCCAGATCCCGTTCACCGACAATGATACCCCACAGGATCTCGCCAATAAGGCCTCCGCTGAATGGGACATTTATACCAAACCTTATTCACAATGGTCACTCAATGATCTCAAGGTTTATGCCAAGAAGAAGGTAGCAAGCGGTCTTGGTACCGTTGCCGACGGAAATGAGAAATTTCACCATGATATTGATGTATCTAAAGACAAGATTGTGGCCAACATTGACAAGTATTGGGCCGATACTACCGATACTTATGACGATATCTCTAGCTGGGCCTATCGTTACTGGAGCAAGCCTGAGCTTGCCAAACTTGTCGGTAAGATTAAGCCTGGTCAATCCAACACTGAGAAAGTTTTAGATTCGATTTCGCACTCAGAGCTTGTTAAAGAAGCTCAAGAGCTTTCTGATAAAACTGCCAATGCCATTTCCGGCGCATCTAAGAAAGGCTATTATCCCAGAACTGACTTCTTCAAGAATTTGTCGACCGACGACCTCAAAGAGCTGCTTACCAAACATTCCATCTCGTTCCCTGACAATGCCGACAGAAAGGCACTAGTTGCCACTGTTCGCAAGAACCTTCGCTCAATTTACTACGATGGCCAGGACAAGCTTGTTGATGTACTAACTAAACTTAAGGTTGATAGCCGCGATATCTTTGACAAGTCCGGTGAAATCAAGCGCGATGCATTTAAGCAATGGTCGCAGTCCGATCTTGAGTCCTGGCTCAATAACCACGAGCTGCTGCCTTCTACCAAGAACACAAAACAGACCAAGGATAATCTCGTTAAAATTGCCCAGGATAATGCTCAAATCCTCAAGGACGATATTAACACTTATATTGCCTACAAGAAATCCCAGGCCTCGCCCTTCCTTTCCAAGGCCTCTGATGCGGTTAAAGATGGTTATGACACTCTCACTGATACCACTTACAATCTCTGGCCTGAGGGCGGCTATTCGCACCTCCAGCAGGTGCTTAATACGCAGAATGAGAGAGGCAAGAAGCTGTTGCAGTACCTCAAGGACAAGGCCTCGCCAGAATCAAAGGAGACATCTATTACTGATTCTGCAATCCCCACCAAGCACCATGATTACTTTAACGGCTGGTCCACCACAGACTTGAAGGAATGGCTTGCCGAGCAAGGCCAGGCCGCCGCTGGAACCAAGGATGAGCTCGTCGAGAGTGCTTCGTCGTGTCTCAATAGCCTTGTCGACTCGGCCCGCTCAAAGGCTGATGCCACTGTCAATAATGCCCAGGCGGTGCAAAAGGGTGCCTCCGGCTGGTGCCGGTACTTCACTGACCAGGTCCAAGTTGCTTCTAACAGTGCCAACATTTTGTGGCTGAAGCTTAAGAACTTTCTTCTCTCCTTCCGTGTCTGAACGGACAGCGGGGGCCTGTAATGTACTTTTAACGGATAGTAATTTTTTTTTATATAATGCAAATTTCTCTTTTCAAATTCAATTCAGTGTAATCTTATCCAATAGATGGTTAACTAAGGCGTTTGATTTCTTGTAATGTTTAATGATCAAGTATGTATGAAATCTACAAGAATAAAAAAAAAGTGAATGATAAGTAATATGCGTTCAAAAAAAGAAAAAAAGAAAAAGAAAAAAAAAAAAAACATTCTCATAAAATCTATATGAGATAAAAGATAATAATAATAAACCCCTTAGCAGAAGGCAAAAAAAAGGAGGAGACATAGGTATTAACTATCCTCGGGACAGTCTTGGGGCGGTTGCTGAAGGAGAGACATGTCAAAGTCAAACTCAGCGTTAAAATTGCTAATGCTTGTGCCCCAGTCCTGATTGTTGAGACCGCACATGATTTCAAGGTCCTCGTAGGTAACTTCACTCGCGTTCATGGTAGGGAAGGAGAGTGGCGTTTGCTGTTCATGTATTTGCTGCTGCTGTTGTTGTTGGTCAGACAATGGATCTTGGTATGACAAGGGAGTCTGGTAGCCACTGGACTCGGAGTAAGTTCCTTGCAGGGGAGGAGGTTCCATGCCATAGGGGTAGTTGGCCGGATTGGAGTATGGAACCTGCGGTTGCTGTGGTCCGTGGAAAAAGTTGATCCCTGGTAACTGCTGTTGAAACGGGGGCTGATGCTGTATTGGTTGTGATTGTGGTAGATGCGGTAGTTGTTGCTGTTGCTGATTGTTGGTATGATCATGGTCTTGTTGAAGGTGGATTTGCTGTTTCTGCCTATTTTTTGTAGTAATATTTTTATCTTGCGGCTGGTGTATTGAAGCAATAAGCGTATTACTGTTTTTAACACCAAATGGAAAGTCCTCAATGGACGGCAAAGTCGATGCTAGGGATACCTGAGAGTTTGTATCTCCTTGGGAAACTGGTATTTGGACACGCTGGTGGGGGTGATGAATCCTTTCTGCTAAGGGAGTCTGAGTCACATTCTCGTTACCACTAGCATTAGACTTCGAAGGACTTTCGCCTTCGTTTTCCTGCTTGATTTTTGTTTCACTGCCATTGATATCGTTATGGCTGCTGCCATGAGCCTCAGTATTGTTACTATTAGGGGTCCCAGTTGGCTTGGGAGGAGCAGTGCTGACTTTTGGCAGGATGGTAAGTCTTTGGATAATATCGTAAAGACTTGGTGCAGATTCGCTCTGTTGCTGATCGTGCTGACGCTTCTTTTTCGAGTTGGGATGGTTTTTCTTCTCGTCCTCCTCAGCCTTGACCAGCGCTCCAGTGATCAGTTTTCTAATGATGCTGATCCCCCGTCTAGCCTGCGGATCAACTGTTTGTAAAAGCTCTAGGACAGTAAGCAATTTCTCTATGAGTTGTAAGTTGTTGTTAAACTGTCGCTTATTGATCACATTACTATCTATCATGTCTAGCAATAGATAGACTGCTGCTGCAATACCATTACCACTGACACTGGGATGCTTCTTAAAAACCAGTGGTACATTGAGAGAGCAATTGACAAGTAAACGCTTGGCGCTGTCAATGCAGATCTTGCGATTAGATTTGTTCCACTCCGCTTTAGGCACACAAACCGCCATGGTTCTATTAATAGTGAGCCGCTCAAAATCTGTAGCGATATGAATCAGGTACCGTTGTAGTGACAGTGCTTGGGAGTTATGGTCACCATACATGAATTTTTGGGTGTTGCTTTTTAGTAACGCCGGAAGCGAGGCTGCCAGTTTGTCGAGTTGCTCGTTCGCTGCAATCAGATTCTCTAAATGCAGTCGATGGGGATCTATATCAAAGTAGTATTTCCGCTTGATAATTGCCAGCTGGGACATGTAGATATGATAGGTTGAAACAGTACAAATGTTTGAAGAATAAGGTGTCGGGGGTTGAACAGAAGTATGATTATAATTTTCGTCGATATACTCCATCAAATCATCATCGTTGTAATTTCCCGGAAGGATAGTGGTAAATGAAAAGGGCTTGATGATAGACTCTCGTCCAGTGTTATCCATCCAATCAAAGTCAATAACCGACCACCAGATCCTACGACCAAGTTCTCTATCCAAAAACCTGGTCGAGCTGTCAGGGTCACCAAAGTCACTGCGACCAATTAACCCAAGATTATCTTCTGTGTCAATTTTGTCTAGATTTAATCGCTGCGCAATGTATACCATAGTGTTGAGTAGTGAGTTACGCATATTGACTCCAGAAAGGGCCTGGAAACAGGGTCCCAAGATGCAGAACACCTGTACAGAGCGAATGTCAGGGTACTTATGAAGCTCGCCACGATGAAGACACTCCAATGATGCTGCAAAAAGCATATGCGGAAGAACTCGAATTGTCCTGTCGTCCATCTTCAGGTTCTGCTTCAAGTTGTCGTCAGCATAAAACATACCAAGACACAGAATCGCATACCATATCGAAGCCCATAAGTACTGCCCTCGCACCCGATCAAATTTGTGAGTGAGCTTCTTTGGTTGATTTGAATTCCAAAAATGGTCGTGTTCGAGGTAAAAACTAGGAGGGTGAACCGCGCTATGCAAAAAGTTGAGGCATTCTAAAGAGTATTGCACAATCATAGATGATTGAGGGCGAGTGATTTCAGGTAGATCAAATGCAAGCGAGAATAAGATTTTCTGATCAGCGCTGTTCGCAAATGGAAGCCGCGCAGCAAAACAATGGCTCATCTCGCCAATAGAGCACGAGGGACATGATGGCACTATATCTTTTTTGTCGAGGGGTTTTCTCGAGAAAACTGGAATCACGTTTTGGTCCGATGACTGTTGATTCTTTTTTCTCAGCCGAGACGGTGGCTCACCATCTTTAGTTACATCATCCGCCTCCTCGATGATTCCAATAGTGAGATATTGCAAAGCATTAGCATAACTATTGACTGATGAATCTCCTGGAGAAAATGGGGACATGGTGGAGACTGACTCTGGTGATTCAACAGGAGAGGAGAAGTCGGGGGATTTGTGATTAGACTTGACGTTGCCGGCTTTGTTCTCAAGTCGTAGCTTGACAACAAGCTGTTGCAGAGATGAGACCTGCTTAAGAAGTTCCGAATTTTCACTTTCTAGACGTCTCATCTTTGACAAGAATTTTGGGGGAATATTGGCCTCGTTTGCGCTATCCATGTTGTGGATCAGACCCTTGACCAAAACAACTTCACGAGCACACAGATGAGCTTCACCACGCTCAATACAGGGCTTACATGGAATCACTTTGTTGCACTTGATCTTCTTTTTTGCACATGAAATACACGTTTTCGGGACTCTCTGCGATTTCCGGACTTTAGGTTGAGATACTGCCGAGTCAGGTGCTTCGGTTGATGGGGCACTCAGATTGTCACCAGAACCAACGGAAGGCGAAACGGTTTCAGACTGGTTATAGTTGACACTAACATCCGAGAGCGAAGATTGATTTTCATTTAGTGGCTGGTCTTGGGGTTGAAAGTAGTTTGTATAGTCGGTTAAATAGGTCTCGGGTGAGATCTCAGTTGCATTGGGAAGACATCCCATGCTCGTCGGTGACGTCTTACTACAACAATTAGAGCAGCCAGACATGCTATTGCGGGCGTATGAACTTGAACGAAAAGCGAGAAAACGCAAATAAGCAGAATTAATTCTTTAGGGAAAGATACAGAGATCTAGAGTAGTTGCGAGAGTAGAAAGTGAGGAAAATAGAAAGGATTTGATTCGTACAGAAAGTAAATGAAAGTAAAGGATAAAAGAAAATGGGCTCAGAAAGTTTACAGGGCTAGAGGTACATAATAAATATAATAATAATAAATATAATAATAATAATAAATAGTAATAATAATATTATTATTAAGGTATTAAATTTTTTTTTTTTTCGAAGCTTCAACTATTTGTATTCTTCCCTCTCCACATTGAGGGCACCTGAAATCAAGTCAACCGACACTCTTTAAAAAATTATTTCCCGACCTATAGCCGAACTATGAGAGCCATTATTCAAAGGGTTAAGTCCGCCAGCGTCACTGTAGACGGCAAAATCGTATCCATGTGCGCGAGTCCAACCCCCCTCTCTGCTATTTAATTTATGTTTTTTTTCCAACTTCTATTCTAACGATTTTCTACTATACTTAGGATAGATCAGGGCCTTCTGGTCCTTGTCGGCGTTGGCCAAAAGGATACCGAGGAGGACTGTGAAAAGATCGCTTCAAGAATCCTTCGTCTTAAGCTTTGGGCGAGTGAAGACGGTAACTCACAGTGGAAGCGCAACGTCACCGACATCAAGGGTAAAGTTCTTTGCGTGTCTCAGTTTACTCTTTTTGCCAATACTAAAAAAGGCGCTAAGCCAGACTTTCACTCCGCTGCAAAGGGTGAAGCTGCCAAGTCTTTGTACGATATTGTGCTCGAAAAGGTTTCCAAGGGAATGCCTAACGGTAAGGAAGATATTGGCGATGGTGTTTTTGGTGCTATGATGGATGTAGCTCTCGTCAATGATGGTCCTGTCACTATTACATTAGACACTGAAAAGAAAGAATAGATTTAGAATAAATCAAATAATTAGATATACCCAATGTTAAATAGCCACTCATAGATAGATATATAGATAGATTATCGGTTTATTGATCTTACATCAAATAGTTATAAACAAAATTATAAAACAAAATGACATGTAAAGAAGATGTGAGTTTCAAAACATTTGTCTCTATGAGACTGGCAAAGTAGCGGTGTCAGCGCGCGCTATAAATTCAGATGTTCAATGGCGCCGAATTTTCCATTAATAGTTTCATTTGTTAAGGGGTAAATAGTCACTCAGGCTTGATCCATTAGCTACTCGCGGCGGGCTTTTTCTTCTCTGCCTGCTGCGCAGCGATCTTCTGTTTCAACGCGTCCTCAATGACTCTCAAGTTCGAGCTCTTCTGAGCAACAATTTTCTCAAGATCAACCAGGTTTTCCTGCAGCGTCTTAGTCTTTTTATCAAAGAATTCAATCGCATCCTTGGAAGCCTTTTCGACAAAGTAACCCGTACCAACATCAACCATGACCTTGTCGTGATCAACGACTCGGCCAGGCACATAGAGGGAGCTGGTGAGAGGAACCAGCAGCTCTTTGTTCTCATTGTCTGAAGATGAAATGACCTTGACAGTGGCCTTGCATTCGTTAAACTTAAGCTGGGCCTGCTGCAGCTTCTGGAAAGATCCGGTCAAGTGTTGGATCTCTTGGGTCAGTTGTTGCTGGACCTCCGCTAGCTGGGGGCCGCTTAAAGTATGGACATCAACTGAAGAGCTGTTAGCTGATTGATTCAAAAAAAAGGATCCTTAAACACACACGCACCTGTAGTGGTTTGAGACATTGTTTTGTGATGCAAAAGTACTTGATGGGGGTCTTTTGGTGGTGACGGATCAACGAGAGGATGGTGAAATCAAAGGGAGGTTTGAAAAAAGCGGAAATGGAAAAACAAAAAACCAATTTCACACTCGACTTTTCAACTTTGCAACTGGCAACCTGCAACTATTTTCAGTTCTGGTTTCTAAACATAAAAAATCACAACCATGTCAGAACAAGGCAACAGCAATGACAGTAATAGTAATGATTTAAATAAGGAGCGAACGAACTCGATTCTTCAGTCAATTCAGTCTATGAAGACCGCCGCTGGTAGTGGTGTTGTGGAGGCCCCAAATAGGCAAAAGCTCCAACTTCCAAAGAAAACGCTGCCACTTCCCAGCGAGTCTCAATTGACATCAACAGCATCAGCTCCATCTTCTAGAGTTGCAGGATCTTCAAGTAGTGTGAAAACGCTGGAAGCGGCAACAACTACAGTTCGATCTAGCTCTTCGAATACGAATTTGCCACCGTTGGGACCCTCGAATCCAGTGTCTTTGCCCTCCTCATCATCTACGTCTAAGCCAGCCACATCCTCAAACCAGCAATTACCAAGTGGTTCTTCTAAATTAGCACCGGGAAATCTCAGAAATGCTTCCAGCACCATCATTCCAAAAAACAACAATGCGTCAACTTCATCTAATACGCCTGGCCTTCAGCAGACACTTGGTGTTAAGCGCAACCGTGCATACGGCAAGCGAAACGTAATAGTGTCACCTCGACAAAAGGGCAATCCACTGCTTAACAACATTTCCTCAGTACCGTGGGAATGGGGCGACATTTTGGCAGATTACTTACCTTCGCCAGCATCTTGTGTGTTATTTTTGTCGCTTAGGTATCACCGATTACATCCTGAGTATATTCAAATAAGAATGGGGAAGCTTCTCAACGCGGAATCAGCATCATCATCCTCTTTCCAGCAACTTAAAATTTTGCTAGTACAAGTAGATATTGAATCGCATGCTGATGCTCTTCGCGATTTGACTCTGATATCAATTGCAAAAGGCTTTACAATTTTGCTGGCATGGAACGAAATCGAGGCAGCCATGTACATCTCGCTGTTAAAGACTCATGATGGCGGCACAGCTAAGGTCATTCAAGGCCAAGTGAAAACTGACTACGAAACATTGCTGACAGACGCCCTAAGCAAGATTAGGGGGGTTAATAAGAAGGATGGGCTTTCGTTAATCACTGAATACAAAAGCTTGAAAAATGCCATTGAAGATGGTGGCAGAACATTGGAGTCTCTAGATGGTTGGGGTGGAGTCAAGGTAAAAAGATTCCGCGATGCAGTGACCCAACCATTTATCTACAATAAGGTCTATCCCAACCATAGTCATCAATCGGAACGGGAAAAGCCCACGGAAGGGGAATCCCAAGCCAGTGATACTAACAGCAATTCTCCAATACCAGTGGCTGAGGTCGAAGAAGATTTCATTTGAAAATATCCATTTGAAAAAGAAGTACATTTCTTCTTTGCCTTATAGTTGACACCAAAGCTCAGGCTTGATTGGAGCAAGGTCAAACATGAAACATCTATGATTAGCCAATTGGCAATAAGAATAGGAATGCTTAGCCTCAGCCCCTTGACACACGAGATGGCTTTCATATAAACCTATCTAGTTTTTTTTTTCTTTCTATTTTCAGGAGGCAAGTTGCTGTCGATATGCAACATGACATATGTTTGTTTGATGACAGGGCGCACTGAACCAATGAAAAAGAAGGTTTTCCTGACTGTCGAAAGTGAAAACTGGAGAAACGTCATCATCTGCATCTTCGGTTATTTTTTTTTTATATATGATAATCTGAGACTTAAAAATGTTCATACTATTATTACCTTCGTTAATTTTATAGCAATAAGGAAAATGCAGGAAATACCACTTGAACACATTACCAGGTTTCAAATTGTAAATAACGGTTACAAGTTAGAGTTTTCTGCAGTTGATGATGAGCTCACATGGCTTCACAAGCATGTACGATTGTCTCATTTTCTTGCAGAATGAAATCATTGTCAATCAGATAATAGAATAACGAGTATATCAACGTTCCTTGTGTTGATCTGGGATAAGACTGTCTCTAAAACAGTGTACACTTTATTATAGTAAGATACTTGTGGTTTATTCCGAGAGCCTTGAAAAGTTTGGCGCTACGGATGAATACTAATATTACAGTATTGCCGTGCTCTGTGAGATGAGCAAAAAGGAAGTTACTAGTTTTTCTGCTATTATTTTTTTATAATCCTTTTCTTTTTTACATAGTAGGGTTCTCAATCTCTAAAAATAGACATATGACAAGGAAAGTCCATTTAGTAGCTTTGGAGACAATAAGCGAGGCTGAAGAATACGAAGGAGGTATTGATTGTAGATATAACTGATAAAAAAAATTGCGATTTTGAAAACTCAACTAAGAAACAAAGCAAGCACTACCGTAATAGCAGCCTTAGAAACAGGTTATTTTACGGTGTTGATGCCTATCGAGATATCGCCAAAACCAAACCAAAGTTCAATGGAAACCAAGTTACATACTTGATTCAGGATAAATTTGTTCTAAATAGAACTAAGGTAGAGTAAATCCTTTTTTTTTTTTTTTTATAAATGATTTTCTGATTTTCTTCCCTTTCTCTTTTTTTCTTTCCCCTTGTTATTCATGTTCAACTTCTTTTTGATGTGGCATACAGACTGGTAGACAACAGCATTAGTTGCCGTCTACATTCTCAATATCAATACTGCGACTGCAAATTATAATTAGACAGTTTCACGTCAATCATGTTGTCACCGTTGTTACCATGATTAGGGCGGTAGTAGACGATATTTCTATTAACTATTCGATCACTGGTATGTAGCTTTCAAAGCTAGAAGTAAAGTTTCCACTATTCTGATACAAATATAAATTCAAATGCCAGCTGAGAATTATCATGAGAAACAAGCAGAAGCGAAAACCACTACATTATTTTATGGTTTAACAGCCATGAAGGTACAAAAGTTGTGGGAACTGCATTATAGCCGCTCTCTGTACTGCGATACGCTGTATTTATGCCTGGCTAAGGTCTGCAAAGCGGGTACTTGAATCAGAGTTGTTGCCTCTAGCGTTCAAACTTGGCTAGAGACGCCCTGCATCAGAGATATCCACGCCGTCGTTGCCGCTAACGCCTCTATTGTTGTTTTACCTATAATTAGTTTTGCTTTCAAAGTCGTTAACAACGTTGAAAGATGCATTGTTGTTATAGGCGGTTAAACTGAGAAACTACCGACTTTTAGAGATGAGAGGAAGACAATGTACTACACATTTTAAAAACTCAAGTATAATTTTAAACAGCTCAGCAAAATATGAAGAAAACCAAGAAACTAGAAAGAAACAAAGCCAATACAGAAATACTGCAGTAGTGACTATAGAGTCTGGGAGAAAAGCCAAGATATTAAGGAGCATTAAACCCATTAAGCGATGAATGATAAGTGTGGGTCAACCGAGTTGGGAGAACGAGTAAATAGTTGAAGTGAATAAAATCACACCTGACAGACAGCATTGAAGACGCTTTTACATGACGTGGCCTAAGCAGTCTTGCTAACACGACCGTTAGAGAAAATTATGTATAGATGTAGAAGTTGTTACAAATGATAAGTGACATGCGACTGCACTTGCATTACATGGCAGATTGTGAGCGAAAAGTAGTGATGGGGCAAGACATGTGCTTTCCAAATATGATACGAGAGTAGACATTAAGAACATAAAAAAATCAGGTCTATTCCTTCAGCCCTTGTGTCAAAAATAGTCCTAGCCAGGGTCTTTTCGATAAATATTTGATGTCTTACATTCATTCACTGCGCTAGTTTGAGCGATTGATTGAAACGGACAAAAAAAAATGGGGATTTTCAATGGGGAGGGGGAAGACCAGCGAGGGTTGTTGGTCTACGGTATCTGGTACGACTGGATTAGATAGGAGATACGAGTAGACCTTCATGATCGCATTTCTGGCCCCCATTTTTTGTTTTTTTTTTTGCATGGGAGTGTGGCTTATAGTCAATAGTATATCAAAAATGATCTTGACCCGGCTATACATCGCTACTGAAGTTCAGCACATAGCATCCTGAGTAGACTAGCAGCCAAAGGCCTGAAGCCTGTACAAACATGCAGTCGCTAATCGCAAAAGGTACAGGTTTTCTGCAATACGTTTTTCCACGATTTTACTCCCTAGACTCAAACCTAGAAGCATTTTTATCCTTTTGTTATGTAGTTGGTTTCAACTTGACTCTCAAAGATGCCCAACTGGGATGGCCAAATGCAAGGCAATTTATGACGATCGCATCCAACATGTTAGAAATTCAAGATAAAAAAAATAAAAAAATTAATTTTGTTGACTGAATTGAAACATGTCTTAGGTAGGACTTTTGTGTTTTTTTTTTAGCAAAGGTGGTCAAACTTGTTGAAAATTTAATATTAGCAGCCAACACTTGTGGAGGAGTTCAAGAAGCAAATTGCAAAATATCGATAAAAAGTTTCTACAGTTGACTGCACAACCTGGACTGAAATGATACAAAAATACTGTAGATGAGTCATGATGGAGCTACATTTTACTGAAAGAAGTGCTTCGGTGTCAGACTTTTTTGTTCACCTTAAAACTTGTGCCTACTTTCAACAGTACATGGAGATTAGGTGTACGTACTGCTTGTGCAGTAATTCCTGTAGCCACAGATACACATATAGTTGAAAATTCTGGAGAGCCCAGATTTGTTGGTCTTCTTCCTATTCTTTTTTATTTTTGCTCCTGACTGGTCCTGGCCCAGAGCTCCGCCTCCTGCTTTGTATTTTTGCCTCTATGTTTGATCCGAGCAGATTTCGTAGTTGTCGCAGAATAAAAAAATATCCCGATTCATTATGCTCGTAAAAGGATCTATTTGAGTTTAGATCTTTGCAGAGATTCACACAAGATTGACTCTGATTTTCTGTCTCCTTCTTCACCACCGGTTCCAAGGAAGAGGATCACCGAGAGCCGTAGAGACAGAATAACCGGCGTAGTTAACACTTTAGGGCTTACACAGAGAAGTAGTAAGTACCCACAATTAAAATACAGTTGGTAGCAATACTAGCAAAGACAAGTCAATAGAAATTTGATATAGTATTAACAAAATAATTAGTCCCAGAGTTTTGAATTTCTCTGGATTAAACAAAATGTAATTGCTGTTGATTGTTTTATATTTGTTAATTATCATGAAAATCAAGAGTATGTGTAGACCAATACATGATGTACATTGTGCATTTTATTATTTTACTTTCTTGAAAAGCTCACTATTTTTAAACTTTCTTTTTTTTTTCTTTTTTTTTTTTTTTTTTGGTCTTTTTTTTTCCAACTCCTTTTTTTTTTTTTTTTGAGCTTTCTCTTCTCTTTGATTTCTTCCCTTTTTTCCTTTCCTTTCTCTTCATCTTTTTTAGTTTATTTTATCGTCTTTTGCAGCACACGTAGCCACTGCTATTGCATCCCTCATTCGTTTCCTCTTGTCTCTTGTACATATCAGTAGACACTTGCACTACACATTCACCTCTCTCCTGATTTCGCATTGTACCTCTACCTGAAATCATGGACTCACAAACATCACCCTCTGGCACCACAAAGAAATTGCGACATATTCGCGGGTCTTCAATCTTTCGGTCATTATCTGGGGGAGACTTTATCAATTTCATATCCTCGCCATCTTCGCCGTCCTCGCCGCCCTCGCCGCCCTTACCGAACAGCAATAGCCAGAACACTAGCAGTACGTCTGTAAACAACAAAGAGAGCAGGCCTATTTCCCACCACAAGGCCTCGCTTACACAGGTCGATATCCAGAAGTTGGCGTGGCCAACAGACGACGATGAGAGTGAAGAATTCGATTTGGGTTTGAAAAAAACACCTTCGCTTTCGTCGCTGCAATTTTCACTTCCCGTAATCGATTCGGACTCGTTGGATATTGACTTTACAAACTCTAAAGTATTTGCGTCTTCAGATACCATCGTCACAAGTGACTGGGAACGCGAAACAACAACAGACCTTAACCGTGCTCGATCACCCACCGGAGATTTTGCGTTTCCAACTAGGAACCAAAACACCAGCACAAGCAAGAATGATAATAGCATAGACACTCCGCAAGCCAAAAACACAACGGGCATTAACGTTCTCATTCCCTCGTCCCCGGTATCCGAGGCATCATCGTCACCAATCTCTGAAGCATCCACGTCGCCGTCCAAAAGCATGTTTGACCCTGGCCATATTAATCAAGTTTCCATCTCATCCTCTGTATCCAGCACCTCTTCCTCGCATGAGTCTTCCGTCGTGAAGTCTAAGCATACGTCTACTGCATCAACCATCTCAACCCTAAAGCACTTTTCCATCATTTCTGTTGAATGCACTCAGACACGTAGCACAGAGTCACTCTCTCAGACTAGCGCGTCTATCAAGACTACAACGACTTCAGAAAGCGGACTCAAAAAGGGCAACGACACTGAAAATCCATCAAATACTTTGCATGATATCCCTCCATCAACCTCGTGCGGCAATAAAAACAGCACCAGCAACTCAATTCCAAAGTTTGATAACCTGATCGAGACCGCCCCACTTGAACAAAGCCCTACTATTCCCTCCTTGATAATAGTTGATGATCAGGCTCTAGATTCCTCTGAATACTCAAGGAACAATAACACTACAAACTTTAGCTCGGCACAGTCTGAACATGCCATGCATTCTCCGGTATCGTTGGTGTCAAACTCCTCTTTTCGGACCGCGCCTATCCTTTATACATCTTCTGAGCCTCATACCTCTTCTGTTTCCTTTAAGGATGACATGAACTTGCCCGGCCAGTACAACTCCAGTGCATTTCATAATATGTTGTCTTACAAGAAGGACAAGATAAAGCCCCGCAAGAATGTGACAAAGGCTAGCATTTCACTACCAACAGGGCTAGTTGATTGTGAAAACCATTTCTCTGTCCGACCAGACGCTAGCAGTAGTGGCCATGGCTCTGGTTCTCCAAGGACCCCCAACAGTTATCAAAAAGGGCACCGGTCTCGAAACTCTGTCATTACATCCATCTCACAATCCAATCTGTTTAAATCTTTCAACGGGGGCAGAAAGGATACTAATTACCCACCAGAGCCGCGCACACCTCAAGCATCAGCCTCGTTGCATGTCCCTGGCCAATCGCCATCTGCGAGCAAAAAGCACAGCTTTTTGGACATGCGAAAAAATCTCATGACTAGCCCTGGCAACATTTTTCGGGGTTCGAGTAACCATAATAATCTTTCATCCCGCAAATCCTTTCTTGGTATGCCAAGTTTTTCGTTTCCAAATGGATCCAGCTCGGAAAACACTACGTCACAGAAGACGGTTATTTCACTACCAACGCCAAATGAAACTTCGCGTGAGAAGCTGAAAAATAAGTTGCGGGCAAGTTCTTCTCTCTTGTCATTGACGCGCTCCGACACAATGGGCTCCTTGGCAGTGGCTGTTCCTGTTGAGCAGCATAATCATTCGCAGATGGAGAAGCTCATGAGCATGTGCAAAATTTCCAGAATTATTGAATTCACCAAATACATATATCAAATTGCACTGGAAGGCGAGTTCCGCAAAATCAATGAGGCTTCCTACAGCGAAGTCTATATACAAGAGCACCCTGAGACTGGCGAGTCAAAGATCTACAAGATCATCCCATTTGGTAACGAGGAGCTAAATCAGGCGCCGATCCAAGATATTATTCAGGAACTTAGTATCACAAACCTTGTAATGGATCTCAAGGGTTATGCTGACGTGCTTGAGGTTGCAGTTGTCAAGGGTAAGTACCCAAAGCATTTGATGAAAGTGTGCAATCAGTTTTGTCATGAAACGGGGGTGAGTCGGATTCATCCAGAGCTTTTTTCAGACAGTCAGCTTTACTGCATTATTGTTCAGAAAAATGCAGGTGTTGATTTGGAGCGATATGAGCTGGGCTCATGGACCGATGCTGAATCAATCTTTTGGCAGACTGTTGCTGCATTGGCCGAGGCTGAGGAGCGGTATCAGTTTGAACATCGCGACCTACACTGGGGCAACATCATGGTGACAGACCAGATGGAGGAGATCAACTCGGGAGACCTTTTGCACAAACTCACCACGGTAGCGTCATCAGAGCTGTCGTTGGTTGACGAGATGCGCAGCGTATTGCTTTCCCGCAGTACGCTGAAGGTGACTCTCATTGACTTTACACTCTCGCGTGCTAGTGACCCCGAGGGCGGCGTGATTCACACGCGCATGGACCATCCAGAGTTTTACCGTGGCAAGGGAGACTACCGTCTTGATGTTTACAATACAATGCGGTCGGCCATTCTTCAACAGAATAGCGTTAGCTCCAGCGCCAGCTACAACCATAACACATCTCGCTCAGTGTCTGTTAACAGCAACTACAGCTCGGTTATCAACGGCGATGAGGGCGGTAACGTCAACATCTTTAGCTCCAGTCCACCCAAGTCTGGCTCCATGGCGTCGATGGACGAACAGGACCTTGAATGGGCCGCATTCTGTCCCAAGACCAATGTGATGTGGCTGCACTACCTTGTCGAAAAGCTGCTTCATCAAAAGGGCCTTGAGGTTATCACCACGGCGAAAAACGGTAAAGTGGTGTCGCGGCCAACTGTGTCAGCACCCACCACACCGCACATGCGTGATAGCCCCAACTTTAACACCCTCGAGGGCGCAGTAGCAAGTGCAAATACCGTTGTGTCGACGCTGGGCAATGTTACAGTTGCCGCGCCCATTATGACGGGGGCAACACCAGCGGCTACGTCGGGTAGTCCCATTGATTCCGACCGCAAGTCGACGTTTGAGGGCGATCTGCTCGCCGACGAAGCACGCGCGTGCCGTGCCCTTGAGGTCATTGCCAAGGCCACAGACCCCCGGCGCCGCGGCAGCAGCAGCGGCAAAAAGGGGGGCATTGCGTTCCAGGAACTTACCAGTGCCCAGGAGGTCCTCAAGTGGGGGATCAAGGCAAAAATCTTTCCAGCCTTTTAATGGGAAGTATCTGTTTTTGCTTCCCTCTTTTTTTTTTCTCTCTCTCTTTCTCTCTATCTTTCTCTCTCTCTCTCTCTCTCTCTCTCTCTCTCTCTCTCTCTCTCTCTCTCTCTCTCTCTTGATGTTTAAGGGTTGAAAAACTTGTGGACGTTTTTTTTCCTATATGAGAAAGAGCATTTATTGAATTAATATTTTTTTTTTTGTTATTTATTTATTTATTTTATTGGTCATGACAAAAACACCTTGGAGAGTATGAAAACATAAGCTGTCCCTAATCTTTATATATACATGTATATACATATAGTAACTACTACTTAATCTATTTAATAGTAATTTTTCTTATCATAAAAAACATATATATGGATATCCATAAACGTAGATAAAAATGTTTACATGTAAAGCTGTTTCTCCCCACAGTGGGCGCGGCAATGGAATGCTATATAATTCCAAACTCCAAGTCGTTTCCCTTTTTTCTTTTCAAGTGTAAAACTGATAGCCACGATTGCATGGATGTTTAGCCAATACGATAATTATAATGCATTACTCTTTTGTTTGTTTTTTGATTAGTTCAATCACTATAGTAGAATAATAGGTAATAATAATTGTAGAATTCTGTTATTAAAGGGAGGGAGCCTGGCAGTGCCAAATACAAAAAAACAGCCGCCAAGGCGCATACCTCAAGGGGGGGCTTCTTGCTGATTGCGGGGGAGACTTATCAAAGCACAAAAGAAGTTGATAGTACATCCCTTTTGGCCAAAAGTGTAGTCATTGATGCCAAACATGGGGAGGGATTATAAGGGGTCATTACTTTTTGGTTATTTTTTTTTTTTTTTTTTTTTTTTTTTTCATAAAGTCTAGAGACCTTTGTTTTGTTTTGTGAACAATGAAGTGTGCGGATAAACCTGCTTACTTCTCAAGTTGGCCGTTGGAGTGGGCAACCTCGTACAAAAAGTCCGGCTGAAACTCAGTGTAGAGCCCCTCAGCATCAGAGGTACTATCAAACGTCCACTGGGCCTCCTTTTCATCGATAATGAATTTCTTAAACCCCTTTTTATCCGCCAACGAATCAGCCAGGAATTGGACCTCACATGATTTCTCCATGAGGGTGAAAAGGTACGCGGCTTCATCGACGGTTTTGCCCACGGTAAGAAGGCCATGGTTACGCAAAATTGCCGCCTTGTTGGTTTGGCCGAGGGCTTCAGCAATGTGCACACCCTCGTCAGCCTCAAGCGCAACACCGCCGTACCCCTCGTAGACAGTATGTACGTTGTAGAACTGCAGCACATCCTGGTTAATCATGTCAAGCTTGCGACCAAAAGACGAGTAAGCACGGCCATAAGTCGAGTGGGTATGACAAGCCGCGTCCACGTCGGGCCGCGCCCGGTGAAGCGCACTATGAATCATAAATCCAGCCGTGTTAACAGCATGCTGGTTGCCATCCGCGAGCACCTGACCATTTTCATCAACATGGACCATATCCGCAGCGGTAAGCAAGCCAAAATGGACACCAAGCGGGTTAATCCAAAAGGTAGTAGGGTCAACGGGGTCACGGATAGAAATGTGGCCAGCGGCACCCTCGGTGAAGCCTTTACGGGCAAAGACACGGAAAGCTCCGGCCATGTGGTTGAGCATCCAGCGGCGCTTGGCGTAAGGGTCTGTGAACTCGGGCTGCTGGTGCGGGTGTGGGAAGCCGCCAAAAGCGATAAGGTCGGCAGCCGAGGGCTGAGCGGGCTGGGTCGAGGGCGAGCTGGATGAAGGGGGCATTATGATGATACTGTTTGCTTTGTTTTGTTTACTGTTTGTTGATGGTTGGAGTAATAGTTGATACTAAACTATAAAAGAATGGATACGAGAGCAGGAATTGGGTACGTATATATATTCACTTATTGATTGTTATCAGAGGAAAGCCAAGATATGGATGCAACAGTAAAAGGTTGTACTTAATATCAAAAACGGTGCGAGTACAAAGCCTGAGCACAAGAGGGCAGTAGTAAGAAGGCTCAAGGAATCTATATGAGCCTACAATCGGCGTGGATCACCGGTAGGAAAGAAACCGCATGATTAGAAGTAGTACCACAAAAGTGACCGTTTCCGTCTAGATGATGAAATCGCATTCTGTACTGCTTTTGTATTGTTTATCCTCAGTGATTAGAATCATCACGGTTGGCGTTGTCTTAAAGGGTATTGTTAAATGTATCTCGAAGGGACCCTCAAAAGACATTTGTGTGCGCGCTATCTCATTTTGGGATAAAGTGATCAATTCGTCATTGGCGGCCTGACATTCTGTGGCAAGCAAGAGTGTGTAGTATATAGCCTTTTTTTTTTTTTTTTTTGCCGCTGCGGGTGATGACGCCGTGGGATTTCCCTTTTTGTGAAATTTGCCCGTTTTTCTCTATGTGGCACTTCAACACGACACAATCACTTGTTTTTTTTTGGGTTTGAAGGTTTGTGTACACTGTTATGTATTCCAAATGCATACTAATTGTAGGAGCCATAATCAAAAACAGCAACAAAATACAGTCTCAGGGTTGCTGCTGTAAACTGAACTTCTCTCTAAAGGATATCGGAGAAATCGTCAGCGAAGTCGGCGATACCGCTCGAGTTGGTAGCAAAGAGCGGGCAATAAACTTGAAAAAAAAGTCAAATCAGATGCAGGTGAGTTAGACCATTATCATTATCATCATCTATGGGTAGTTGGTAGCTACAAGTATACACATGAGCTAAAGATATGGTAAAGATACTTTTTGTGATTTAAAAAAACATTTGAAGAAAATAAAAAAAAAATGAATAAAAACATGGGCATGGTTGCCCTTCTCTTCAACACCACGCGAGCGGTTACCATTGCCCTCCAACTTCACCGAAAAGTAAAAACCTCTTTAAATCCAACCTTCGGAACGGTTTTAGTTTCAGCGGTGACCTACCCTTTGGAGGCGGATCATGGTGAAGCTGCGCGCATGGACTTGTCAAAAAAGAAATTGATAGCAATAATAATAAATAAATAAAATATAATAAACGAATAGTAAAGAATAGCTGAGTCTTCTTAAACTAGCATAGTCCATATCTGGCCAGACATTAATTTTGATGAAGATGGTCAAACTTGATGACTACACAAGTCAGCTCTGTCTACTTTGTATGAGTTGGTACTTCCGCATTAACCGCTGTTGATCTCGGCAGTTGAAGGAAAAGACCTGGTACCCTTTTTGTTCAGGGTATTAACTACACTGTGCTAAGTCCACTGCATCCACCTCCCCTCGCGAGCTGTAATATCAACTCCTATCCTAGTGTTTTTTTGCTGTTTGATCTCTGATCAAAGTCTAATCAAAACAGACTCAAGACTTAGCTTTTTTTTTTTTTTGTTCTTATCGATAGATATAGATAGATAAAACCAACCCCATTTTTTTCTCCGCGGCCATGTTTTTATCTTAACCGCGCCCCCACAATCAATAGCAATAGAAAAAAAAAACAATTGCCCGTCTTTCCTGGTATCCGTAGTGTGCCCGGTGACAACTTGAAAATATCTCATAGCCGAGATAGATGTACTCTATAGCATAATTTACCATTATATATAACCACATGCTGGCCCCATCCCATAACTGCTTCCATTAAATCAAGCTTTTCCATCATACATCCAACAACAATGGCATCCTCATCTACCACTACTACGACTGCAACTGCTCCTAGCACCATTGCTCTCACCGGCGATGCAGCTGTCACGGCCAACGTTGACCGCTTTTGGAACACCCTCCACGAATCTTGTCAGTGGGGTGCCACTCCCGATGGTGGCATGAACCGCCTGGCGCTTAACGACGACGACCTTCGCGTGCGCCAGTGGTTTGTCCAGCAGGGTGAGGCCCTTGGTCTTACAATCAAGATTGACGAGGTTGGCAACATTTTCATGATTCGCGCGGGTGAGAACAATGACATTGCACCTATTGGCATTGGCTCGCATCTTGATACCCAGCCGCGCGGCGGCCGCTACGACGGCATTCTCGGTGTCCAGTGCGGTCTTGAGATCATCCGCGCGCTGCACGACGCCAACTACGTAACCTACGCGCCCATCGCCGTTATCATGTGGACTAACGAAGAGGGTGCCCGGTTCCCCAAGGCGATGCTCGGCTCGGGAGTTTGGGCCCAATCTATCCCACTCCAGGACTGTTACGCGTTGGAGGACGTTAACGCTCCCGGCACCACCTTCCTGGCAGAGCTTGAGCGGATCGGATTCAAGGGTGTTACCCCCGCTGATTACAGAGAGAACTCGCTTAGTGCGCATTTTGAGCTGCACATTGAGCAAGGACCTGTGCTTGAGGCTGAGGGATTTGACATTGGTATTGTTGACGGTGTCCAGGGCATGCGCTGGTACGAGGCGTCGGCGACCGGAGCTGAGGCCCACACTGGTACTACCCCCATGAACCGCCGTCGCGATACGCTTGTGGCTGTCTCCAAAATGATTGTCGAAATCGAAGACACTGCCATTGCTTCTAAGGGTCTCGGCACTGTGGGTATTATCAACTCGCTGCCCCAGTCCACCAACACGATCCCGGGTCATATTGCCTTTTCCATCGATCTCCGTCACTCAAAGGAATCCTCTCTCGACGAAATGCAAGATGCCCTTTTTGCCAAGCTGGAGGCCATCGCAGCTGAACGTAAAGTCAACTTTAACTACAAGCAAATCTGGAACTCGGTGCAGCTTGACTTTGATGCTCGGTTAAAAGATCATCTCAGGGCCTCTTCAACTGAGCAAGGCCTGCCCTACCATGTCCTGCAAAGTGGCGCTGGTCATGATTCGTGCTACACGAGCTTGCATTGCCCTACCGCCATGCTGTTCGTGCCTTGCAAGGACGGTATTTCGCATAACCCCGCTGAGTTCGCTACCAAGCAGCACTGTGCCCAAGGTGTGCAGGTTGTGCTTGGTGCCGTGCTCCGTACCGACCAAGATTTGCGCAAGAGTCACAACTAGTGAAATTATTGCAAATAGAGTAGTGAAGACAAAAAAAAAACTATCAGTTTGAAATATATAGCATATAACAATATCATCTACACTTTCTTTTTAAGAAACAATCAGTATACCCCTGAAGTCTTACCAAGACTATTTGATCTCATGTCCAAAAATAAAATTGAATAAAAAATAAGTCGTACTGAGATGGAATAAAAATAAAAAATTATAAAGATATCGATAAAAGTATATTCAGCAGAAAACAAGTGATTAATGTCTTGACTGTTTGGAGATCAAGTTTATGGATTTCATATAACGTATTGTGTGTATTTGTACCTGAAAACAAGAGTAATGAAAACTCAAGGTTAACCAAAGCACTGGTAGCTCTGGCTTCTGTTGATAGATGCAAGTCTCATTTCTAATTTACAGATACAAAAAAATTAAAAATAAACCATATGTTAAAGCCGTCCCTATCTGCTAACTAAAGGACAATAAACTGATTTTCTATTTACCTGTCAAATATGTTAGAAAGTCTTTGCAATATCTGAGTATTGGTCCCCGTTTCAAAACTGCATGATATATATCCATTTTATATCGTTAAAAGGATGTCATACAGCAGTTCTTGAATCACTTCAACTGTCCTGACGACTTTATTGTCAGTTTTTCTTTTTTGATATTATCAATCTACATTTGTGCTACAGTAATATATCAAACTACCTGTTGGTTTAACGACTTGATCTCAGTCATGTTTATAACTTGTACGTTATTGTGATGTATTGAAATAGCTTCCCGTAGTTGATAACTTTTGATATAGTCTTTCGATTTGTATGATTTCCAGAGCTATTTGATACATCACGGTATAATCCATGAACAAATCGCATATAATGCTTGTAAAATGCGCATCAACTATGGTATTAATAGTAATAAAAAAAAAAAGAATTAACGTTTAACCCTTCAGCATTAACACAATATTAACCCATACGATGGTTTAAACGCTGTTGCGCAAGACATGGCTGAGTCAGCGCGTTTTTATTGGCCCACCTGTGAGTTTGCCACGCGTTACACATGACCGCATTGAGCAAAACTGGCATTATAGAAATAAACCAAAAAGTGACAGTTTCATTACGTAATACTTCCTTTTCAGGAGCGCATGTATGCGTGACGCGTTGTACCTTGCCCTAATATATATATTGAAACGAGCATCCACTAAATAATCCCCAAAAACACACAAAAATTACAGCGAATTCCAAAGTTTCCCTTGCACTCACCTTTCTCTTGATCCAACTTAGGGGGTCCTTCTTTTAAAATATATAATCAACGCGTCAACATCCCAGCTTTTTGAAGAATATCCAAGGCCCTACGGCTCTGTTTCCGTGGATTTTAAAGAATTTTTGACACTTTTTTGTGACGCCACCGATTTACCAGAGAGCAAAGCGCCCTTGATACACTACACTTGATTTTTTTTTTAGCTGTGCTTTTGCGCCCATCACCAAAATTACAACCAGCATCCCAACTATTGTAGAAAAAAAAAAAACGTTTTAAATCACCCCGCGAACGTACACAACCTACACACATAGAACACACAATGTCCGCGCCAGAAAGCATAAACTTTGTAAAGGATGCACCGCTGGTTTCGCCATCGACTCCGCCTTCGTCTCAACCTCTGTCCTCAGCAAAGTTGCTATCCACTCCGCCGCTGCCGACAATACAAACGCAAATCAGGCCGCCTCCGGCACTGCCGCTAGTCGACTCTTTATCATCTTCACTACAGAGACTTGACTCTCTAAACTCTTCTGAGGAGCGACCACGACCTGTAAGCAAACTTAACACAATTCTCATTGCAGATATGCCACCTGATTGCGACAAAAACGAGGATTGTGATCTAAACCACAGTCCCAAATATCGGCATTATAATGACAGCTACAACCAAGAAATCCCAAGCCCGCACACGAAAAGACGCATATTAACGCGGGTACCCATAAATCTCAAAAGCATATTGTGCACAGGCTACCCAAGGAAGCGGAAACCGAATCGCTGGGTTCAATTTAAAGGCGAATTGCTTAATGACCGCATCTACAAAAGTAACATGATTTCAGATGTAGCCGTGCCTGCAGATGAAGTTGCAGCATGCCAGGCTAGCAGTGCTGGAACTGCAGATAGCAGAGCTGCTGGGCTTAAAATTTGCATTGACGACAACGACACCGATACGGATGATGACGACTACCAACCGAATGGCAGTGATACCGAGGATGAGACTGAAACATACCAGGAAGAACCTGCCTACAAAAGCAAACACCCGCATGAAGACTCCTATGAAAGCAGGGAGAATCGACCGCTTGCATCAGACCTAGATCTCGAAAGTAATAGTGACAATAGTACTATTATTGACGATTTGCATAGGCCCCAGTTATCAGGCCTACAGGGGACCCTGGAGCAGAGAATGACCTTTTACCTAAAGAATTATGATTATGACGATGCCTTGAACCTAGCTGCATGTGTGATGAATAAAAATCTGGAGAAGGAGAAAGTCCCAATCTCAATGATGTTAAAGGATTCGGAGCTGGGGTTTTCGTCTCTTACTGCCCGTGAGGCGCTACCTCGTTCGTTAATTCCTAGACCCAATCTGGGCGAAAGAGATGTGGGCACAGCACCTGAGTTCCAAAGCTGTAGACCCCGTGCTGAAATGCGAGATGAATGGCGGCGACGTAAACTCATGTCTTTGCGATCTAAGGAACAAGAATATCACCAGCAGGATGCTACTTCAGAGTTAATATCAGGCCATTCTCAGTCGCAGTCGCAGCCACGCACTCAATCCCCGGAATTTTATAGCTTGCCGTCTCAGCTTGTATTTCCGTCAGTACAGCGACAGCAGTCACAAGATTCAGCTCCCTCGAGTCTGCACTGTAGTAGCGAGAGTGCAGTAAAACTTGTGGTTTCAGGGAGCATGACCTCGACTCAGAAACGAACCCATAGTGATATGCATCCATCAGCAGTGGCAGCACCACACGCTCTGGCTGAGCCCGTGCCCAAAAAGAAACGGTGCCTTGTGCCCCAACGCTTGGGTCTCAAGCGTCGGCCAGAATGTCGAGATCGGCCAAGCCAAACCGATGTTGTTCTACGATAAAAAAAAAAATTTTAAAAAAAAGCTGGCTCCTTGTTTCTTGTTTTGTTTTCTCGGTATCATGAGGTCTCAAGTATAACTCATTATTATCTTTTTTTCGTCTGTGAGTGTCACTATATCCAGCCGGCTTTTTGTTTTGTTTTGTTTTGTTTTAACAAGGCCGTTATCTGGCAAGGACGGTTCTTTTCTACCGTTCTTCTTGTTATGGGTTCCCCCTCCCTCCCTTTGGTTTTAGTTGTCAGGGCTCTTGGTGAGCTTTATTTGTTTGCATTGCAACCATTATCCTTTTAGCATAGTCTCCTTTTATCATGTCTCTTTCTATTCTTAGTTCACGTAAATCTTTTTTTTTTTTTTAAAAAAAAAAATTTTGAAGGAAAAAAAAAAAAAGTTTCCTACTAATATATGCATTTAATCTTTTCTTTTTTTATTTTTTTCATTATTTCGCTGGTTAGTTGAATTGGACTAGGAAACAAATTGTTACACAAGTGTAGATAAAAAATACTAACGAGCAAAAAGTAAAATCAATAGCTGTGAGCAGCTGAAAAAAAAAATATTTAATTTTGGAATGGTCAATTGAAAATAATGTGTACATATATAGATACAGTGAAGGACAGTCCCTAATTTCATCAAGACGTTCAAGCTGGTGATCCAAAGGTGTTGGAATTGAATTTTTTTTCTTTCTTTCTTTCTTCCTCCCCCAGCGAACATAGGGCATAGTGCACATCACAGAATTCGGTCAAGACGCAGACTCTGAAAAAATTAATGAAACAGACAGTAGCAAGAAGCAATAATAACAAAAAAAAAAGGGTGGTGAAAAAAATAATAATAATAGGGCGAAAATAATCAACCCCGATTGTTCAATTAGACGCTGGTGAAGAGAGCCCAGACACCCTTAAGGTAGCCAACAATCTCGTCGCCGCCAAGCTTACTCTCACCGTAGAGACGATCCACAAACGAGATGGGGACCTCACCAATAGTGTAGCCAAACGATCTGGCACGGACCATCATCTCCATCTGGAAGACGTAGCCCTTACTCTTAGTGCTGGCGATAATGTTCTCGAGCGCAGGCTTCTTGTACAAACGGTACGAACCAGTAAGATCAGAGACGTTAGGTCTCAGCAACAATGTAGCAAGGAAGTTGGCGCCACGAGAGACAAGCTTACGCTTAAGGTCCCAGCCATACACGCCGCCGTCGCCTGCGTAGCGGGTGCCGGTAACAATGTCGTAGTCGTGTTTCTTCTGCAGAGCAATGAACTGAGGAATGGCATCAGGGTGGTGAGAAAAGTCGGCGTCCATGATAATAACAAAGTTACCTGTGGCAAATTGCAGTCCGTGCACGTACGCAGTGCCGAGACCCAGCTTGCCTGCGCGGGGCTTGAGCAGAATGCGGTCGGGGCCGTACACCTTGATCAGCTGGTGGGCAATCTCCTGGGTGCCATCTGGCGAGCCATCGTCGACAATGATCAGCTCCCAGTCAATCTTATTCTCCTCAAAGGTCTTTGCAAGTAACCAGGTAATGATAGGGAGGTTCTAGCCGGCACCAAAGAATGTTAGGTTAGAGAGAAACTTGCCTTTTCCTGTTTTTTTTTGGGGGGGGGGGGGGGGGGACTATGAGCCATTGGCATCGCATATGAAGTAAACTCACCTTGCGCTCGTTGTAAGTAGGTAAAATAACAGTGTATTTGTCGCCAGCCATGTTTGCAGTGGGGGGAGTTTTCTGTGGGGAGGGGGGTGAATAAAATCAATAAATGATTGTTGGTGATTAAGGAAAGGGAAAAAAATGAAAGAAAAAGGATTGAAAGGCCTTGTAAATGTATGTTGTGAAAATGTCCCACTTTTTCAATGAAAAAAGGCCACGTTATTGAAGATCAAGTTTCATGTCCCAAGTTCTACACACTCACCTTTTGACTTGTCTACTTGTCAATGGCATCAACAAGGCGACTTATAATTATACATGTTCAACATGTTAAATTATTTAGTACATTCACGTCTATTGCTAAAGATTTACTGCACCTTGACCTTTTCGTCAATGTCGAGTCCGGCACTTCCTTGCCCAAAGATCACAATGCTAACACCGACCAACCACAGAGGAAGCCAGACACCCGAGATAACCCCCCATGTCCAGACATCAAGGCCTCTCCAGCCCCAAAGAAGATTGTCCACAATGTTATACAAATCATGCTTACTAGCAGTGATTGGAAGATCATCGTGGCTGGACAAGAACGAGATTATCTTCAGCCACAGCCAGGGGGTACTGACTGTCAGCAAAATGGCGGAGACAATGTAGTGGTGTCTGCGCTGAGCAGGAGAGGCCTCATGAGACAATGGCCGAAGCCAGGTAAGAGGGAGAGTCACCACACCTAGGAAGAATCCGAGTGAGAAGTTGATCATACCAAGAATCGTCAAAATTAGACCATGCACAATCATTGCATATGCGTGCGCAAAGGACAAGGCGCTGGCAGGCAGTTGAATAGCGGTCTCCATAGCAGTACCAGTATCTGACTTAAACACACTGATCAGTAACTTGATGGTGTACACGGCCTGAGCGATAGAAAGTGCCATAATAGTAGTAACAACTGCGTTAGAAGAGAGGATATGTAACGTCGAGAACCCAAACACAAAGCATCCAAGATAGATGCTTGAAAGAAGAATGAATGGCAAAAGGATCGTTTTACGGTCCAAAATTGAGACATTCTGTTCAGCAGTCATAAATTTGGTCGCAATGTTGTAAAACGCCATGAGAGGATAAGAAATGGACACGAGGAGGACGGCAGGCAAATAAGTACCAATGGATACAAACTTTTGTGGGGTCATCAGGAAGTAAAAAAAGAATGACTGATGGAAATGTTCCATAAGATTGTTGATAGAGCGTAGAGTGGACTCGGCGACTCGGCCAAAAGTAGTGATATCACCCCAGCCTTCGGTGCCCTTGGCTCTGATGGTGATGGCGTTAATTCTATAGCCACTGAATGTGTCGGAGCCAGGACCAGGCCTAATACCTGCTGAAAGCTGAGATAAAATACCTCTGAAAAAAGCCAGTGCGCGTTCGGTGTAGAATTGGTAGCCCAGCTTTCCCAAGCCTTGGATTACCACCGGGATGGATTCGAGACGAGCAATTTTGATAGCAGTATTGACCAGGTCTAAGTTTGGAAGCTGGCCATTGAGACCCTCATAAACAACCTCAAGACTCTCGAAATGATCAGACTTACTAGGGTAGTCAAGAACAATTGCCGCCTCAATCTCACCTGCCGTGTTACCCAGTGAAGAGTGATACGCAGACACCCACGATCTCATGGCCAGATGCGAGTCTGATGTTACGACAAAAATGACGTTCTTCGACCAAACAGACCACTTACTGAGGTATCTGGCCAGCGCCACGACCAGGGAAATACCACCATCGTTATATTCCCCATCCTGGTTCAACCAGGGGGCAACGAGCACCATGGCTTCAGTGTTTTCGCCTCTCGGCGCATGCAAAATGCCATACACATTTGATCCCGACCGCTTCTCAGATCCATAACTCATCTCCCAGTCCTGAACTGATGTCTTCAGTCCAATATCCTCAAACCATCCCTGGATGGCCTCGGTGCGTGTCGAGCTGTTGGCACTTTCCAGCATGTGCACTTCGTGACGGTAACCTCTGACAATGTTCCATTCAGACTCTCTGAAATACGTGCTCGCCTGTGCCGGTAACAGTGCGTTCTCTGAAATGTATGTGTTCCGAAACTGCCCTTCCATTGGTAGCATCGCCAGGAGGGCAATGCCGGCTAGTGAAAATAACAGCGAAAGACCTGGCAGGATCCGCACCATCTTGGACAACAGTCCAAACTTGATGGCTATCCGCTGAATTACTTCAAACAATCCCATTAATTTTGTCGTGAATATAAAGATTCTTTTTTTAAAAAAAGAAAGAAAAAAAAGAAAAGAAGCTGTCTGGTTGTGTTAGAAATGATAATATGCTAATCGAGATCCGTTTTAAGGTAGGCAGAAAAAGGTTGTGGTGGTCTCTGTAAGGAAACATGGAAATGGGACTTGGAACTTTAGACGATTAGAATTGAGGCAAGAACTCTTAACAAATGAGCCATGAGAGCACGACATAGCATATTTGGACTACAACTAAATATATACTTAGAGGTTAGTGAAATTTTTAAATTAAATTGAAACAAATACTACAACTAAATAGTGTGCTCATTAAAAAGTAGAGCCAGCAAGCAAGCTTGCGGCGTTACGCGCATCTACGAGGGTAGCCTCCTCGGTCGCTTCAAGCTCCCCCTCGCCGCTCTCTTCGGCATCCTGCTTTCCTGCATTGTCAGAAAATGCAGAAGGAGAGTCATTAAGGTCCTGTGCCCGGACAGTACGGTCTCCACTCCAGCTATCTCCCTTAACGGTTTGTGACTGAGCTAATGGAACACCACGACGTGAAGGGTAACTTTCACGACCCAATCTGCTAAGGCCACCGTTGGCATCAGCAGCACGAACATCAGCTCTGACTGACTCCCATGCACTCAGGGCACGTCGCTCGGAATCAATTATCCGAACAACATACTCAGCAATGTAGCTCCTGATGTCTCCTTCGAGTCTCTCTTCAAGAATGGGCTTTTCAATCAGCATGTTTTCTGTCACACGGCGCACCTTGTTTGTGAGTTGCTCCTCAGCGCTGGTAGCATCTTCCAAAATAGCAATGGCCTCATCGACCTTAGCAGGATTAATATTGGTAGATCCCTTGAGCTTGACGGCCGTCTGATGCTTGGACTTGGTATTAGCTTGCGCCTTTACGAGTTCTCTCATTAACAAGTGTCTGTTCGTCATTGCTTCCTTCGCGACATAACTATCCTGTGCAATCAAGTTTAAGCCATCGCCTAAACTCACAGCTTCAGAAGTTGCTTTAATGGCCTCCAGATCACCGATAGCAGTGAAGACCTTCGACAGCTTGCGCCACATGTGGGTCATTCCGGCGTTCTCATTGTCTACTGTTGTGTACTGAGCAATCTTTGCACCAAAATCGTTCAGCGCCAGCCCAAGAGCCCTGCGAGATTTCGAAACCTTCTCCAACTTTGCATTGGTATCCTGCGATGCGAGATAGAGCTGCTTAATAATAGGTCTGAACTCGGCAAGTTCAGTGACTTCATCATGGGGTGGTTGCAATTGCTTTAGCGCCTTACGCGTCATACCAGTTGCTGGCGGTTTTCTCTTGTTGAGGGGAGAGTAGCCAAAATCTGACTCAATAAAGTTCACAAACTCTTCATCTCTAGCAAGAATTGGGTTGGCAGAAACTCTGTCAAGCCAAAGCTGAATCTTTCTTTTGACCTTAATCTCGTCTTCCTCAGTGCCTGCGCCAGCCGAGGTGACCGAAGGAGGAACCGGCGGCACAAAGCACTCCGGATTAGCGTTGTTTAGGTGAGAGCCAAACTTCATAAACTCATGATGCGTACGTCTGATATCTTTAAAAGTAGTGGTTCGAAATCGAGGAAGTGTAGTATAAGCGTCAAACCGAATAATTGGGTCTTTCTTCCCTTGACGCTCCAGAGCTGTCACTTTGAGCGCCAGTTTATACTTCTTAACAGGTCTAGGAGCTGGTGCAGGCTGAGGGGCGGGCGCAGTCTCAGAGGCACTTGCGGTAGCGGGTGCAGGCAAGGTTTCTGTAGTACTCTCTGTTTCCTGGGTTGGCGTTGACTCCACTACGGGTGATGGAGCGGTGGCTGGAGTCGACTCAACCTGATTGTCTTCTTGGGCGAACGGGTTAGTCTCAGCCCCAAATCCTTCTGGATCATAAGGAACAGCAGATGCCATGATTGTTATATTTGTCTAGTTGATGTGTACAAGTCCGCAAACAGTATCAGAAGACCAAGGCTTTCAATTGGCTTTTTTGGACTTGGTTGGTGTTGTTTATGGAAGTGAAAGAGAGGGAAAAAAGCAAAAAAGAAAGAAAAAAAAGAGAGAAAAGCTGCTACGTTTGTCAATGTCAACCACTTCAGCCCCAGCCAGTTTTGCGCTTAGTCAAGATCATGTGATACTCGAACAAAATGTAGCTAATTCACATGGAAATCTAACTCAATGAGCCTGAAATAAAAGCCTTCTGTATCATTAAATAGTCGTTCAGCATTTTGATAAACAAAATACAATGATTTTTTATGGACTTTTGGAGCTGATGACTTCCTGAACTGATTTATGGCCATGGTGTTAAATATGTCAAAGATTAGATCTTTTTGATCAATTTGTCGTTTTTAATTGGTCCATCCTAACCTTAGGCAAGATTTCAGACAACAAACATGTTGGTCCTCAACTTTTGGCAACGTTTCCAACTGAAATCGATTATTTTCTGTTTCGAAGCTAAAAGTTTTCAATGTAAAGTCTTCCGGTAATTTTATCAGCTAGTGAATCGGTACATGATGCAAATACTGAATCTTTTTTTTTTCTAGTTGCAAGTCATGGTTATGAAATCTGCTTTCATTTTTACTTACTTGTCTGAATATACTGACCAATACGGATTATAAAATCACCTATTTCCTCCCTATTCCTAGCACTAAGCCTCGTGTCAGAGCAATATTCGGGTTGCCCAATTCCTTCTTTGTATCGTCATGTTTCAGGTTTTATACAGCTCTACCTGTATCGATTGTTAACTGTTAGTTTTGCTTAAGGAGTCTTCTCCCATGTAGAATGTACGCGGACTTACTCTCTCAGATCAAACGCTTGGTTGGGTTCCCTGTTGATCGTTGTCATGTCAGTTACTATTGCTTTGACAGTTTTTTTGCAGGTTGTTACCAAATCAGTCGTTCTCAACCCCTTATAGTCTTACTCACAAGTCATCTGTTCTAATAAAATTAGTTTGCCAACTACTTTGCCAAACTTCCAGTACAATATATCTAGTTAAAGAAGCTAAATAGATGGAAAATATATGCTTATCTAGAATTTTATTAACTTCTAATGCACACTTAAAACTAGTCTGAGTCATATATCACCTGGAAATCCATGTTTGTAAACTGATTTTTAAGGAGAGAGTAACTTTGATTCTCACTGACGCACAAGAGATGGTATAGTAAAGGGCTTATACATTGGATTGAAGATATAGTAAGATCTGAGTATGGTCAATACTTGAGCTTTTTGATACTCAAAAGGTTTATAGGGCATTCCAGTAGTCTATAATGATTGCATGATGATATTTTTTATTTAAATATGTCTTTTAATAAAAAAAAATCAAATATTATAAACAAGAAATTTAAGTGCAGTTAAATCATTTGTTCTTAATAGATAAGGTAGGTAAGACCTTATTGATAGATCATCAGCTTATTGTCCTTAGATTAGAGGTCTTGTCTGGAATAAAACTTTCTAAAAGATGTAGTTTTAAAATCATCTTCAAATCAAACTCCGCAAGTCAATCGTAGCTAAATGTTTTGTTTGTGTCAGGTATTCACTTGGCTGGATCTTTGTCCAATCTGCAAAGGTTGTGAATCTATGAATATGGGTAAACATGTCCAGCATGACGTTTAGCATTTCAAACAAAATGGCTTAAGTCTTTAAAATCTTTTTTCTTAGTTTCCCGTGCCTATTAGCTAGATGTCGTCTTGAGTAGATCTTAGACCCCATCTACGCATATTAACTATTGATATAACAGCTGAAGAAAGTAGTTATAATATACCTTCGTAAAGTAGAAGAGAATCAACAGACTTGTCAAATTGTTGTTGACTTGACCCTGAGTGAAAGCTTACTCCCAATTATAATTCTATTTTCCACAAGTAGAAAACGCAATCCCCTCTCTTTTCATGAGACCCTCTCCTACATCATCTTCAAAATAACACCAGCAAATTAAAAACAGAAATAAAATAGTCGATTCATAATATTTAAATAAAGATAATCATGTATCAAACAATATTTTTAGTTTCCTTCACAAAATCCGACCCAGAAAATAAAACAAGTTTTGATTTCGTCACACTTAGGCCTTGGCCTCAGCACGGCGGGCAGCGAGGGCCTTAGCAGTGCCGTGAAGAGCGTACTTATGGTTTCTTCTGAACTTGGGGTCGACGCCCTTAAGGGAAGGGTACTTGAAGGTCTTGGGCTTCTTGATACCGTTGCGGTGAGCCTTCTTGATCTGGTTGTGGTTGGTGTGGTTCTTAGACTTGGACATTTCTAAATAACGGCAATTAGTATCATGAACACAGAATTATCAGCCTTTCATTAACTTCGAATGTTAACAAAAAGTCAGCGGGTCGATATTGACTTACTGGGCGGTTATGTGTTTAGACGTCGAGTACTGGTCGAGAGGTGTCGATGTGAAGAACCAAACAAATTTAGAAGAAAAATTCTTTTTCTCTTTTTTCCTTTTTTTTTTTTATTGGGGTTGACACTACAGATTGCCATAAGGGATAGGGTTAGTACAGGCACCTCTACTATGATATCTTAGATGTGATGACTAATGGTTACTATATTCGGAAGGTTCAATTAAATTAGAGAAGCAGTCACACTTTTAGCCATCCCAAAAAGACAGCAAGAACAGTACAAACCTTGAAAATAAAGGAAAACTTTTCATATTCCAATTCCTTCTTCTTGATTTTTGTTAGACAAGTATTATTGACTTACCTCAAGCATATTAACATATAATATCAAAATGGTGAGTTTAGGCCTCCTCCCTATGATGATGGAGTAATCATTTACACCTACAAGTGTGATGTATCAGTAAAAAGCGCTTTTATGCGTGATGCTTCTTTTGAAGCTCAGATTTCTGCTTTGCAGTTATCTCAAGTTTATAGCTAGATATTAGTTCTTGCTATAGTCACCTGGATTCCTTGGTACTAGTGATGATTTTGGTCATCACTAGAATCATCACTGGTATCAAGTAATGCTTGTGAATACTTTCGCTGAGTCTCATATCTTGGAGACTGTAGAGTGATTACGACGTCAAGTTTATTTTGAACAAAATTTACTGACTCGTTTCCTCAATGACACAGCCCGTTTCTAGAACTAAGAAGGTTGCCCCCGCCCCTTTCTCTAAGACTGCTTCCAAGTCTGCCCCCAAGAACCCTTTGATCGAGAAGAGACCTCGTAACTTTGGTATTGGTCAGGCTGTTCAGCCCAAGAGAAACCTCTCTCGCTTTGTCAAGTGGCCCGGTTACGTTCGTCTGCAGAGACAGAAGAAGGTTCTTAACCTCCGTCTTAAGGTCCCCCCTTCCCTCACTCAGTTCCAGACTGTTTTGGACAAGAACACCGCTGCTCAGGCTTTCAAGCTCCTGAACAACTACCGCCCCGAGACCGCTGCTGAGAAGAAGGAGCGTCTTACCAAGGAGGCTGCTGCCATTGCTGAGGGCAAGAAGAAGGAGGATGTTTCCGAGAAGCCCTACGTCGTTAAGTACGGTCTTAACCACGTTGTCTCCCTCATTGAGAACAAGAAGCCCCAGCTTGTTCTCATTGCCAACGACGTTGACCCCATTGAGCTTGTTGTCTTCATTCCTGCTCTCTGCAGAAAGCTCGGAATTCCTTACGCTATCATCAAGGGTAAGGCCCGTCTCGGAACTCTTGTTCACCAGAAGACCGCTGCTGTCGTTGCTTTGACTGACGTCAAGGCTGCTGACAAGCCCGCTCTTTCCAACCTTATTTCTACCATTGAGGCCAACTTTGGTGAGAAGAACGAGGAGGCCCGCAGAAAGTGGGGTGGTGGTATCCTTGGTGCCAAGTCTAACGCTAGAATCGCCAAGAAGCAGCGTGTTTTCGAGAACTCTCTCCGTGTCTAAGTCAATGCTTTGGCAATGTAGTCTTGTAAAAGTTTAATGATCTGTTTTCTTTTTTATTATGCTGTAGTTAATTTATTTATTTGTTTTTATTGAAAATCTGTGTGTCCAATATCCGCATATTGAAGGCAGTATACGTAGGAAGTTCCACTGCTCTAGCAGTCCTATAGTGCTCATTGAATTATAAAACCAAGTGCCGGAAATAGATTTGGAGGCTATCCTTTTTTTTTCTTTTTTCTACTAGCTGAAATACAAAAGCCATATATTTTCATCGCTAGTTAAGAGAATACAAAAGCCATATATTTTCATCGCTAGTTAAGGAGAGAGCGAAGGTGGACTACTATTCCTGCTAATGTCTTCTTTTTTTTTGGTAATTGCAAAGGGAAAAAAGATCAAATTCGACAGGCTCGTGTTAAAGTTGCATAGAAAAACAACATGGCATTAGTAGAACATAAAAGAAATTACAAAGAAAAAGTAATAGGAACCAAATCCCCCCCCCTCGTCGGGGAAAAGTAAAACTGACATTTGCGTAGAGGGTTTCCCAGGTAGCACTAGCAAAGCCAGCAATCGTATAGTGTCAAAACAAATTTAAATCAAAAGACAAAGTGCTCCCTTCCACTTTTGCTTTCGCAGACAAGCCCCGACTAGCAAGGCTCACTGATTGACAGAATAATTTTATTATTCTGTTTTTTATTGTTGGTAACGATGATGATATTGAAGTTTTTTTTTTTCTTCTTGGCTAGCGATTCTTTGAGACTCCCACTCTCTTTGCATCTGGCGTAAAAAACCAGCCCCGCAGGCGACGCGTCCTATAATTAAATCCATGACGCGTAAGAAATCCTATACACCAGCCTTTACCAAATGCTGGCACAACTGTATCAGGCGGCAAAGTTGGTAGAATATTTTCTTTAAACACTTTTTGTGCTTTTTCCATCATCACAGGCACTTCGATACAATCGCGGTATTTGGTACGGCGCAGCCAGTTGAGCATGCGTTTTTCAAATTCGGGGTACTTTGATGAATCGGTCATGCGAGGCTTTGCACGGGGCTTTTTCGCGGGGACAGCAGCGCTGGTCGACTCATTCGTGCTTAGATCGCGCACAATCTTGTAGTATGTGCCGCGCTTGATCTCACAGTCATATTTCTCCTTAAACTTTTCTTGGATTGTCTCAAACCGTTTATCAATTGGTAATGTGAGATAGAGCTCACGAATGAATTCCTTCTCCTCGTCTGTGTACGCGTGTCGTGACGAAATGGCTTTCGGGGTGGGACTTATGCCAAAAAGAATGGGTTTGGCTTTGTTGGTGGTTGTAGTAGTGGTGGTATTGGTAGTGGTGGTGGTGGTGGTGGTGGCAGCCGGGGATTCCAAGGTAGGGAGCGTTGACAGGGAAAATTGTTGAGCCGACATAGTGCAAATGAGTGTGTAGCGAGATGTGAGTGTATAACGAGTTATGTAAATCGCTGGGTATCCGTAGATATACCACAGTGTTTCATGGAGCAAGTGGGAGATAGATGTAAGAAAAAAAGACGAAAGTTTAGAAATTTTCTATACTGTGCTTGTGCGTTTTATGTTGTTATTATCCCAAGGCTCTCAGAGAATCAAGTCCAAAGCTGTGCCTAGATTTGTACTATGGAAATTTAAGTCCTTTAAATAAAGTTCACTGGATCAAAGTGCAAGTCACAAAGCTGGTTTCTTACATCCAGTATGTGAGCCCGATGTTTGAGAGTGTCAAAAACTATTGTAGCTTTCATAGCACCTGCTAAATTCAAATAATAATGATATTAATCACTATATAAAAAACGGTAAACTTGCATAGAATCAACTATAAATTTGTGAATTTTTCAAAATAAATATATAAAAAGAAACTCCATGACATCCTTTATAAGTAAATAAATAGCAAGTGTAATAGTATCTGATTTTTTTTAAAAAATCTCATCTTCAACATTCATAAAAATGGCTTTAATCAGTAAAAGTTGTTACGGGTATATCCAACAGTGGAGGAGAATTCCATGTGGTTGTGAGCCGGGGATAAAGAGACGTTTGTAGACCAAGTATCAAGAAGCTTTCCCTTCTTTGGCGAGTAGAAACTAATATCATCGCTAGTCACGGTCTCAGCATAGTTGATCGAGGGGGTTGGTAATGGAGGGATGGAGTCAGAGATGCCAGGGCTGAAAATTGAGGAGGTATTCCCAAATGGTGGAAAGGCTTGCGACGAGGCAAAGTTGGATGAAAATTGAAACAGCGGCGCTTGCACCTTTTGCATTGAAGCGGGCAGTTGATAGTTGTTTGGGTCGGTTGTCAAGTATCTTAGAGGAACGTTTGACTGCTGGAAAAACTTATCAGTTGGCACTGGCGTGAAAAGTGTAGGATCAGATTCCAATTGTGGACTTTGTGGCTTGTAGTTGCTAGGCTCATCTTCAGGCTGGTATTTTAATCGGTTATTTTGTGGCGATTGTCTAAATCCGCGAGCCTTGGGATTTAGCTTCATGTAAGGGTGAGCCGACTGATCCCTATACGTTGCCGATACCACCCGAGAGGGAGTGAGCGGACGATTGATAGGGGGATCATTGAAACTGGTCTTTCTCTGTATATTGGCCTTGGGAGCGGAAGTGGATGGAATAAACGGCTTTTTAGACCGGCCTCCCGATCCCTGCTTTGAATAAGGCTCAAGTTCAGATTGATCAGAATTTCTAAAATCAGCGGAATCCCCAGACTTTACCTGAGTTTTGCAACTACTTTTAGCTTTACCAGAGAATGTATTGGCAGCAGTGCCTTGGAAAATGGGCTCAGCGTAATATTCACCCCTGTCTATGATATTAAGGCCTTTATCCCTAACATAAGCAGTCAGGGCCTGAATAGCATCATCAAGTCCACCAGCATTTTCTGGCATGAAACTCAAAAGGACCTGATGATAAGGTGCTTCACCGTCGATGTAATGAGGATTTGGGAAGACCTGGACCTCCATGTTCAAATTGACCCGAAATGGGAAAATAATCTTTTGGTAAAACTCTGAATCATTCTCGTTCACAAGCATTTCAAACCGAGTTGAAAAAGCAACCTTGAACTCGTAGTCCTCTGGGAGCATGGCCTTGATCAACCGCGCAGCAGTCTCAGAAGTGCCCAGAACTCCCTTGATTTCAATTGTGTTCGTCGGGTCCTCTAGTCGGTTGGCCTCGGGAAGAATTATGATGGAATTAGTTTTGGTTTCAACGTCAGAAGAAAAGTTTGCTCGCTGCGCAAGCATGATGCGCATGTGAGACCTGGTCAAATTTACAAAAGTGTTTCCATGTTCTTGGCTTCTATCAGACACAATGCTTTGCAGTTCTTTCTGAGCTGGCTTGATCTCCTTTGCGTTCTTGGTAGGACAGCGGATAAGCACATTGTTGCAGCGAAGTTTAATGGGACCGTTAGGATTGCAGTCAAACCCACTGGAAAACTTGATGAATACATTGTATTTGCGCATTATTGCCTGGATTGTCAGCCCACCGGCCCCAATGGCCTTTTTGTGGTACGTGACAGGGATGTAAAATCCCATCTCAGATGCAAGCTCGTCTTCAAGTAACTTGAGTCCAGTAGTAGATGAAAGCGAATTTTCTGAAAACAGATCAATAAAAAAACTATGCTCATTAAGCGGGAATAGTTTGATGCTGACTCTGGCTGCGTTCATAATACGGATAATCTTGCCATTCTTCTTCCCTGCAATAAAGTCTCGAAGATCATTTAAGACTTCAATTCTGTATCTGATCTCTTCCTTGGTGTCCTGAATATAGTCATACTTTGTTAGTAGGTTCACAATTGTCAAAAAAAAGCCCTAAGAGTAATAGCATACCTTCCACATTGGCAGATTGCTTATCATTGAAACAGCTCGTTTGGTATCGTTCTTAAAGCCAGTCACTTCAAAATAAGTGTCTTTACAGGTGATGACCGCATTGGTCGCGGCTGCGATTTTGTCAAGATCTCTAGAGCATTCGTCAGTTTGAAAAGTGAACTGCCTGCCGTTGGCATTGCTGTTCTGCGCCAAATAAGTTGCACTGTAGATCTGAGTTGTCAACTCCAAGAGCTTTGTTCTAGTGCAGTTGCAGGTGTCTTCATTGGAACTTTGAATATAACCGAGAGGAGTTCCTGCTCTTCTTCGGGGTATATGAATGAAGGAGCCTTCAGAAATCATGAGATTGCGCAATTCATCCTGAAAATTTAGGCCTAACAAATCAAGTTTTCCGGGTGAGATGTCACATTCCTTAGAAATGATTTGTGTTTTTTCCATGATTTGCTTCAGAAGGAAATGAGCCAAATGTACCTGAAACTCTGGTCCTGTTATGTATATTTCATCATAATTTCTGTTGGTGCCTTCGATTTGAGAAGCTGGTATGTTGGGTATCCAGTCTGGGGTAAATATTTTAGTTTTGGTTTGTAACATGATGTATTTGAAGTTTGCCATCTCAGGACCTGCCACAAGAGGCTGCATTGAAAGGTTCATGGGTAACGAGTTTACAAAGTGGCCGGTCATACTTTCGAGTAAAACGTTAAGTTTAAACTCAGCAAATCGGGCACCATCTTGGTTTCCATAAATTAATATGTGGTATGGTTTACTGTCAGTTGTTGCTGTTGCTGTCTCTGTGGCTGCGACAGATGTTAATTCCAGGTTTGTTGAAAAGGTCGAAAAATGAAAATCAGTGAGCAGAATTGAGACTTGGCAAAAGTCTGCAATTTCTTCAAAGTATCTAGAGAGTAATGGATTTAGAGGAGGCTGGTTAATATTAGAGCTGGGTTTGTCGTTAAAGACTAATGAGCTGTTAAGTGCAATATGTCGACACTCAGTATGATTGTAGGCTTCGAGAACGCGGGTACGGCACGCTGAAAGAGATTTTGGTGGTCCATGTAGGCTGACTGTAAAAGTATTTTCCATTATTCTCTCTTTGGCCAAAGCAATATTTACTTGTCCCTGGCTGTTTATTTCGCTGATGACTGTTTGCAGGCTTGACAGATTATCGGTGAACTCAGATTTGGAGCTGGGTGAGCTTCTGAAGTGGTTGTTAGTAATATCTGCATTGATAGCATCATGAGTTTTCCAAATGGCTTGAGATGGCACTAATGACGGTCTTGTTTCATAGAGAATATTTTTACCAGCTGAAGGGTCGGCAAGTGGCTTGGAAAAATAAGTGTATTTTAATGGGATTGAGAGTCTTGTATGAGCTTGAGGGTCCGACATGGCGATATGGAGACAATAAAAAATAAGAAAAATGAGGGTGGTTATAGCCGTTGTCGAGAAAGAGTAGACTGCGGCAAAACGAAGTGAATTCAAAGGACTTAAATAGATTCTGAGGTACTTTATGATCAATGCTTTTGTTTGTTCTACGCTAAGTCGTTGTTGTTTGTTTGTTTGTTTATTTTGTTTTGTTTGTGACTTTCGCTGCTAAATCAGCTATACAAGGTATTGACGTACTCCCAGAAAAGAACTGTGTCTCACGACTAAAAGCTCACAATATTTGATTTTGACATGTTCGAATAAAAGAAAAAAAAATCTCAGATCTCTCAATTAGGCACAAGTGTAAACAAACAATCGACAACAAGAACAATGACAAGAGCATTAACAACAGCCATCACCAGAGTACAACTTGCGTATTTTCCTAACCCGCATTAAAACAGTTACTGCTAGATGACTTAGATTGTTTATCAGTAGTCTTCCCCAAGTTGTGTTGTCGTCATCGTTGCCATTGTTATTGCTTTTTTTTTTTTTTTTTTTTTTTTTTTTTCCTATCTCTGGTTTACTGGTACTATCATTACTACTACTGCTATTACCATTTCCGCCATAGCCATTACTAGTAGCACCCTTAACTATTTATGATAAAACGCCCTATTCAATCAGATGACACCATTGTTGGCAAAGTAATCAACACTTTCTTGATGGAGGGTCTCCGCTTCATCAATTATAGGCTGTCTGATGTTGGGTTACATTGCCAATCCTTTCTTGAGTTTTTTTTCTTTTTTTTTTTTTTTTTTTTTTGTTTCTCATGTTTCGAACAAATATTCCCCACTGTAATGCCAGGCACATATATTTGTGGGTGTTAAAAAACAGGTATACATAGAAGAGCCCCCAAAAACAAGTTTCTCAGTGTCACCATTCAACTATTTACAAATGAGCGGACGGATAGTGGTAACTGCAGAAATGATATAAACAGCATTATATAGGGATACATAGAGATATTGGGCTGCTTGAATAATAGTTCATGTTCAAATATAACATTAGAAATAAAACAATAGCTGTCCCTTCGTAACGTTGATAAAAAAAATGGCATGGGGGAAAAACACTTGCACATTGGTTGTGGATTTGTGTTTACCCTACCTGGCAAACTTGGGTAGTGGCTGAAATATTTTTCCCTTTCTTTCATCCTTTATCTTCCATCATTTCCAAAATACTGTTTGGCTAAGCACAATGTACAACAACAGCAATTCAGGATACGGCGGTAACTCTGGCTATGGTGGCCATGACTCCGGCTATAACAACTCGGGATATGGAAACTCCGGCTACAGCAGCTCGGGTCACAACAGCGGCGGCTACAATAACGGCTCGGGCTACAGCAAGAAGAGAAGAGGTAGGATTAACATACTTATTACATGCCTTGATTTGTGACTAACCCACGAGCAGGCTCTTTTTCTCACAATAGCAATTCCGGTGGCGGTGGTGGTGGAAGCCACAGAGGCGGTTATGATGGCGGCTACAAGTCTCGTCGCGTCGAACCATCAGACCTGCAAAAGATCCGTCGTCTAATTGTCGAGCTCGGTGAACCTGTATGTTTCTACTTTTACCATTATTATTTTTTTTTAAATTTTTTTCAGTTTCTAACATACCTGGCTTAGTCCAAATTTCCACTTGCGTCGTCCATATCGTGGCTGGGAAAGAAGCTGGAGAGACTACCCAAGGAGGACAGAGTCGGCGCACTCGACACATTCCAGGCTGTCATTTACGAACAGCCCCATAAGATTCCCTTGCTTGCCGGTGCCATTCAGGTTGCCAATAGTGGCGAGAGCTCAATTGGCCAGGTCACGCTCGAGTCATTCCATGCCCGACTACAGGAATCGGTCGAACAAGGCAATTGGGACAAGGTCAAGTTGATCAGTCGGTTTATTACCTTGCTTTACCCCATTGTTGCTGACCAGGGCAGCGGAATTTTTAAACTTCTCCACGTGCTTTTAGATAGAGCCATCGAACTTCAGAATGCCGACTCTGAAAAAAGAAGCGCTCTTGGCGAGGCGCTCTACACGACTGTTCTTTTCAATGTCACTTACTTGATTTCGGCTATTAGCCCCTCTGAGCCCGCCAGCGACGCCGTTAAGGATACAATTAAGGAGCTTGTTGCCAAATCTCACGAATTTAAGGTTGTTTTTAACCCCAAGACCTCGGAAATTTTGGCCCCCTGGACTGGCGACAAGAAGCCTTATGAAACCAAGAGTTTTGTGCTGTTGCTGCGCGGAGCAGTCGATAACCTGATTGAGACCTGGTCTTTGCCTAACTTTTTGGACATTCCTGCCATTATTTCTAATAATATTCACAAGGAAGACGCGGCCCCTACGCAACATGTTTTCCCCGCGGTGAATGTCCCCGAGAACATTGCTGAATTGGCACCATACACTGGCAAGGATTATGCTACTCCTAGACTCTTCTTTTCTATCTACCTCCCCGACGTATTTGAAACTGTGCCGGCTGTTGGTTCTATTGATTCACTGGTGTTTAGAGATATTTCAACCGATGTCATCAACCACCTTGATTTCAATAGAAAGGAGGTTGCGCGCCAGTTGATTACGCTTGATTTGTTTTTTGACAAGCAGACTTTTACTGAGCCTGGTATCACTATGGACCGTCTACAAGAGTTACATGCTTCTAACCCAACTGATTCCACTTGGAAGGTTGAGGAAGTGGCCCTCGAGGCCGTGCTCGAGGGCTTGTTTAAGCTGCCCGACAGCAACTTTTATGGGTCTTATTTCCACACCATCCTGATTGAAGCGTGTATCATGACGCCGCAGGCCATTGCACCAGTTTTTGGCCGGGCAATTCGATTCCTTTACTCGCATCTTACTGAGATGGACGTTGAGTTGCAGTACCGATTCCTTGACTGGTTTTCACACCATCTGAGTAACTTTAGTTTCTCATGGAAATGGCAAGAGTGGAAGGACGACATCAACTTGCCTGACCAGCACCCGCGCAAAGTCTTTATGAAGCAATTGATTGCAAAGGAAGTGCGTTTGAGTTATGCGCAGCGCATCAAGGATACCCTGCCGGAGGAGCTGCAAACTCTTCTCCCAGTCAGCCCTGAAGAGCCTGTGTTCAAATACCTTGAGGGTGACTCTGAGTACCAGAATGAGGTGCACAAGCTGATTAACCTGATCAGAGAGGCAAAGGAGAAGGACTCATACGATGGGTTGCTGCAGGAGATTAGTGAAAAGGCGCGATCGCTAGAGGAGGAGGCTGAGGATAGTGTTGACCCGATTAAGCGCGTGATTGACATTGTTGTGAGCACCATTTGCTACCTGGGCAACCGATCAATCTCACACGCAGAAGTGTCTATTTCACGGAGCAAGGAGCTTTTGCTGGAGGTGTGCCCCAACGACTACAGCACAGCCATCTCGAGTGTGCTCGATTACTGGGTTGACCAGCCTTTTGTTGGCCTGCTCGTTGTTGCGAATCTTGTGCGTGAAGGCGTGGTCCCCCCGGAAGCTTATGTTACGGCCATCTTTGAGGTGCCCAAGCTGCAGCCCCTCATTACGTCGAATCTGGGTTGGGAGAGCCTTGAGCGGATTGCTCATATTGCGTTTAAAACGCCGGAAAACAAGGAGAAGTTTTTGCAAGAGGTGGTTTCACGGTATGAGCAGCGCATCACGGAGCAAGAGGCCGCGCAGGCCGAGGACGACATGGATGTAGACAGCGACCAGGAGCGTGAGAACCGGCGCTGGGCGCTATGGTGGACAAAGGGAACGGTGCGGTCGCTACTGCGCAAGCATCATAGCGACCTCAGTGATGCTATCAAGGCAAGCGTGACCAACGACTACGTCAAGGATGTTATTGAGGAGGTGTCCACGCTTTAGTGTGCCTTCATCCAAGCGCTCCATGTATAAACAATAAAATAAAAGGGTTATTTATTCAACTGTGTAATTTTCAGAATGAGTGTATATTCCAGGCAATGGTCTGGGTCTAGCTAATGAGAAGGAAAAAAAAAGATTTTGAAAAAAAATAATGTAACCTCCAAGTAGTTGAAACTTTTCCAGTTGACATTCACAACCACCGACAATTACCAACGCCACAACAATGACCGACTACACTTTGTCTGACGAAACCAAGGTGCGTATTCCCCCAATATTAATATAAGGGTCTATTTTTTTTTTTTTTAATCATTAGGAAGCTTGTATTTTGGTATCGAAATCGTCTACCTTTATCAAGACTTTCCTGGGCCTTTGTAATAAAAAAAAAAAAGAAAAAAAATCAACTTGTTGCTAACAGCTCTGGTTTTTGTAGGAGAGACTTACCAAGCTCATTGAACTGGGCCGTGTCACTGTCCACTACGGCTGGATCCCCTTCATTGTTTACCTTGGCTGGACCCAGAGTGTTCCCAGACCCAACCTCTTCAAGCTGCTTTCTCCTCTCCCCACCCCCTAAGCGTGCGGGCTAGCATCTTGGGTCTGAATATTTTTTATTTTCTTCGCAGGGGCCTGAATCTTGTGGTGGCATAGTTATCAGAGAGAAAGAACCGACAGGTCCATTCTGCGTTTCGCTTTTTGCTTTCTTTTTTGGTTTTTTATGCTGCTTGGTGGGTTCCTGCTTGTGTATATTATTTTTTGAGTGTCTTTGCTTGTTTTATCATGAATGTAATGTTGTTCTGCTTGTAAATATATTATATTGAACTATAGCCAGCATATATCGCTCTTATGGGGAACAGACGAGTCCAAAGGCGCCAAATGGTCCTGCCCCAGTGTGCTCAGTAGGAATAAGCGCTGTATCGGTTTTTTTTGTTTAAATCTCTCAAGGCCAAATGACTACAAAAAAAAAAAAAATAGCATTGCCCACCTCTCCGGGTCTACTCCAGAATCCAGCTCGAATCGCTAACCAAACATTCAAGGCCTGAAAAATTACCGAAAAAAAAATTAATAATAATATATCAGCCCTCTCTTTTTCCTTTCCAAATTTCATTCATGGCATTATAGAATCAACTAGATCAGTACTAATAGCGAGATCTATTCCATCTCACATCCTTTCTTCATTTTTTTTTTCTCCTTCTGGCGCTTATTTTTCTCGTCCGCACATCTCCAGACTTAATACTTGAATTTTTTTTTTTTTTATTTATTGAGATGGTGAGCACCGACTTTATCGCGGGGATATCGGCCGGCGCCGTGACAACGCTGGTGATGCATCCGCTGGATCTGCTCAAGGTGCGGCTCCAGGTCGACGATTTCCGCGCTGCTGCTGCTGCTGCGGCGGCGGCGAGCCCCAATTCTTCTAGAATAGCATCATCATCATCGCCATTACTATTACCGGCCACAACAACGCACGGCCGGCTCGCTCGGATTTTTTCAACTTTTACATCATACCGTGATGTCTATCGGGGGCTTTCAATTAACCTTGTGGGCAACACTGTCTCGTGGGGGCTTTACTTTGGACTGTATAATGAGATCAAATCAGTCTTGATCCCGCCGCGACTGGGGAATAGCATAAACAGCAGCTGCGGCGGCGGCACCAGCACCAGCAATGTGAGGATTAATCAGCAGCATCTCTACCTTTTGTCAGCGCTTTTAGCTGGCGTCACAACTTCATTTCTGACCAACCCGCTGTGGGTGCTCAAGACGCGGCTGCTGGGCACGCCGCGGGCGACAGCAGCCGGCAACGGCGCAGCAGACGTGGTTGCTGGCCAGAGCGGGCACGTGGTGCGGGGGCTCGCGCACATTCTGCGCACCGAGGGCGTGCGGGCTCTCTGGCGCGGGTTCGTGCCGGGGCTGTTTGGCGTCGTGCAGGGGAGTCTGCAGTTTACAATCTACGAGGACTTTAAGCACCGCCGGCTTGTGCACTACCCGGACAGCCCCGAGGGGGCAGCGGCTGGTGCTGGCGGTGCGAACACGCAGCTGCCGACCCTCGAGTACCTGACGATCTCGGCCGTGTCGAAGCTGCTGGCAACGGTGATGCTCTACCCGTACCAGCTGGTGCGGTCGCGCATGCAAGTGCAGAACTCAGCGGCCCATAATGCAGCCACGGGCACCACCGGGCCTGCAGTGCCACTGCGCGCCATGGAGATATTGCGCATGACCGTGCGCACCGAAGGCGGCATTTCGGCGCTTTACAAGGGCCTTGGAGCCAACCTTTTACGTGTAGTGCCAAGCACCTGTATTACGTTCCTAGTCTATGAAAAGGTCCATCACTTTCTGCGCGCTCCACCCGCAGCATAGAGGAAAAAAAAAAAGTCAGCAATTGGTATTTTATCATGTCCAATTTTTTATTTTTTTGTGCTTTTGTTAATGTTGATTTATGGCTAGAAAAGTGTGTATATATCCAAACGGATCCATTATTATATGTAATATTAATACCATAGAATTATTTAGATTAATTTTTTTTTGTGTGTGACAGAAATGATGATCAAGACCTCGTGCGGCTGATCCAAAAAAAAAGATCAATTTACAAATGGTCATAAACAAAAGAGCGGCCGAGTGATTACAATAAAATCTGGTCCATTGGTATCTAAAAAAAAAAGTACAAAAAGTACAAAAAATAAAATAAATAAAAACAGTAAGCTAATACAAAGGAGACAAGCATTTTGTTTTTGGACTCACAAACTGGTCCGGTTTGGTGTCCCCAGTTGTTGTTTTTTTGAGGGGAGGAGGGTGCGGTAGGTGATGGAGCGCCGACATCTCCATGGCCACAACCCCGGTGGGCGTGCAAGTTGGTCAATGCTTGATAAGTTGCGGGTTTGTTGAGAACTTACCAAATGGTGGCAGTAATACTGACCAAGAAAGACAAAAATAAAAAAGTCAAGAGCAAACTTCCTTTTTACGAGGGCTGAAAGTGTCAGCCCTTGTACCAGCTCTCGAATAGACCTGCTAAAGCCATTATCTTTCATATACTCATTATTTGTATTCAATGTTAGTTCATCAGCTCATGTAAAAGTTGGTTTTATTTTCTCAATTGGTGTTGATTTATATTAATCTATTCTAATTTGTTCTATTTTAGTTTACAGTTAGGTCAAAGCGTCTGAACTTGTAGCGCGCGCTGACACCGCCACCTTTTTAGTGTCATAGAGAGCCCAATTCTTTTTTTTTTTTTTTTTTTTTTGGAAATTTCATGTCTGTATATCATTTTGTTTTATGATTTTGTATGCAACTACTTGATGTGAGAACAATAAGCTGATTATCTATATATCTACAGAGTTATGGAAAGGTTTGTCCCACTCCACCTCAACATCTATGCCATGTACAACAATCTCCAATTCTTCGCCATATGTCTTCAATATGTCAAACCCATATGATTTTAGTACCGAAGTAAGCAGAAACTGACAGAGAAACGAATACTTTTTTCAGAGGCACGCGCCGCTATTTGTCCAAGAGTAACAGCTAGCCAAAAAAAAAAAAAAAAAAAAAAAAATTAAAAAAATTAGCATGTCATGTCTTGCCAAATCCATCACAAAAAATAAACTACCAAAGCGTAGTAGCAAGAACAACACTGGCCATGCACTATATATTACCATATACAAATTCAAAAAGTAAAGTGAGCAACCCCGAAACTTGATCAGACATCAATACCAAAGATAGAAGAATTTTGGTGATACAAACACTCTAAAATTAAATGGAGACAATGGACTCTGAGTCCCAAGTGCCGTAAACATCTAATAGGGCCCAACGCTTCTTTCAAGTTTAATTAAAAGGAACTATATATAACTACATTGTTATACTAGGCTGGTAATTATAACGAGAGCAGAGCTGTAATGATGAATGAAAGTTGTAAACATTTATACTGTTATCATTAGTGCCTCTCAAGTTATCTTTTAACTTTTTGTTGAACAATTATCATGAAATAATCACGATGCAAGAAATAGAAAAAACCCTTCTGTTTGCTGTTAGCGTCAATGGATGAAAATCGGAAGAACTGATCATTAATTGGGTATATAGAGCAAAAGCAAGAGTTTGAAGTCCGTCTCAGTAAGAATATTAGCAGCTAGGGGCTACAGAGCAGTATCCAGCAAGCAAAAAACTTTGTCAAATTAAATATCTTTTAAGGAGTAACATTACAGTTGTTACATGCTTGATAAATGTCTTCCAGTACAAATAATCACTTAACCCATGTCTTTTGACATATTCAGCACCATTAATTACGAAATACCTTTTACATCATGGTGAAATTTACTTATTGGCAATCCATATATCAGTGTGTATTGTGCTGATAGTCAGCTTAGCCATGCGTTATCATTGTGTCGATAAAGTGTTGGATAAGTATCATCTCCTGTTTAGTAGAAAAACACATGTGTCTCGACACATCTTTATTGTTTGTATAATTGTTTTTCTACATGAAAATTTCAAAAACGTTTGTCTCTATGAGAATAGCAAGATTGGGGTCAGTACGTGTTATAAGTTCAAGATATTTGTAGAGAAGAGCATGATATTTGGGGTGTTAGATTGGCCACCTTGCCGTCCCAATATAAATCCTACTAAGCATGCGTGGAGGGACTTCAAAAGCATGGGATTCACCAGCACTATTCTAATTCCCATAGTTTGAAAGATAATGCGGCTAATTTGGAGATTGTTCAAATGTCAAATCAAGGAGACATGGAAACGTATAGATCAGGCACATATACGGAAGCTTGTAGCGTCTATCCCTGCACGGCTTGATGCAGGGCGGGAAGATCGGGAATGGTGTACAAAACATTGAGCTCTTTAGCTATTGAATATTTTGTTTGTTTAGTCTGTAGTGCTTTTGTTAGGAAACATGGTTTTAAATGTGTATATTTGATTTAGCATATATCGTACAGCTGTTGGGAAACGGCCAGAACCTTTGTTAAGCTGAGTGTATTAGACCTTTCTGGTTATTGTTTTTGGCATTGATGAGAGTCATGTGTATGTAATCTGTTCTATTGTTATGACTATTGTTATGACTATTGTTATGACTATTGTTATGACTATTATTTTAACTATTGTTATGATTATTATTATTATCATGACTATTTTATAGTTTGGTCGGTTGATCCTTTTCTCCCCACAACCCCGAAGCACACCCCCTCTCCAACCGGCAATCGGTGCTGATCGTTTACGAACATGTTGAACGGGAGCGGTTTCTTTTTTTGTCAATGTCAATCCCCTCCTCGGCTGCTGTTGATGCTTATTTTATTATTATTTTATTATTATTTTATTATTATTATTATTATTTTATTATTATTATTATTTTATTATTATTTTATTATTATTATTTATTTATTTTTGGTGGGTGCGCTGGGATTGACGTTTCACAAGCCGGCTGGGACGGTTGCTATTTGCAGGGTCATATTATGGCCGCTTTAAAATTGCCTGATTATGGTACCAGTCAGCCGTTAAGATATCAAGGACCCCCTGTGATTATCATAATATTTATTATTATTAGTATTATTATTATTATCATTATTATTATCATTATTAATTTTATTATTGGATCCCGAATACCGGGTCTTCTATCATGTTCCAAACTCGACCGAGAAAAACTCACCCACGGGGTGCATGACTCTGCGTAGGCATTTTTTTTTTTTCAAAAATTCATTTCAGACATGACTGTAATTATAATAGAAACAAACACAGAAAATAGCAAACAAAAAACAAATAAAAAACAAGTAAAAACAAAACCAAATAAAAGCAAAAAAGAATGTATGATACAGAAGCAATAAATTACCACAGGTTGGGCATCTCGGTTAATCTAAGAGATGGCCCATGCGCGTGCGTTTGGTGTGCAGATACCGGTCAAGCTCCTTTGAGTAGATGCCCTCGGGCTTGTTTTGCCACGCCAGTGGGATCATGGCCACCCGCTCTGTCACCCGCACCACACGCTTGCTTCCTTCCACCGAAGAAATCTTGTCCGGGTTATTGGTCAACAGCCGGATCTCGCTGAGCCCCAGGTCCTCCAAAATGGCCGTGGCGAGACCAAACGTGCGCGCATCCGAGGCGTGGCCGAGCAGCTGGTTCGCCACAACCGTGTCCACGCCCAAGTCCTGTAAGTTGTATGCCTTCATCTTCTCGCCGAGACCAATGCCGCGGCCCTCCTGGCGCAGGTACAGGATCACGCCGCCACGCTGGGAAATGATCCGCTTGGCTTCCTTGAGCTGTTCACCGCAGTCGCACCGCGTCGAGCCCATAATGTCGCCGGTGAAGCACTCGGAGTGGATGCGCACAAGCGCGGCGCCGCCGTCAGTCGTGTCAATGCCGTCGCGCGCGTGGGACGAATGCTGTTGGCTTGTGGCGGGGTCCAGCAGCGTGCCAGGGTAGTAGCCACGGACCTTGTGCTGGTCCTCGGACTCGCCGGCGAGCCGCATGGCAAGCGAGTGCGCCAGGGGTGCGCCGCGGTAGACCCACGCCAGATGCTCTTTGCCGGGATCGGCACTCGAAACGTATCGGTACAGAAAAGCCTCGCCGTGTTCGGTGGAGACGCGCGCGCGCTCGAGGCAGCGCACTGTGGGTGGGTGGTCGAATTGCTGCTGCCGCACCGCTGCCGCGGCGTCCTCAACCTGTTTGACAGCGGCGGGGTCCATCTGGGCCAGCAGCCGCTCGAGCAGCTGCTGCCGCGCGGCAGCCGAGAGCGCGGGCTCGTCCTCCAGCGGGCGCGGCGTCGATGAGATCGAGGACGAGAGCGACGAGGCTGAGGGCGAGAAAAGGGAGTCGGAGTCGCTTGTAGAGGGCGATGGTTCGTAAATGCCAGAGTGTGTCATGGTGAAAAATGAATGCGGAATGCCAAAGAGCAATGAATGAGAAGAGAGAAAGGAAGAATGTAGAAAAAGAGGAGAGGAATGGGGAGGATTTAAATGAAAAATTCGGAAATGAATTTGTCAGAAGAAGGTAAGAAATATAGAAAAAAAAAAAAAAAAAAAAAAAAACCAGTAACTTAATTATTTTACTAAACGGCCATCCCATCTTCCAGAAACAACATCATAGAGTGGTATTTGTTTTAATTTTAATTTTAATTTTTTTTTTTTTTTTAACAAATTTTTTAATAAGCTGATCAAACTCATTTGCAAGTACTCGCCATGTGGTTAAAAAGCGAAGGTTTGGAATTTTTCGCTAAAAATTCACTCTTACTCAGAATCACCAACCAGATGCCTGTTGCTGACAAACCCATCATTTGGCCAGTCCGAGGTACCCAAACCAGTCGGAGCCCGCGCTGACAGGGCCCAGGTCAGCAGCAGCAGGTGTCGCTGCGCCCGACGCTTCCTCTTCTGCCGTAGCCTCCCCCAGTGCTGGTGGTAGCGGTACTGCCTCCGCTTGCTCCTCCGCCTTCTCCGCCGGCTTATGTTCCTGCGCACAAAGCTCAAGGTTCTCATCCTCGGCTGGCGATTCTTGCTCAAAAAGCGCCCACGGGACCCCCGCCAGCGCACGCTTGCTCTTGTCAAGACACCCACGCCGCCCCGCGTAGTTCTTTGTCCTCTCTGCCGGCGGGTCTGGCCTCTGGCCCGACCATGCTAGCTCGCAGTCTACAAACGCAGCAAACCTGTTTTCCGGATACGCCTGCTGAACCAAAAATAACAAAAAAAAATTAATAAAAATTAAATTGTGAGCAAGCAGTTAGTCATCATCCAGCTCAAACATTCTACGTGATTTGTAAAATCTTGTAATATACTGTTGCTGCGACACCAGTGGGCGCATTTGAAATCTCGAGCTCGCGAATGACGGTGGGCGCCGTTGCCGCCGGCACAAGCATCCCGCGGCGCTGCTGCTTTTTGCTTACAGCCACGGACCGGCTCGCACCGGCTGGCCCTCTGGTAGTGCGTCGCCGCGCGTACTTGCTGGTACTCCTGGTAAAGTTCATGGTTGCTGCCGTTAGTGTTGGCGGTGGTGTGCTTTGGTCAATTGACAACGTTCTATTTAGTGACCGGTGTGGAGGACCAAAGGTTGTTGTTTTTTTAAATTTTTTTTTTTTTTAATTTTTTTGTAGAAATTTTATTATTGTTGAACACTACAACAACTATTCCCTTTTTCTTCTTTTTTTTTTTCCCTTCTCTTTAGTACCCACCATCATCATCATCATCATCATCATCAACAATGGGCCTTTTCTCTTCATCCACGACCCCCGAGTCCACCCCCGATCTGACAAAAAAATCGGCCCGCAAGGTCTGCTGGGAGTCACGCGACAAGTACTTTGCCTGCCTTGACAAGCACAACATCCTCGACCCCCGCAAGGACCCGGCCACCGCGCTGGCCAAGTGTAGTTCAGAGGACGCTGAATTTAACCGCGACTGCGTCAAAAGCTGGGTAAGAACAGGCTTGTCGGTGCTGTTTTTATCGTATTTTTGCTAACAGTTCTTTTTTTGGTTTTCTTGTAGGTCACATATTTTAAGGAGAAGCGCGTTGTTGAGTACAAAAAAGAGCAGCAGATCAAGGCCCTCGAGGCCCAGGGCGCGCGCCGATTAGACTCCTCCATTAAAATTGAGTAATTGATAATTGCCTTATCTTTGTCATCCTTTTATTATTATTATTATTATTACCATCATTACTGTCATCATTCTTGCCACACTCTCCATCTTTGTATATAGTCCTCTACGTATTTTATTTCAACATGTCTACCAGCGTTGCTGCTGCCCTCAAACAGTCCATGACCCAACGGCGTGCTGCCGTCAAGGCCGCAAAGCCCTTTTCCCACTTTCTCACCGACACATATAACCGCACACACAACTACCTCCGCATCTCGTTAACCGAGCGCTGCAATCTACGCTGTAAGTGAAATTTTAAAAACTGTAAATCTCTGCGAGATCAATAGTTTTGAGCACAAGCACCATGGGATCCTCGTGTACTAACAGCACCAGGCGTCTATTGCATGCCGGCCGACGGGGTCGAGCTCTCGCCCGCCAAACACCTGCTCACGACGCCCGAGATCCTGCGCCTGGCGGGTCTGTTTGTCAACGAGGGCGTCACCAAGATCCGGCTCACGGGCGGCGAGCCCACCCTACGCCGCGACCTCATTGACCTCATGGCGGGGCTGCACGCGCTGCCGGGGCTCCAGGAGATCTGCATCACGTCGAACGGCCTCGCGCTGCACCGCAAACTGCCCCTCCTGGCGCAGCACGGCCTCACCTCGCTCAACCTCTCCCTCGACACGCTGGTGCCCGCCAAGTTCGCGCTGCTCACGCGGCGCCCCGAGCAGGGCCTCAGCGCCGTGCTGCGGGCCCTGGAGACGGCCAAGGGCCTCGGGATCCCCCGCATCAAGCTCAACGTGGTCGTCATGCGCGGCGTCAACGACGACGAGGTGGTCGACTTTGTCCACCTCGCGCGCGACCACGCGATCCAGGTCCGCTTCATCGAGTATATGCCGTTTGGCGGCAACCGCTGGCAGGAGAAGAAAATGGTGACCTACGCGGAGCTGCGCGACACGATTGAGCAGAGCATGGGCGCGCCGCTCGAGCTTATCCCCGCACAGCCCGGCGACACGGCCAAAAACTACCGGCTCCCCGGCGATAACGGCGGTGGCGGGTCGGTGGGGTTCATCACATCCATGACCGACCACTTCTGCGGCACCTGCACGCGGCTGCGGCTCACGGCCGACGGCAACATCAAGGTGTGCCTGTTTGACAACGCCGAGGTGTCCCTCCGCGATCAGCTGCGCGCGGGCGCCACCGATCCCCAGCTCCTGACTGCCATTGGGGCCGCGGTCCACGGCAAGCGCGAAAAGCACGCGGGGCTAGGTGACCTCGAAAAGATGGAAAACCGGCCCATGGTGCTCATTGGTGGATAAATTGTGATATCGTTCGGCCTATCTGTGCCCAAACAAAAACAAAAAATGAATAATAAAAAAAACGGGTTTTTTTTCTTTTTTGGTAGGAGCTCATGTATACAATCATTAAAACAATATTGTTGTTTTTTTCTCATCCATATGTCATAGGTGTGTGTACAAAAATATAATAACAATAATAATAAAAGCAATAAGAAAAATAATGAAAGTTTACTATACAAGAGTTCATAGCTGCTGGAGGGATATCTTTTTTTTTTAATTGGTTTTTTTTTTGTTTTCATCAAGATTGTCTTTTTTTTTTTTTGTATGGTTTTTTTATTTCTTTTTTTTTTTGTAAATTCATTTGAGAATGGGCAAAAAATTCCCAATAATCATCATGGGAATTCCAAACACATCGCGTTTGAGGGTCCATATACTGGTCGTTTTGATCCCCTTCCCCTGGGGGGTCGTGAGGGTACATTCCGTCATGTTGGCGCCAATGGAGTCCCCAAACGCCATGCTCGAGAAGATTTCAAAGTACTCCAGCGCGGACTCGTCGTCCATGAGCTCGACAATGAACGTATTGTCGCTGAGCAGCCGCTCCAGCGGCCACCCGGTCAGAATGCAAAACTCGCGGCCCACGGCGGCAATCTGGCCCGTGCGCCGCCAGACCACCGTGGGTGTGCCCGAGAACGAAATGTACTTTTCGTACTCCATGAGCGTGCGCTGGAAACACCGCTCCATAAAGATTAAGTCGTCCTCTTTAAGCGTGTTGGTGCAGGCGATAAACGAGGGCCGGTAGCTGGCAATGCACTTGGCGATTTTGAGCTGGTCCTCGTGCGAGAACCGGGCCCGGATGTACATGGTGAGCTGGTGGTACTCGGACGTGTAGCTGTACGGTTGCGTGACCCGCGCGTAAATGTCCGCGGGCTCAATGTCCCACGTGCGACTGTTGAGGAAGCCATTGGCCCCGACCGACTGCTGCCTGCGATCTAAATGCGACTGGGGGAGTTTTGTCAGCTGTTGCTGTTGTTGCTGCTGCGTAGGTGCGCGGTTTTGGTACGGCTGCTGCTTTTGTTGTTGTTGCTGCTGCTGCTGCTGTGGAACTTGCTGGTTAAAGTACACATTGTTGTGGATCGAGGACGCCAGGTCCGTATTGTAACTATTGCGCGCGCCGTACATGGCCAAATTGAGATTGCCGTTGTTTCCGTAGCCTGCAGGTCCCATGGTTCCACCGCTCAAGCCGCTGCCACTGGTCTGATTATTCATGTTGGGGTTGAAATTAAGGCTATTATGATCATGGTTGATATTGCTGTTATTATTACTGTTGATGGTGCTCCCGCCGGGGCTCTTTGCAATTGTGAATGAAATGGGTCGTTTAGGGTTTTTGGCATTTTCAAGTTGCCATTCGTGCAGGTTTTGGTTTTGCTTGTTTTGAATGTTTTCTATTGTTTCCACCGCCTCAAGCACCTCACTGAACGTCTGGCCGTGCGCCGTGGCCGAGGGGCTATACGCAAGTGTGTACTGGTTAAGCTTGGCATTAGAGACCGGCATCCGCAGGTTGGCCTCGAGCTGGCGGTGGTGCGGGTGCTGCTGCAGCTGCTGTTGCGGCGACCGGTCTTCACTGGCGGTGAAGGATGACGGGCTCACGGACGACCGTGCTGCGTCGATATACGGCGACGTTGCGTGCAAATGCGTCGTAGGCTTGTTTGAAATAATGTTTCCAATAAGACTGTACTCAAGGTTGGCCGACACTGACTGAAACTGCTTGTTGCCACTGCCGGCGTTGGTAGTGCTGCTGTGTTGGGGCGGCGACCCAGGATCCGCTGCCCACCCGCGCTTGGGGAAGATCTTGGGGTCGCTAGACGCGGCAGCCGCGTGTGTCGCAGTTGAAAACATGAGATTATCGTTATCTTGATGAGATTGCCCACTATAGGGTAAAATACCCTTGGTTGGTTCGTGCGGGGTAGCGAATGAGTGCTGACTATGCTGGTGATGCAGTTGATCCGGGTCTGGCGGCGCGTTTGCTGTTGTTGTGGGTGATTTACCAAACTCAATTTGCTCGGGCTCGGCTTTGAGCTCAGCTTTCAGTTTTGACCCCGGGCGCGCTGGCGGTGGTTCTTGTGGGTCGCGTTTTTTGGCCTTGTCTGCGAGTTTGGCCCCACCCTCGGTCGCATCGGTCAGGTATTTAGCCTTTTTCCTCACGCCGTCACGACAGGTATCTGCAAATCCCCGCTCCACGCACCGCTCACAGGGCCGGTTATTGTCACACGTCAGATGCGTTCGCTGACAGTGCACACACGCACGGGTTGCCTTTCGGCGCTTTGGTTTTCCTGTTCGCGGCTAGAAGGGAAGAAAAAATAAAATAAAAGAAAAAGCCGTTGTTAGTATATATTATTAATTTTTCATAGTAAACAAGGAATAATATGAGTGGAAAAACTAAAATACTCACACTTATCACGACGCCGGGGGGATATTCCGAGGCCGCTGCTGCTGCCGCCAGGGTCTTTGAAAAGGGCTTTGTGGGCGGTGGCGGTTGGAGCGGAGGCTGTTGTGCATTTTGGTTTGTTTGGACCTCAGACATGGCGATACCTTCGAGGAGGAAAAAAAAAGAAAAAAAAAAAAAAAAAAAAAAAGGTTGGTGCAAAGGAAAGGAAGAGGAGGGGGATGAAATTCGGGAAAGTATCGACAAAAAAAAAATTAAATAAAAAAAAAATAATAAAAATAATAAAAATAATAATAATAATAATAGTAATAGTAATGAAAAACTGGGCCAGATTTAAAAAAAAAATGGTCCAACGGAAAGTCAGGCTGAAATTCTGCCGAAAATAAGCAATAAATATATAAAATTAAACAACAATAGTAATAACAATAGTAGTAATAACAACAATATTAATGGTAACAAACCATGCACCCTCAGAAAAGAATTATAAACGCAGGTGGTTTGAATCCCATGAGTCTCATTGACGTGGTTTGACAAGAGTGGCTTCAGTTTATCATGTCAAAGCATAAAATGAACTAAAAAAAATGAATTTTTATTTCTATTTAGGACCTTTTGGAATTTAATTTATTAATTTAATTTATTTATTTATTTTAATTTATTAGTTTACTATTTTATTATTTTATTATTGCAAATGAAAAATTGATCCGTTCGGAAACCTCAATGACACCGAAGAAAACATTGTAGTGTTTTTGGTTATTGTTCTTGTAGTCATCAGTCCTTAATCCCTTTTAACCTACTGCTCTGTCCGGGTACTCTCTTTCCCCTTGTCGGTGCTATTACTTTGGTTCTTTTTTTTTTGTCCATTTCTTAAGCACCGCCCTTTATCTTCCTGCGCTTGTCAAAAAAATAACAATAAAAAACCTCCAACGGTGTGTGTGTGTGTGTCATGGTAGTTCACGCGTGTGGGGAAGCTTCTTTGAACCAACGGTCATTTTTCGTTTTCGCTGGCGGCTTTTAGCTGTTTGGTGTTTTTTTCCGCTGGAAAAATTCTCATTTTGCCTCCGGTTGTGACTTGCACAATGACACTTGCAGCCAAACTGACTCAGCACACCCCCTCTGTCTTAGTCATTCACGATAACTGTCTGCGGTAATTGGGCGGACGATAAGTTCAGTTCTAATTTTACTCCGTTCCCACATTTACACCCATTTTTCATTTTCAAGAAAAAAAAAATTGAAAACTCCAACCTTTCTTTCTCAACTGCTCACTCGGTATATTGCCCATCACATCAGCACTTACACATCAATGTCTCGTACTTGTCATTTGCAATCGGTGCGGCTTCTTCAGAAGGTATTGCTTATCTTATTCGGCTTTTACTAGTTCGTAGCCCATTACCATGCTCCTAACCACCCCCTTCTCCAGCATTTCGTTGCGTCTCGCCGCAGCGTATCGTCTATTGCGTCACCACTGTCTTTGTTTCAGACCTCTTTTTTCAATAAAGTATGTTTTAGCTTTGAATGTGCCCAGGTGGGCCTCCCTCCCTTCATACTGACTGAGTTGCTGGTGCCTGATCTCTAACTCACTTTTTTTCCCACTTTTATCAGGTTGGATCGGCCGACCCCACGTTTTCCAATTCTCAAACCACAAAGCCGCCGCGTCTCTCTGAGTTTGGTTTTCCTCTTGCCTCTACTGCAAGCGTTGTACCCCGGGTTCAATTGCTTGTCAGCGCCAGCTACCGCTGGATCGACCTAATTCAGCATTCCCTAAGCGACGCTTTTACCAAAGCAGTAGGCGCTGAGTCTCAAAGTGAAATTAAGGTTAACTCCGATCAAAAGATTGATACTAGCAGCCATAGTAAAGACTCAGCCGACCACACCACCGCTACGACTGACAAGGGCCCTGGCGGCGACGCGGAGGCACCTAAACCAGATAAGAAAAAGAAAGAAAAGAAAAAGCCCAAGCCTGTTGATACCCCCATCACTCCTAACATGGTTGATCTCCGCGTAGGTCACATTATCAAAGCAATCAAGCACCCTGATGCTGACTCACTCTACGTGTCAACCATCGACATGGGCGACGAGACCGGTCCTCGCACCGTATGCAGCGGCCTTGTTAACCATATCCCACTTGAAGAGATGCAGGATCGGCTTGTTGTTGTGGTTGCCAATCTCAAACCCGTCAAAATGCGCGGAATCAAGTCTGCTGCCATGGTCCTCTGTGCCGCCAATGATACTTCTGTTGAATTTGTCAACCCTCCCGAGGGATCACAACCAGGCGAAAGGCTCTTTTTTGAAACCTACAACACGTCTGAGCCTGAGCCCGTTCTTAGCCCCAAACGTAAAATCTGGGAGATCCTGCAACCGGGGTTTACTACCAATGAGCAACGCGAGGTTGTCTTTAGAAAGAATGGGGACGAGGAACGTAAATTGGTCAACAAAGATGGTGCCCGGTGCCTGACATCATCTCTCGCAAACGTACCTGTGCGATAGTTATCTGTATATACATGTAAACTTTTCCCCCCTTTTAATTGTAAATAGTAACTCAATAACTGCACTGAATTCCCCTCTAGTTTCAAACTTGTATCGCTCCAATTATAGAGAATTTTAGTATAGTTCGGAGAAGAGCGAAAAAAAAAAAAAAAAAAAAAAAAAAAAAAAAAAAAAAAGATTTATTGTCACTATAAGCAAACTTCAGTCTTGGAGCAGCTCACGCGCGTACTCAATTTCTCCTGGTGTTTGTGTCCACAATAAAATAGTACGACAGAGCTGACAGTTGATTTTAACATCATATTTAACAATAACATGTATGTATATATTTTTTTTGTTATCAGTTGAATTGTTGATTGATTTCAAAGCAGTGGGTGCACACAAGTTTCTCACTTGATAAGAGCATGCCACTGACCACCTCTCACGTCATAGTAGTAACAGCATGGTGTTCAGACTCCCCCAAAAGCTAAAAGAAAAAATGAGTATATTTAATACTGTTTGAATGAATATAAATTAAAATCAGCTTCTTCTATTTCTTATTTATGGTTTTATTTTTATTCTTTTGTTCACAATTTGCCAGGGAAAAAAAAAAAAATTCTTGTCAATGAAATTTAGATTGTTTTACATTGTGTTTGCCCATTTTCTAGGCACCCTCCAATTTGGCTATCATCTTGTAAGTAAGCATGTTAATCACGATCGCTGCTAGTAGTGCACAGTTCTCTAGAGATTTTTATTTTATTTTTGCGCCATGCATTTACGTGCACACGCGGGGCTGACTTTGCAGTGGCATTTTTAACTCCGACTAACTCCGGGCGAGCCCTCCAATCTAGGCAGAACTAAATGCGCCAGAGGCCTTCATTTCGTGTAGGCAGCTTACAACCATTGATGGTCATGACTGCATTCCAATGACAGTTAAGGATATTGGCAAGTGTATATTTACTTTTTGAAATTTCACGATAATTTGTGATTACAATGCTTTTCTTGAGCATAGATTTATTGCCGCAGCGTTAACTTTGCTAATACTTTTTTCCCCAGGAATTATAACGTCTATTTACTCGCTTGGTGGGCTTGTTGGGGCATCTATTTCTGGCCCCTTTAACGGCAAGTATGGCCGCAAGACCGTCGCACTATTAGCATGTATTCCATACCTTTTGGGCTCGCTACTCATGAGCACCGCTCAAACAATTCTTCACCTTGAGCTCGGTCGGTTCCTATGCGGCCTGGGCGCGGGGGTCTCGGTCGTAGTGGTACCCCTCTACCTTAATGAAATCAGCCCTGTGGCCCAGCGTGGGCAGTTTGGCTTCATGTCCCAACTGGCCATCAATCTGGGCATTCTGCTGGCCCAGACTTGTGGCCTATTTTTTAGTGACTATGGCGACTGGCGCTACATTTTTGCCGTTGGCGCCGGGCTGGCAGCGCTTAATGCCATTTTGGTGCTGGCCACGCCCGAATCCCCCAAATGGTTGGCCACGGCTGGCCATCTACGCGCGGGCCGCCGCTGCTTGGAATACCTCCGCGATTCAAACAAGGTTGACCATGAATTTGAGTCCTATATCAAGCCGCAGCGTGGCACTGAAGAGGAAACTTTATTCACAGTCACAGAGTGTGACGATGAAAATAACAGTGACTCTGATCCCGAGGCCGCCCCTGGCTTGCCCAGTCGCGGCACCAAGCCCGTCTCCATTTGGAAGTTTGGCACCGCACGTAGGTTCCGCCGGCAATTGGTGTCAGTTATAGGGCTAATGGCATTCCAGCAAATCTGCGGAGTCAACTCCATTGTCTTTTATAGTGTCGAGGTGCTTGCCGGCCTTCTCCCACGGCTCGCGCCCGTTCTCAACTGCATTATCTCAGCCATTACGTGCGTAATAGTCATTGCGTCGGCGAGCATTGTTGACAAGCACGGACGTAAGGTCTTGCTGTTGGCATCCATGGCCGGCATGGCCGCCACGGCGGCATCGTTGGGCTATGGCATGGGAGTGGCTAGTGCCACACTTACTGCCGTTTCGGCTACCGCTTTTGTTGCTTCCTTTGCCCTGGGCTTGGGCCCCGTGCCCTTCATGATGGTACCAGAGCTGGTGGCCTCTGACGCTGCCAACGCTGCCCAGAGTATTGGCATGGCCGTTAATTGGTTTTCGCAGTTTCTTGTTGTAAGTATTATTGGTCACTGATGGCCTAGGCGGTAGAATATTGCCTTGCTTGTGTATCGGATTTGTCATCTACTAACACATATCCTTTGGGGTTTTTAATTTTAGGGGTTCTTGTTTCTCTTTCTTCAACAGAGTGTAGGCGGCCGAGCGTACTATGTATTTTCCCTAGTCGGGATTATTGTAAGTTTAAAACACCTGTGTTCCCTCAGCCCGTGTGCCTGTTTTTAGACGGTAAAATCGTGGAAGTCACTAGGCTACATGACAACTGTATTTTAAAGATATCTGCTAACATATAATGATTTTAGGGTATTGTGTTTACGTGGTGCTGTGTGCCAGAAACAAAAAACAAGACATCCATGGTCGAGGTGTGGGGCCGAGCACCGTAGCCAATTAGTGTGTATGGTACTGGTAGCTTTTTTTCTCGACCATAAACATGAATTACTATCTATATATATACTTGTAGTTATCGTCTAGAGCCATGGATACTCAATAGGAAAAATTAGTTCCACACTAATCGTTAATATGGGAAGAAACAGTACCAACGGTAGGGTTAAAAAAATTGAAAGGGAGTGGAAGGGTTAAAGTAATTTTTGGATTTGTGATGCCAATTGAGTTTTCGTTTTTTTTTTTTTTTTTTTTTTTTTTCATTATTACACATACTTGTGTGGGCACGCTGCGGCCATTCCTTACATGTAGATAATATCTGCCATTCTTGAAGAAAAAATATTGCAATAAGATGGCCCCGCCAAATCAAGCTTGTTCTTGTGGTTAATACTATTATAAGAACTGTCCAAATAGTCAATCAAAATGTATGCCCATTGTGTATGTCCCGCACCACACTACCCAGGGTGAGCATGTTGCCATCAAATGTCAAATCTCCCTTTTATAAGCTGCTTAAACTGTTTTTTTTTATTATTAAAATTAATGCTAGAGCTACCTTTTTTTTTTTTCTATTTACATCCCCTTGTGATTGAATTTACCAAATTATAGACATTAGGCCAACACACAAAATTTCCATCTATTTCGTATTGTCATGGCAATTGACTACATACTGGCACTGATTACAAGCCATTTTCCTTAAGTTAATCCCGAATAATAGTCAATCTGAGAGCAAAAAAACAATACTTGTTTTTGACGACTTATGTATTCAAATCATGCCTTATCGAACACAATTGTGATGCAGCGTTACTTTATAGCCTCAGTCCACGTTAATTGGCACGTGACGGGTGACTACTGAATTCCAAATAAGGCAAAAGACTGACTGGGTATTTTCTGTCCTAGTGTAATTCCTGTCATCAATACCCCCACCTCTCAAAACTCAGTTTGCGTATAACCCCTAGTACACCCTTACCCACAAATCCAAAGTTACCTCCATCCAGCGCTCATGCAGCAAGCCGGGTAAACATAATTCATTTGAAAATGAAGCTTAGCTAATCGCTGACCCTCAACCTCAGCTGGGTGAAATTTTTTTTAATTTTTTTTTTTTCATCGTGCGCTTGCAAACGACGCTCTCAAAATTTTCTCTCTCTTTTTTCCCTCTCCCTTTCTACTCTCACTGTCTGTCTTTTTGAAGGTCATACACAGAATCACACAAAGATGCCTACCAGATTAACCAAAACCAGAAAGCTCAGAGGCCACGTTTCCGGTACGTAACGAACAAACGAATGAACGATTTTATGTTGGTTGGTTATTGTTGGAGATTAGTTGAAAGCAAAAGAGAGCAAACGACCGACCAGAGCGAATAGCAGAACTATCGACAGATACTACAAGGAAAACTTACGATACTGGGAGTTTAAATTTTTTTTTTTCAATAGATTTCATGGGTTCATGTTGGGATTAAAGGTCAGCAATGCAATCTTTTTCTGATGCAAGAAGCTCGGTGCTGCTGCACGCTGGCAGTATAATGGACGACTTGATCGGATTTTGTTGTTTTTGTTGTATCATAATGCTCACCGACTCAAAAAAAAAATATTCTTGTTACTGCGGCTGCTACTTTTTATTTTTTTCTGCGCTTTCATCATTCTTATCACTACTAATACCAACCAACGTTCATGTTCTTTTTCTATTTTTACTTATACTAACTCTCTTCTCTTTAGCCGGTCACGGTCGTATCGGAAAGCACCGCAAGCATCCCGGTGGTCGTGGTATGGCTGGTGGTCAGCATCATCACCGTACCAACATGGATAAGTACCATCCCGGTTACTTCGGTAAGGTTGGTATGAGATACTTCCACAAGCAGCAGAACCACTTCTGGAAGCCCGTCCTCAACCTTGATAAGCTTTGGACTCTTGTCCCCGCTGAGAACAGAGAGAAGTACATTGCCTCTGCCTCTGCTTCCGCTGCCCCTGTCATTGACACTCTGGCTGCTGGCTACGGCAAGGTTCTTGGTAAGGGTCGTCTTCCTAACGTTCCTGTCATTGTTAAGGCTAGATTCGTCTCTGCTCTTGCCGAGAAGAAGATCAAGGCTGCTGGTGGTGTTGTTGAGCTCATTGCTTAAATACAACGAAGGATAGAAAATGTATTTTTTGTGTCATATAATTGAATTTTTAATGAGTATGGATTTTTGTAAACAATTTGTGCGTTGCTCCAAGGCTGCTTTGTAGGCGTTTAATTCTCCAATGGTGATGTAAACAGTATTAAATTACCTGGTGGTTGAACTTGAAAGGTTGAAAAAAAAACAAGTACTGTGTATGCATTTGGTTTTAAAGCTGTGTTATGTGCTGCTTATTTATTGTGTTAATGTTCCCAATCAACAAAAACTTTTTGTTGCCTCCTCCTTTCCTTTATCTTCATCACACGGCCTCAAAAAGGATAGAATAGCCATCAATGTCTCAAGAAGAACCCATCTGGCAAGTCGAGGACTCGATCCCTCCGGCTCTGAAGGAGCAGATCGAGTTCTTGAAGAACTCGCCCACGCTTAACAAGGTTTCCAACAACCCCATCATTAATCTGTTTACGTTTCTGCATATTGTGAGACAGCTCAAGATCACTCGCCGCACCGGCTGGGTTGATTTCGGTATCGCCGACGCTGGTAAGTACTCTGAGTCCTTTATAGATATTTTGGTTGGCCGACAACTTTCCTAACATCTTGTGCAGAGTCTATTTCCGATCACATGTACAGAATGGGAATCATCTCGTTCCTCACTAATGACAAGTCACTTGATACCAACCGCTGCGTCAAGATCGCGCTCGTGCACGACATGGCCGAGTCAATCGTTGGCGACATCACCCCCGTGGCTCCCATCAGCAAGGAGGAGAAGCACCGCCGTGAGTTTGAGACTATGCAATACCTGACAATGCAGCTGCTTGCGCCATTCAACCCTTCCGCCGCGCAGGAGATTATGGATTGCTGGAACGAGTACGAAGATGTTGCCACGCCCGAGGCGCGCTTTGTCAAGGACGTTGATAAGTTTGAGCTGCTCATGCAGTGCATCGAGTACGAACGCGACACCAAAGGTACCAAGGGCCTTGAGCAATTCTTGTCTGTTCGTAGCAGCATTAAGACCAAGGAGGTGTGCGAGTGGGCCGACGCTGCAATTGCCATCAGATCGGAGTATCTGGCGTCGCTCGAGGAAAAGGATAAGGCCTAAAGGGCATCTTTTTTCTCTGTTTTAATAATGGCTATCATGGTATACAACTTTTTTTTCCCCATATACATCTATTTATATTGCCCATATTTAATACTGTTTAGACCTGTGTTATAAGCTTATTGTTTCTAGTACGGGCGCTGCTGTGGCTTCAAGGCGATAAACGCCCAAGTCTATAGATTAGCCCTCGATTTACAGTAAAACCCGTTTTGGAGAGGCAGGTGAAAATTGGGACTTTACAAAAAATTTTTTTTTTCTATTACACCCAAAACCAGGTCCTCTTCCCTTTCAGATCACAGTCATCAACCTTTATCCAAAGAACAAAATAAACCAAAAATGAAGGTCCTTGTGGCAGACGAAGATTCCGGCAGCATTAAAGGTACGTTAACCATTCAGAATTATTGCCCTCTTTTTTTTTTCTTTTTCAAAGAGAAAGGTTATTGATGTTGGACTGGGGACTAACTGGCAGTTGATAGAAATTGTGTTTGAGAAGGGCACCGACACCAGTCAGAAGACGGCGAAGCAGCCCATCAGCACGACCACGTTCGGCCAATTAGGCCGGGCTCGGTACACACAAAAGCTTGCTTTAATAAATGGCGGCAAACACGTAAGTTACAATTCCAAGGGGTCCCTAGCCGATTGTTTTTTTGTTTTTTTTTTTTCCCAAAGCGCCTTTTGCTAACCAGCGCGGCTTTTTCTTTTAAATACAGGTTATGACGGCGAGAAGTGACGGCTCGGTTCAGATTTATAGTCTTCACGACTCAGAGGAGCCCCTGCATGAGTGGGGCCCGGGAACCACGACAACGACAAGTAACAGCGCTACCGACCGCGTGGTGGAGTTGCTGGTGCTACCCCAGCTATCAAAGAAAGAAAAGGAGCCCGTTGTGGTGCTGAGTTGCAGTTTGGAGGGAAAGATTGTCAAGTTCAGCTTAGCTGCCAAGTACAGCGAGTCGGTGACGGATTCTCTTACAGTCAAGGGACCCGTGGATGCGATTGCTGTGCGCGAGGGCAGTGCCACGCCCGGCTACGCCAGCTTTGTCGCTGCTGTCGGCGGCCAGGAACGTGAAACCGAGATTTACAAGTTTGAGTGGGCAACGGCCCCCGCGGGTATCAAGCAGGAGGAAGATGAAGAGGACGCCAAGAGCATCGCCACATCACTCTGGCAGGCCCGCAACGTCAAAAACGACCGGCTACACCTGCGTGTCCCCGTGTGGATTCGCCATATTGCCTTCCTCCCCGCCGCGGCGGATAACCTTTACAAGCTGCAGATCGTAACGCGGTCGGGCCTGGTGCGGTTCTACGACAGCACCGAGGGCCGGCGGCCGCGGCAAGAGGTGCGCGCGAGCCACGAGCCCGTCTCCGCCGTGGTGTACTCGCCTGCGACCGGCGACGTTGTGGTTTCTGACACCAAGTCGAGCACCTATTTGCTCAGTCCCCAGTACAGCGGCGCCAAGGGCGCGGCTGCGGCGGCACCGCTCAAGATGCGCGGCAAGCTGACCGGCAGCACCGGTGCGGTCAAGGCGCTTGCGCTCTACGGGCCCCACGCCGAGCTCATTGTGGCAGGCGGTCTCGACCGCTACCTCCGCGTGTTTGAAAATGGCGCTGAGCGCGCCTGTGTTGGCAAGGTGTTTGTGGGTACCCATATCACGGCCATTGCTGTCATCAGCGGGTTTGAGGATGAGGCTGGTGAGGCTGCTGATGTTGCTGCTGCCGCTGTCGGCGTCAAGCGCGAACGCGAGGATAACGACGACGAGGAGGGCGACGAGCTGTGGAACGAGCTCGAGGAGGTCAGCAACGCGACTGCAACAAAATCAAAGAAGAAGAAGACCCGGGCAGAGTAAGTTATCAATAGACCTCGGGGAGCTGACGCCTTTTTCAATGACCTGTTAGATTATAGAAAGAAAGAAGAAAAAAAATAATAAAAATAAGTTTAGTGAATATACTCTATCCAGATCAAAAGCTAGTTGAAATGGGATTGTATTGTCATTACTTGGAGCCTAAACCAGTAATGGTTTATTTATAGTGTCTACGTGGGTTTAACCCAAACGAGTTTGGTATTACCAGCAAGTGGTATTTGGCCGTGATCCGTTTGCCAACGGTGGAAATACTGTTATTTGAAAGCTGGGATTTCTACGGGGATTGGTAGGCATCTAAAACATGTGAAAAGCATGCCAACTTTACTCGCTTTGAAAATTGGTCACTTGAAAGCAAACACACACAAAAACAAAACCCATTATAATAAGTTAGTAACGGGGCAGAGATGTCAACTCCAGGTTTGTATTACGCAACCTACTCGGTGGTATGTAACGTCTACGCAAAGTGCGTAATCCCAAAATAAAATAAAAATGATAAAAAAAAATAAACATTTACCTTGTCAATAATCATTGAAAACCAATTACCATTCCAGGGAGCTGTTTATTTTTTTTTTTTGAAAATAGAGACAGACTACAACTGCTTATTGAGGGCTTTTTTTTTTCTTTATTGTATAAGTGAGTTGCTTTGTGTTTGCTCTTCCCCCTGGGACCATTGTCAAACGGGGTTAACCCCCCAAACCATCGATACATCTATCATTACTTTGGTTAGAACTAGAATGGATCCATGGCAATAATAAATAAATAAATAAAAAAAACCCCCAACGAACTTAGGTAATCAGCCAACCAATGGTACAACTTGTTTACTATTTATATATTCTAAATAATTTTTCTTGTTGTTGTTAGTTTCAGGGATTTGTCAAAAACCGTTGAGCTTAAAAAGTTAATAGTTTTTTTCAGTCTTGCAACGCCAAATCAAGTCTTTTTTTTTAAAAAAAAAGAAAAGAGTAAAGACTAATGATTGAAAAAAGTGCAATGCTCATTACTTTGGAGTTTGATCCTAGCGTCAAGTATTAAACACTAGACCAATACTTTTCTATAGAGATGGTAGTGAGTGTAGGAGCTTCACAAACAGCAACAACGCGTCAAGGCCAATTTACAGACTGAAAAAAAAAAAAAAAGAACCTGCAAGGGTAAGCTATGCAGATGAGTTTCTTTGATATCGATTTCAGGGGTGAAAGAGCCAAAACAATTACTCGGAAACAATCAAGGCCTTTTGGGCAAAGTCCAACTTGTGAAATGCAGGCCAGTAGCAACCATTACTTAAAAAAAAAAAAGATATTTTGATAGACAAACAAGTGGGGGGTCAATGCAGAAAGAGAAGAAAGAAAACAAAGCCAAACTCGGCAATTCTGTGCTCGGCCCCTCGCTGCAGCACGCAGCTTCAAACGGTTGTTTCTTTTTTAATTTCAAGAAAAACTTTTTTTTTTTTTTTTTGGGCTAATGGCCGCCGCTGATACGAGTTTAGCATTCCTCTGTTACTGATTTGAAACGGTGGGCTAGCGGCTGGCTTTCGATAGCCGTTGTAACCCAGACCGACAAACGTCCACTATTTCTTGAACCTTGCTATCAACCTTTTTTTTGAGGGAGGAATGGGATGTTACAATAGTAATGTCTAAACTATCTCGGCAAAATCTCCTTTTTTTTTTTTCAAACATTTATAGATTACGAATCTTGAATCCCATCTGTCCCCATTGTTTCCCTTTTGTCAGAGTTAATGTTGGGCCGTAGGCCTGCACAGCTAATACTGTAGCAATTTGGCTTGTGATACCAATAAAAAAAAAAAGGGTAGAGACCTTACAGCGTGCTTTTGATTTTTTTTTTTTTTTTTTTTGGAGCTTTCACGGACCGTACCGAGACCCGTGCAAAACAAAGTTTGTTTCACATTCGCTTTTTTTTCGGTTTCTCAACCAGCCAGCACACTGCCATTGTTTAACAACAAGACTTTTTTTTTTTTGAACTCAAGAAAAAAAGTGCCACTGTGGTCTCTATCAGTTTGCAGCGTACATGAGGAATTTTTTTGTTTTTTTGTTTTTTTGTTTTTTTTTGACTCGGCTTGATGACAGTTCTGCCAATGTGGCGTTTATGCCATGGGAGGTTTTCCATTCTTTTTTCACATGATTGGCACTGTTCAAACACATGTATAAAAGAAAACTGATTTGTAGACACGTTTATAACTCATCGCCTTCTCAGTGTCCGCTATGGCTGGTGTCACGGGCAAAGCTATCAACAAGGCTATCAATTTGTGTATAATGCTTGTCTCGCGTGCCAAACCTCTGGCCCATTGATATCAACATCATGTAGACATGACTTTGTTTATATATTCTGCGCTATTTGTGATTTTTTCTACATGGTTATTGTTTTCTTTATTTTTTATTTTTATTTATTTTTGCTTGCTTTAGTTGTTCTATATGGCCCTCTACATTGGTCATTTCATAAAACGATACACATACAAACAGCATCGGGAGCTGAGATTCCCCTCACATCCAAAGCGAAAAAAGTGAAAAAAAAAAAAAAAAAAAAAAAAAAAAAAAAAAAAAAAACCCACAACTCCCGAGTCCAAGATTCTATTGTTTGGTTTGGTCACTAATCAATCTAGGAGCAAAAAAAGAACGTTGAATGGCATTACTATTCTGGTCCTGATACTCATGAGAGAGAGGGAAAAACATAATTTTGGTACCATCTACTAATTCTGTAAAAAGACTTGCTTCAACGTCTTTCCTTTTTTTTGGTATCTGTGGTTTATTGAAAGATGTGGCATTACTACTATAAATATTTGATGAGAAGGGAATGTAGAAAAAAAAAAAAAAGAAAAAAACCATTGTATGCTAATCGGCTGGCCTCTCTGCAACATCATCCGCTAGAGACCAACCGGATAATAACAAAAGAAACAAGAAACCCCTAAAATGCCAGGGAAGAAGAAGAAGAAGAAAAAAAAAATAGACAACTGGGAGCCTTGAGCTTGATTGAAACAAAGTGTAGACAGGCAATAGCATTCCAAAAGCCACACCATGTTGTAACATTGCTGCTATTAATATCCTGCTTCCTGTTTCCATTGTTGCGCTGTGGTTGGTATTACCATGCTATTGGGGCCCTCTTATAAACTAAACCCCTTGTCGAGCACCTGAATAGCCCGCACGTCCTCGCCCCACGTCACCTTCTCGTAGGGAATGTCCTGCACTGAAAACGACGAGAGTCCTGGTAGCCGCTTGCCGTCCTCACCGCCGGTTGGAGTGTTATCTCCAAGCACGCTTTTTGTTACAGACTGCCCCAGTGGTGGCACCCCATGAGGCTGCTGCGGTAGTGATAACGGTTGCTGGCGCTGCTGTAATAACAGCCCAGACTGACCGGCCAGGGCTCCCGCAATCTGCTTATCCTTGAGGAAAGAAGACGGTGGGGGAAGTTTCAAACGTGGTGACTTGGACACACCAGACGACTTCTGCACCATGCTCGGCGCTGGCGCTAGTGGGCTCGCCTTGCGCTCGTTGAGTTTGACACTGGCCATGCTAGGGCTATTGGTCAACGAGGGCGATCCTGATGACCTGTCGGCCGTTAAAGGCTGTAAGGGTCGCAGTGAGGTCTGGGAAGTCTGTTGCTGCGATACTGCCGGTGGTTGCTGTTGTTGTGATGATTGTTGTTGCTGCTGTAATGATGGTGGCGGTTGTTGGTGAAGCGGCTGCTGGTGAGGTAGCAGCTGTGGTGGTGGCTGCTGGTGCTGATGAGGCGGAGTAGGATACGGATACGGCGGTTGTTGGCTTCGTGGATGCAAGATTGGGTTCATGTTGTAGTATGGGAGCCGTGATTGTGGTGGGCCTTCAGGTTGGCGTTGCGCCATATTTTGTTGGATTGAGTAAGGGGATTGATGGTATTGCGGTGGAACTTGCACGGGGTAGCCTTGATGCGGTGGTGGTGGAGGTCTTGGCCCGCCAAGCAATTGTGAGCCAAGACCTGCGGCAGCAGCGGCCACCGCAGCGGCGTGCGCTTGTATCGGGTGCAAAGGATGAGAGGGGCCGTCGAAGGGCGAGGAGGCGTCGGGATAAAGCCCATTGGGGATTGTGATGTTTTTTAAATTGGGATCCATAGAAGGTTGAATAAGCTTGTTGGCCGTCACATGAGATCTAGAAAAGTAGGAAATCAAGTGCAGCTTTAGATTGTTGGTTGTTTGGATAGAAAAGGACTGTTTCATGAGTCCGTCAGGTTTATATCTGTAGCCATCAGAGAGGGGATCGTCGCCTGGGCTATCCTGACGGTTAGCAGTACTGCCAGTGCCACTGGATGTACTGTTGGGGGCATCATCCTGAACCGGTTCAGATCGCTTTCCCTCCATTTCGCGATAGGTTAAAAAGGAACCGGACACTCGCGAAGCACTCCAGGACTTTCCGTCTGTCCATCTGCGCATGCCTGCTTCGCGCTCGTCCCACACAAAAACAGACCCGGAAACGATAGAATGCCGCTCTTTCTCGGAGAGTCGACGTTGGACTCTAGGAAGAAGGCCAAGACGACATGCCTCGAAAAGGATGATGGCATCCAGAGGAGTTCTGACATGGCCATGATATGTTTCCATAGTTGTTACTTTTGAAAAATAAAAATATAAATGTAGTACTGATTGGTTGAGTGTCTACTGATAAGTTAATAAAAGGGAGGAGGGGGAGAAGAGGAGGTTAACTTTTTTTTCTTGTCAATTTTTCTTCTTTTGTGAGAGAGAAAAAAAGAAGGAAATAGGAAGGAAAGAAATAAGGGAGAAAGAAAAAAAAAAAAAAAAAGGAAAATAAACTTTGAATTAAAAAAAATTAGAATTTCAAGAAAAAAAAGAAGATAGGAAAAAGAAAAACTAAAGAAATGTGGCAATGAGACAAAGAGTATATATATATGTATACAAAAAAAAGAAGGAATTATAATCAAAAATTAATAAAAAATTAAAAATAAAAAATTGAAACCAAAAATCCAGCATTTTTTCCTATGAACAGAATAGCAAAAGCAGCAATGCAAAAGTCGCTGCCATAATGGGAAATATAAAACGCATCCTCTTAAGTAATCAGGATGTATGCTTAAATTATCTGCAGTTACGTAATAAGCTTATAAATAAGGTTTGGTTTAGAGAAGCCCAAAATGAGGTTCTTAAACATCACATAGCGTTAATTAGGCTAGAATTGTGCATAAAAAAACCACAAAAAAAAAACCACACAAGAAAAAGAAAATTGATGACTCAAATAATGAGTAACGACTTCAGCATGATCAAGTTTTGAAACCCATTAGGTCTTCATTTTAAAATCTCTTTTATACCGCAGAAAAATAGATACAAACCCACAAAAAGCGAGCTCTATTTAAGCAATAGAAGATTGTTAGCTGGCCTTTCCTTTTCTGGGCTTTTTATATCATTATTTCAAGCCAGTGTCATCTAAACTGTAATCAAGCCAAACCACTTAAAACTCTAAATAAAATTATTAAAAAATAAATACAAAAACTAATTCAAGCCAAGACACTCACTCAACAGAGAATTGGCTTCTTAAATAGTTTGTCTCGACAGGGCTTAGAACAGAGTCAACTGCCAAGTTGTTGAATCCGCTTAGATTCTTGGATCCTCTTGAAACGCTTACTTTGTTCCTTTTCCATATTCTATTTAAACTTTCTGGTATAAGCAGTAATATCGGTAATATCATTCACACATGAGCATACGCCCGATTCTTTAACTTTTTTGATTTTCATAATAATAATCATAATAATTACTTGAGGCTCTTATTGTTATTAATCGAAAATATGTCCTAATTTAGTGCATGTTCCAAAACTAGAACAACCCGTTGAATACCGATTTTGGTATGCTAAAAGCGTTATTAAACACTGGGTCTTACTCAGAGTACCAATCAGCTATCGTTATCTTAAAAGTCCAAGTTTTTTCTCCTCGTTATCGTCGATGCAGATGGATTCTTGTCCGCTTCAGGCCAACTACGTGTTCTAACCACTCAATCGAAAGTCACACAAGCTGTCTATGTCGTCATGGCAACCACTTTATGCTTAACCTTAACTCCACTTGTCAATATGTTGGTGAAGAGCCAAGTCTTATGGGAATTGACTGGGTTGATTTTATTATTTTTTTTTTTCCCTGATTAAACATCAACGTAAAAATCGGTAAGTCAAATTCATAGCTTGAGACTCGGTTAGATCAATTCCCACAGCACTCAAAAAGCCCTCCAATATGTCTCAATTTCATAAATTATCATGATCAATTTTTTTTTTTCACTCTTCATTATAGGTCATTATTCATGGTATCTATAAACACTTTACCAAACAAAAACAAAAAAGCACACACGGTTTACTCCTTCTTTTCGTAGAGATCAGGGTTTTTCAGGCCGTGGTTACCCTTGTAAGGGGCAAACTTGGGCTCCTCCCATCCTTCGAGCAGCTTGTCATCAACAACCTTGTAGACCTCGACACCCAAGGGTCTGCAGCAAGACAACATATCGACTTCTCCACCCTCAGAAGTTTCACCCCAACCCCACAGAGAGAGATCTCCACCAGGGCAGGCTGACAAAGCACACAGCAAATCAGTTTCAGCAAAGAATTCAAAATGATCCTTGTCGGTTGACGGGCACGTCTCCATAAAGTACTGCTCCTTCTCGTTTAGGCCTGTGACCTGGAAAACATTGAGCACATCGTGTACATCAAACTCAGTGAGACCAAAGGGCAGGACCGCCCGGGTCAAATTGGAATGGCAGTGAAAATCCATCTGCTCACCGGCGAGCAGTGCATCAACGTAAGGATCGCAGCGGGTTCCGAGTAAATCGTGGACCCGGCCACCCCACTTGTCAGTGCCGTAGCTGGGACCAAGAGTGTCATCAATAATGGTGGCTAAGGGTCTCAGGTAAGGCAGTGTCGACCACAAGCGGTCATAGGTACTGACATGGCACTGGTGGAGCTGGCGGGTACGGGCAGCCCAGAATCGCTCACGTGGGTTGTGAAAGTTCCAAATGTTCAAATCACCAACCTGGGGGCCCTCCGGGGTAGTCAGGCGGCACACGTGGCCAGCGGGGACCTTCCAAGCCTTGGCAGAACGGATAGGGATAATGAATTTGTCAACCAGAACACGCTGGCTTCCAATGCTCTCGGTCTTGCCCGTGTCAGCAATAGCGTTGTAGAACTTGCGGTCAACATAAAGAGGAGAGTTTTCCGAAGTAGGAAGGTAAGCAGGCGTGGGAACCTTACTCTCGTTGGCAGACTTTTGCTGGGTGTGATCAATAGACATGATGATGATGCTTATTCGGCTCTACTTGAGGAATGAGAATTTAAAAAAAATCATTGAATTGCACAGAGGATCCTGGGGGAATTTATAGCACTGGGAAATCTACCGGAGTTGGGTTCCCGGTAGTTTGGTATTTGGAATCTCCCGGTGACTATATAAAATCCGGATACAACATGGTCCTTTCCGTTGTAAATAAACGGCTTTCTATCCGTCCGCCGAGATATCAATTAAAGAAAAAATTAATGAAAAAACGTTTGAGTTACTATCAGCATAGTGTATGCAGCTGTCAAGTAGAAGCGTGGTGCGTGGGTGGTTATCTACGCGATAACAATAATCTCAATGGGATTTTTCATTTTCCCGAATTTTCTTTTACAGTAACTGCCGTTCGACACTACACGGCTTGCCTTGCCCTTTTTGCTCCTCTGTTGTTATTTCACTCAATTTCATCTCCAGATATCAAAAAAAAAAAAAATTTTAAATATTTAAAAATTTCTATCTTCCACCACAACTTTACTTTTGCTCTCATATTCAGGGCATTACAAGATAAAAGACGCATTAATCACACTCGGTTTTTTATTTTTTTTACTTTGATGCACGCTGATATGAGTCAAATCCTGTCTAGCATAGGTCCCATGGGCCCGAAGGACAGCTACCTGCTACTTGCCAAAGACGTTTGCTATGGTATAGGCTGGGTAAGAAAAAAAAACTGATCTCTGTCAATTCTGTTATAATTTCCGCATCTACTAATACTTTTATTTTTACTTATATATAGGGAGTATGGCAATCTAGAAAGCAGCTATGGTTCAATTACGTTGTGACAATTGCTGGTGAGCTGGTATTGCTCTGCGCACTCTATCTCGTCAATTATCTTATGGAATTTAGTCATGTTCTTATCCCCGCATCTGTAATTTGCATGTTGCTGATGTTCCTAGGGCTTCTGCTACTTGAAGTCATGATTGGAACTCGCCGAGTTTCTGTCTTGCTCAAGTATCTTAAAATGGGTACAGGGTTTTCACTGACGTGGATCAGTCTTTTCTTTACGCCAGCATTTGTGCAGCTTCCACTTGCCGAAAAGGTTTCTGTTGCAGAAGCATTCGAAATTGGCGCAGTTTTTCTTTTTGGATGGTTGATCACAATGGCCCTAATGGTCTGGCTTGTGTGGGGGCTGCGGTTCTTGATAGGAGGCAAAAAGAAAGGTTACGATCGCGAGAGCGCCGAGAGTGACGATGACAACGCAAGTGGGGAAAATACAGGCTCTGGTGTCGAACTTTTACCACAAAACACACACGCATCAAATGAAACTTCGGGACTTGAAACCCCGGAGCCAGTAGCTGAGATCAACCGACCTAACAACCCCGGTGTTTCTGTTGATTTCAATGAGGAGGATGAACTCTGCGCACCTCAACACCCAACAATACACCAAGAGCCCAACGAAGATATGATTCTCGCCTACCGCAAAAAAAGAATTGCTGCATTCGTGTCAAATACCATCGATTATATTATTTATTGGGTGATGTTTATTGTGGGGGTGGGAGTCTACCTTGGAACCGGATATACTATGCCATTCCAGCTCGCACTTGTCACTTTGTCATTCAAATACGCATTGCTTCTTCCCCAGAAATACAAAGTTTACCTTCATCCGATCTTGGTGTGTGCAGGAATATCAATCTTGGTCATCTACATCATGTCTTTAATATACGGGGAGTCCCTTTTCACAAGCCTTCACAAATTCAAGACAGGGCGTAATTATCTTACACTATTTAGCAAGGCATACCGGAACGTGTTGCCAGGTGCGGGCGACATTATCAGCACTCTATTAGACACATCAATTGTTGTTCTCGCATACCCAATGTACGACTATCGATCGGACCTGAAAAAGAATTTTATTTACCTAATGGTTCCATCAGCATTTGCAGCATTTGCATCGTTTTTTGTCTATCCGCCATTGTGCTACGCCGTTGGAATCTCCAGCACCCGGTCTCTTGCATTTATCGGTAGAAGCGCCACGTTAGCGTTAGCCCTACCGATTGTTGCTGCACTCCAAGGTTCGGAAACAACTGTAGCAGTTGTCGGTATCTTGTCTGGCATCATTGGCGTCATTATTGGTAGTTTCATACTGGGCAAAAAGTGCCTGCGGGTACGAGAAGACGACTATGTGGCCCGGGGTGTCACGTTAGGAATCAACTCATCTGCAGTAGCATCCGCACATTTGCTTACCACTGATCCACGTGCGGGCGCACTGAGCAGTCTTAGCTTTTTTATTTTTGGCACTATTTTGATTGTGTTGTCAGCTATCACACCTCTTGGCAATATAGTGCGGTCGTGGGTCGGCCTGGGCCCGTTATGAGGGAAGGTGGCAACCCGGAGGTATGTGGCAAGGTGATTTAGGCTTTTGGATTGCCATAAACTATAATTTCATAGACCACTAGAGAAGGGCTAGTATGTATTTTTATTTCCCCCATAATACTGACATTGCATTGTTTTATAAATCTGTTTATAACTATTTGGCGTAAGAACAATAAACTGATTATCTATATACTGTTATTGGTGTTGTCGTTGGTGAAGCGATAATATAGGGACCATTATTAGAAGAAGAAAAAAACAATTATTCTTGCAGTTGATCTGCAGCTCCGGGTCAGTGTTCCAGTACAGAAGCAGTACTAGTTGAATGTTGTGCATTAAGATTTAGGCCAATCTTATTTAGAGTCCTTTGCCAAGAGCACAGCCAGCGGACAAAAATGTCACAGTCATGTGGAGTCATCCCGATCTTTAAAGAATCTCCAAGAGCTTAAGACTTTATTAGGGGTCAACCAAAGTTTAAGGCTTGACCAAATGGTAGTTTCATGTGAATTAAATCTCGTCAGGGTATCATAATAAATGTGTGTGTACATATCTCAGAAACAGTAAATTTTTATTGCTGTTGATTTGTTAGTTCATTTAGGATTTTACCAGTACATTCGTAGGGGATGAATAGCAAGAATTGATACAGAACAATGTGGTCATAGTATATTGCTGATACTGTATGAAAGCAAGAATAAGAATCTGACTTGATAGTACTTTCCTTTTCTTTTTTTTTTTTTTTCTTTTTCCCAACCCATTATAATTGAAACATCCATAGCTTTATTTCTTTCATTTTCTTACTGAGGTTTAGCATTCTAGTAGACCATGGAAGAGGATCTTTCGATATTAACTTAGTTTTCAGGCAGGTATAGCATGGTATTTTCACATTTCTATAAAAGTCGGACTTAATACCATTCTTGGCTGTATGACCTGTAGAAAAAAATCATTGAATGATATATGAGATGAGAATAATAAGGAAAATAATAACAATAATAATAAAATAATATGAATAAGATCAGATAATATTCGTGAAAAAAAAAAAGTCACTTCTTGTTTCCTCCTCCTATGCTTCCTGCAAAGAATACAAAAAGACCAAATTAATATTCTTCTCTCAAAACCACACCCATATTATTTAATACTTGCCTTCTCCACCTGTATCTATCTTTTTCTCTTTCCACTAACTATTTGCTTTTCCTAATTTTTTTTTTTTTCTTTTCCTTTTTTGAACCTGGCATTTGCCTGCTCGCATTTTACCATTCTACTTTTATACTAATGACGATATTAAAACAACCGCAAGAGCCGCGTCGTATTTCGCTCGGCTCAAAACTCAAGAACATGTTCAACATGTCACCCATTCCCCACCCAGCCACCAACGCCAGTGCGACCAAAGAGAACAGTAATACGCCAAATGCTAATGGCACCTCCCTGACGGTGACGTCGTCAGAAAAAAAACCTACATCGCCTATCACCACGCCCGAGCTGAATCCACAACAACAGCGACAGAATGTCAATGCCAGCTCCGCTTTAGACAATTCTATGGGTAGCACCTCCGCACTCGCTACTCACCAAACAAGCTCCAGTTCGGATTCATCACATCCTGCTACCGTTGCCACCACATCATCAAACTGTGCGCCCAGACGGTTTGTGGAGCTGGGAAATACCCACCGTCACGAGCTCAAATCAGCCAGACGACAAGAGAAAATTGGCAGCATGCTTCGTGACATTTTAGGAGGAGGAAACGGCAAGCTCCGTGACGATGCTGTCTCTGCCGTTCCCGATCTTAGTTTAATGTCTGGACTGATATCACAGATTAATAACACAAGCAAATCAGAGGATACAGCTGCTGCACAGGTTACTTCTGCGCCGATGCTCAACTTTTCACAAAAGTATGGAAAATGCCAAGAGGTAATTGGGAAGGGAGCATATGGTACCGTTCGCGTGGCGCATAAATTTGACCGCGAAACAAGAGTTGAGTCTTTGTATGCCGTTAAAGAGTTTAAGCGCAAAAATATGGAAACAGAGGCTCATTTTAACAAACGGCTGACGTCTGAGTTTTGCATTGCGTCCAGCCTTAGGGATATAAATGTCATTCATACACTCGACCTTATGAAGGACGCCAAAAAGGATTACTGCCAGGTGATGGAATTTTGCGATGGCGGGGACCTCTACTCTCTAATTCTGAGTAGTGACGGTGGTCTCAAGCAAGACGAGGCCGATTGCTTTTTCAAGCAACTAGTCAGTGGTCTCGTGTATATGCATTCAATGGGCGTGGCACATCTCGATATTAAGCCAGAGAACCTTCTCCTAACATCTAATGGTGTGCTTAAAATTACAGACTTTGGCAATGCCGAGTGCTTTAAGATGGCATGGGAAACGAGTATACACCTGTCTGAGGGCGTGCTGGGGTCGCGGCCGTATATTGCACCAGAGCAATTCCGCTGTGGGCAGTATGACCCGCGCGCGTCGGACATTTGGGCAACAGGCATTGTATACATGGCCATGCGCACAGGTTCATATCTATGGCAGGTCGCGATTCCTGACGAGGACATTTATTACGAAAAGTACCTTTGTGGGCGTAAGGATAAGGCGGGGTTTGAGCCCATTGAGGGCTTACGGCGGTCGCGTTGCCGCAATGTTGTCTACAGTATCCTGGATCCCAATGAGACGCGACGGCTTTCGGGTATGCAGGTGCTGAACAGCGAGTGGGTTCGCGGCATCCAGCTGTGTGAGGCCGGCAAGCGTGGCTACTAGGCTTCAACAGTAGCCAGCGCAACCCAATTATGACCTTGCCTACATTCTGCATCTAGCAGTGGCTCAATACTTTAGGGCAATAATATACATGAAAAGGGTTTTTTTTTTTGGTTACTTGCTTTAAACCTTTGAAAAAAATTAATTATTTATGGGATTTATGAATGCTACTCCTGTTAATAGAGAAATATGAACTAATTAAAGAACAAAATCTGTGTTAGATATTTTGAAACTGTGGTAATAATCTCATGTATATATCAATATAGCACACCGGCAGACCCAGTTTAACATGTGGAACTGGTCAGCAGGCCCCACCGCTATTAAGAGAATCCCGTACTGGTCCCAGTGGAGCTATGGACTGCCGGGAGCAAACATTGCAATTGCCAAACTAAGCTCAGTCATTTTAAATGACCAAAGTTTCACGAAAGCCACATTTTAATATTATGCTACGGCCCACCTCCAATAATGCAGTGATCAAGTTTTAAGTGGAAAAAAAAATATAATTTTTATTTTATTTTTTATATTATGTAATTTTTTTTTTTTTTTCTTTCCCAATATTCAACTGGTTTCTAGCCAAAAGCCAAAGCTACACCTAAAGAGCAAAAGAGTCAGTAAAAAGAAGACCAACATTTAAAAAAAACAACCATAGAAAAACGGAGTGGTAATTGTTAAATAAGAGGAGGACCCCCGGTTTGAGATTAAATAAAAGTTTATTGAAAATCAAACAAAATGATGGACTTTTTCTTTTTTGTTGTCAGGTACCACGGTTCTCAACACAAATCGATTTAGACAGGGATAACTGTTTAAAAAAATTTTTTTCATCATATCAAAGAAGAACAAAAGTCCATCCAAGGGCTCTCTCAAAGCCCAGCTGTTTAAAAAGATTTTTTTTGTAAACAGTGACTAGGCGGGTTGTTAAAAAGAGTTGGATTGTCACTTACAGTTTCTACGACAGCTAATGCTGGCGTTTGACCAAAGACCAGGCCGTGTAATAAAAAAAAAAGATTTTTACTACACGAGCTCTGTGCCCATCAGTAAAGTAATACAAAGGGGACTAGATGAGACTTATGAGAAAAAAAAACTTTTTTATATTGAATTTGGGGAAGTAGGGATTACCCTGGCGGGACTACCATCAAGTAGCAAGTTAGGGCTTTCTTGGGTGTGGGCAGGTAGGGTACCGCGGGCTCCTATGCAAGTCATAGAAATCTTTTTTTTTTTTTTGAGTGGGATAGGAGTTGAAGTTTAGCTTACATATTATACGGTATTGCATAACTAGCAACAAGCCGGGCTTGTTTTGGGCTGATTACGGAGCCAGTATGTTATAATCTTACCACTGGGTAGTATAGTTCGTAGTACAAAGACTTGAAAAATGTGGAATATGATAGATAATCAGTTTATCCTTATATCAAGTAGTTACAAACAAATCATGAGTTTCAAAAACATTTGTGTCTGTGAGACTGGTAGAGTAGTGGTGCCAGCGCACGTTATAAGTTCAGATGCTCGATGGCACCGAATTCTCCATGAATATTTTCATGGGCTAAGGAGGACTCGTGTAATGATTTGGATTTAAAAGTGGCCCCAAGACACCTGAGAGTAAGTGGTTGCTAATGATCACGCAGAACCAACTCATAGTATTATACCAAAAAAATAAATTATAATAAAAAAAGCCCGACTTTATGGGTGGTCTTAAATACGCTCTGACATCGCTACTTTGTCAGTCCTATAGAGATGAATGATTTTTGACATTCATATTTTCTTTGCATATCATTTTGTTTTATAAATTTGTTTGCAACTGTTTGATGTAAGGACAGTAGACTGAACATTTCTCTAGACCTTACGAGCGTTTATAACAGCATCACAACATGGCTGATCATTTGACAACTACGCCAATGTAGTTATTAATTCTTTATTTTTTTTCTCTGCATATCAGCTCAAGATTGACACTTTGATTCGAGCTCAACCATTCATATATACGTTGCTTGCTAAAGAACAAGACACACACTACGCCATGTAAACTTAAGGTCTCAGCTTCTGGGCTCTTCCGCTTTGGTTATTGCAAAGCTATCCCATTAGCGAAGATCCTTTTCTTTTTAAACACAATGAATAGCTATTAAGTTGGTATTGTCTTCAACTAAGCTAGTTGGCTTGGCTTTTTATTTTATTTCCTTATTTTTTCTTCTTAATAAAGCCGTCTCCATCACTTCCCCCTTCGGCATCCTCCCTCATTGCCCTCCTTGGACTCAAATATAAGCTTAATAAAATCTTGATGGAAGCGCGCGTGTGTAGTACAAGGGAAAATACTGGACAAAGCTTTACATCTCTGGCTGGGGGGTGTTGAATTTCTTTTCTTAAACAATTCTCATGCAGTAGCCCGCACCCCCCCTTTTTTAAAGTGTGAGATTCCCCAGGTTGTCTTACAGTGACATGGATATGTAGATACTAGTTGATGAGACTAAGCTGCTTCATGTATACATGTATTTAGCGTTTGCTATCGTTTGAACAATAAACATTATTCAAATGGTGAGCAATCCACAATAGTTAGGAAAACAACAACAACAACAACAGCAGCAGCAACCTTTTTGCCATGAAAGTGTAAAGAAATGATTTACTGATGCCAGTTAACATAATCGATACCCTTTGAAAACTGAGAGTAACACTAAGCAAAACCCACAGAGAAAGAGAAACAAACATACTTTTCCTCCCATGACAGTTCAAGCTGCTTTTTAAAGCATAAGGTTTAGTTGGTTTAAGTTTTAAACAATCACTCGTTTACCTACCCAGTGCATAACAAAAAAAAAAAAGTTTCAAGCAGATGCTGGGTCTTGGCACCTTTTTTTTTCTGTTTCGCGGGGGGCTTTGCTACATCACGAATATTGTGGATGAGGGGGCGTGGGTCAGGTGCGATTGCGGCTGTGGTAATCCGCCCACCGCCGCCGCCACCGCAGCAGCAGCAGCTTGGGCAGCTGATCCCATTTACTTTGATTTCGGCTGCGCGGCTACCAGACAAGCTCACACGCCTGGGGGAGGCTGTACTAGACAAGCTTTGGCCCATCAACAACCGCACACGTGACTCAAGGACCATTCAAGGTCTTTTTTTTTTTTTTAGAAAAAACAACAACCGATCTAGGCACATGTTATGCCACAGACTTGAATATATGATACTCCGTCTCATCAAGTTACGAGGGCTTTGCATGTTTTGATACCGCGGTCTTTGCCACTGTCTCCGACTTATCCGAAAAAAAAAAAAACCACACAGTCAAGCTTCCATCATTTTTGAAACAAGACCTGTTGACCTCTTGGAACCAACTACGCATGGTATTGGTTGCTGGCCGTGATACTACTACTAATACTATATGTCCTCCAAGTTTCACGTACATATAGTGATAAATAGCCTGTTATTGGGGTCTTTTTCTTTCCTCTTGCTAATACTGTTAAACGATTTCGTTAGATTTTCACTTTACTGATACAGTACTTGACTAATGATTCAGTAATTATTGTTACGACAAGCACAGTGTCTCTAATTTGGGCAACGTGAAACTCCTTTTTTACTTTTTTTATTTTTATTTTTTGGGCTATCCTGGCTGTATTCACACTGAAATTCCCTTTGGGGATTGAAAGCCAGTTCTCTGGTTACCCCTGGCTTGTACAGTAAAGATGGTAGAACTTTGTTCCAGATTGAGTATCTGACAAATACCGCAAAAGTCGGCACTGCTGTAAAATCAGGAAACCGTAGATGGAAACAACAACAACGTTGTTCTTATGTCCAATAATAGATGTGTACCATATTGCCAGTTAGGGTCAAAGCACTTTTATACTGACTGTTATTTTTTTACTAGTATCCAAATTCAACTCTGCTAAGGCAGTTGGTTGTAAGGCTGAAACTCCGGACCAAAAAAAATTATAATTAGATCATCAACATGAATAAACGTGGCTAAGCAGATAGGTCATATGAGAATAGGATACAAAAAACCAAAAAAAAAAAGCCCGAGATCTGAAATCTATCGGAGCATAAGCAATACGTTGAAGACATGATTCCAAGTCGTTGGCAGTGAAATAGTGATATCAAAATAGCCGAGATATCGGATCTTCAACTGGCTAGGCGAATATCACTGGCCAGGGAAGCAGCAACGCCTCCTAAGTAGATCAAACGTGTTTAGCATTACGTGGACCATGACATCATGGTTATATGTGGCATGCGTAGTAAAGACAAGTTGCCAAGTTACTAGTTTTCGCCCACCTTTCGCCCAGATACCTTGATGGGGAAATGGCGCCAACGTCAAAGGAGACCCTTTTTTTTTGAACAGACAGGCAGTGGTAACCCGTTCAATCTTGACAAATAAAACGATGTTTATTAATTTCAAACCCTACTGAAACCATTGGAAGGTTCTACGGAACCAGCAATTGAGCATTAACAAAGAGAGCTTAATGGTAATGACAATACTATTATATATATATAAAGTTACTTTGCCGCATCAAAAAAAAAAAGAAACCTTAAGGTCGCTTTCATGAACTGAGCTGGCGTGCCCCTTTCCCGTTTCATGTTCTTTTATGTAAAACATTTGCCGACACGTTGGCAGTAATCTTGACTCCAGATTGACAACCATCCCATTCTAGAGAGAGAGAGAGAGAGAGAGCGAAAGATCAACGGGAACATTGAGATAAATCGACGTGAACCCTAAGCGAGATCAAGGTGAACATCGTCGACAACATATAACTCCAAGTCTTGGCTAAGCCTTGCTTGATCTAAAAAAGAAAACGACATTGAAGTTGCTATTAATTTACGTACAAGCCCCCTTCTATAGGTGTCTTTTTTATTATTATTTTATTATTATTATTTTATTATTATTATTATTTTATTATTATTATTTTATTTTAATATTTCTGTAAATGTTGATTTTGCTTTTTCAATTATAACCATTTTCGGTTCCTGTTAAGACTCTTCTCGTATAAAATCAAAATCATTTCCTCGTTTTCTTCCCCCTTTTTAGAAAATTTTTTGTTTCGGATATTTTATTTATTTCATTTCTTTTAAATCAAATAATATATATTTTTTTTTGGAAATCTCATTATTTATACCTTGTCTGCATCTCTTGAAACCTCTCCTCCTTCCTTTCCCTTGCTAGCTCTTTCCCAACTATATTCCCCTTCTCAGCAATGAGCTATCCCAATGAGAATAACCAGGGTCATGCTGGCAACAACAACCAGCAGCCGCCTGTTCCCACCTTCTCGTACAATCAAGATGACTCTAATGACATCTCAAATCATCCCAGTAGATTTGATCCCTCTCCTCCAGCTGCTACGTACAGTTCGACCGCCTACAACCCGCCGCAGGATGCCAACCCTTACAGCGCACCCGATTCGAACCCATATGGTGGCAGCCCTGCTGCAGCCAGCTCACAGCCCCCTCTACACCACCCGGAGCCCAATTCACTTTCTGTGCACTCCCCATTTCAGGATCAGGGCTCGTCAACATCGCTAAACCCTCAGCCCTCAAACCCCTTTTCGTCTACTCATAAAATCAGTGGTTCATATAACGACGAAGAGTACAATTCTGATTTTTACGAGGAAGACTCAGTTCCCTTGAACAATTACCCCCAGGGGCCAATCAATAACAATAACAGCAATGCCAATACCGGATATAATGGCAGCAGCAACCCCTATCAGAGTGATCCATACCAAGGCAGTGCCCCAGCACCCTATCCAGCCGATGATAACCAGCTCCAACGACCTCAGCGTCATGGAACCAACTTCTTTAACAGAATCACTGGCGCTCAACCTTACAACCAGGCCGCCAATCCCTACCAGAACTCTGACGCGTCTGACTCTGCGAATGATGTTCATATGGACTTTGTTCAAGGTCTTCCTAACCTTCCTAATATTCCAACCATGACCTACAATGAAAATATTTACTTTCCTTCAGGCTTCAATGATAATGTACCGTTGCAGATGCCTGAGCCGAGACCTGGCTCTGTCAACACCGACATGATTGATGCTAGTTGGGAGTATCGTCAGCAACAGCCCGAAAATGTGGACTATGGCAAAAGAGAAGTTAACCTCATTAATGGTGTGTTTAAAGCAGAATATCCTGTTCCCAGTCGTGTAAAGGCTTCGGTCGAGCCCAAGTATATCGATTTAGAGGGTGCATCGACTGAGTTCACTCACATGCGTTATACAGCTGCTACCGTGGATCCTGATCAGTTTGATGAAGAGCATGGATATGTTCTTCGTGCTAAAGAGTACAACCGAGAGACTGAGCTCATGATTGCTGTCACTTACTACTCTGAAGACAAGGTCTTGACCGCGAGAACTCTTTATGGTGTCATGAAGAACGTTCATCACTTCTGCACAGATAAAAAGTCCAAGTTTTGGAACAACGGTACTCCTCCATGGCAAAGAATTGTCGTCACTATTATCATGGACGGTATTGAGCCCTGCCGAAAGGACACACTTGATACTCTCGCGGCTATGGGTATCTACCAGGATGGTATCATGAAAAAGGCTATCAACGACGACAAAACTGTTGCCCATATCTTTGAGTACACTTCTCAAATTAGCATTACCCCCGATCTTGATCTGCTTCGTCCTAATACTGATGGCAGTGACTACAATGTCCCTCCCATTCAGTATGTTTTGTGTCTCAAACAGGAGAATTCCAAGAAGATTAACTCCCATCGTTGGTTATTCAACGCTTTCAGTCGTCAGCTAAACCCCAATATTTGTGTTCTTATTGATGCTGGTACTAAACCTGCTTCCAAGTCCATTGTTCATCTTTGGCGTGCTTTCTACAATAACGAGAACATTGGTGGTGCCTGTGGTGAAATTCATGCGATGCTGGGTAAGAATCTCAAACTTGTGGCCACCAACCCCATGGTCGCTGCTCAGAATTTTGAGTATAAAATTTCCAATATTCTTGACAAACCACTTGAATCAACTTTTGGTTTTATTTCAGTGTTGCCTGGTGCTTTCTCTGCTTACAGATATGATGCCCTACTTGGCCGTCCTCTTGAGCAGTACTTCAAGGGTGACCACTCCCTTGCCGAGCGTCTTGGTGATAAGGGTCTTAACGGTATGAATATTTTCCAGCGAAACATGTTTTTGGCCGAAGATCGTATTCTATGTTTTGAGATCACTTTCAAGAAGGGTAAGAAATGGCATTTGCAATACGTCAAGGCTTCACGTGCCGAGACTGATGTTCCCGAGGAGATTGATGAGTTTATTTCCCAACGTCGTCGTTGGTTGAATGGTTCTTTCGCCGCTACACTCTACTCAATGATGCATTTTGCCCAGATTTACCGCACAGCACACAACCCTTTCAGAAATATCATGCTTCATGTTCAGTTGTTTTATAACTTTGTTAACATTATTCTGACTTGGTTCTCACTTGCGGCGTTTTACCTGACCACTACTGTAATTATGCAACTCGCAGCCAATCCCAATGACGACGATATCTTGAAGGATAGTGATGATTATGTCACCCCTTTCCCGTTTTCAAATGAAACTGCTTCAATGTCAATTGCTTTGGTCCTCAAGTTTATCTACCTGATCTTTTTGATGATTTCATTTATTCTTGCTCTTGGTAATAGACCAAAGGGATCACGCATTCAATACAAGGTCTTGATTTTTGTCTTTGGTCTGATCCAGTGCTACGCGTTTGCCATTTCAATTTATCTCGCTGTTCGTGCTTTCACCAGTGGCGGTACGCCTTTTTCGGATGGCACTCACAGTGGTATCACTGGATTTGTACACTCAGCTGGTTTCCTGGTTGTCATGGCTCTTGGCTCGACATTTGGTCTCTACATTATTTCTGGTATTATTTATTTGGATATGGGCCATTTGGTTCACTCACTGCCTCAGTACATGTTCATCATGCCCAGTTTCACCAATGTGGTAAACGTTTACGCATTTTGCAACTGGCACGATGTTTCCTGGGGTACCAAGGGTGCTGATAAACCCGATGCTCTTCCTACTGCTACATCTAAAAAGGGTAAAGAGGATGGCGTTGATGTCGTTGAAGAAATTGATCGTCCACAGGAGGATGTCGATATGAAGTTCAATCTTGTTCTTGAGCGTGCGCTCAAGCCCTATCCAAAGGTGGTTAAGACAAAGCCCAAGATTGATGTTGATGATGAAAACAAGGCGTTCAGAACTAACCTTATCATTTTCTGGATGGTTTGTAATGCTATTCTCGCTGTTGCACTGACATCGCAGAGTGCAACTGAGATTGGTTTCTCAGGCACCAATACCAGAACAAAGTACTATTTCTATGCACTGATTATCATTACTGCTATCATGGCTCTGCTAAGACTAATCGGTTGTGTTATGTTTGTGTCGCAGAGTTATATTTCCAGAGGATTTGGCAAGCGGTAGATAGAACATTATGTTTATTTTTCTCTGTTAAAAAACAAAAAAAATAACAATATAAATAAATAAATAAATTGGTAACATAAATTTCGATTATAGATACTTGTTGTAAGCTCAAATTCTAGCTACCATAAACACCAAGACTTTAGTCTTTGAAGACTAATGTTAACTTTTCTCTTTCAAAATTTAAATAGATTTTTTTTTTTTTAAGTAATTCAACATTTACGTGATACAGCCGTACTTTTTCTACGTCAACTTTCAATAATACCAATTTAGGTTGAACAGAAACGCGCAATGCAGGGAAGCCACAGAAAAAAACAACAACGCGTTATTAGATCCTATTTGGACAAAAAAAAAACCAAGCTATAAACATTTCAACTTAGGCGAACTTCTACGCGCCGCCTGCGACACGAAAAAAAAACTAAAAAAAAAAACTAAAAGAAAAGCTGGTTTCGTAACTTCAGGATTATATACCATTTTCATTCCCCCTTTCTTTCCTTTCAATCCTTTGAGCAATATCTTTACACAACAAAAAAACATTTTTTTTTTTTTTTTTTTGAATTCGCGTTTTTTAAGAAGTTTCTTTTTTTTTTGAGCGGAATAATACAAGATTGATTGAAATATAGAACCTGACGGCATAATTGCAACTCTTGACAAAAATACAGCTAACGCCCAAAACAATTTGAATATTCGAATACAAGTCTCCTGATCAATAAGTGATAGTATGCTGCTTTCCAGCGTACCATTTCAAAAGCTTGCCAGTAGTGGCGTCAGTAAGCGAAATCACAAGAAATCCAATAGCAGCAACAAGAATCCAAAAGGTGCCAAAAGTTCTCTGCCCAGCCTAGCTTCCAACAATGCCAGCAGTAAATCCAGTAATTCTGGCGTGACTACCAAACCAGCGAAAAAGAAAAAAGTCCAGCTAAATGGTATGAAGATGCGCACCCTTGATTCATATTTCACGAAACTTCCGCCTACCACTACAGTCACGTCGCCTCCCACAAACCAATCTGCTGTTTCCGATCTTAGTTCCAGCACCAGCGCTCTTACTTTAGATGCCACTGTCAGCTCAAATGAAAACGAAAAGAACGAAAAGATAGTGACAGCACCCAAGTCGACTATAGCAACCCCGCGCGCCAAATCAAAACCAAAGTCACTGACAAAGCCCAGTCCCGCTCCGTCGCATCATACCCTCCCTTCGGTCTCCCCACATCCACCAGCATTTGAGCCGTACGGGGAGGCGGGGGATGCTGATATGATTTGGGAAAAATTGGCCGTACGCGATTTTATGGCTCGTTGTAAGTTTATTCGCGCAACATCCACCACGCGTCGTGTTTTGGGATATCAAAGCAATAATTTTTTTTTTTTTTTTTTTTTTTTGGAAATGAAATTTACGGCTAACTCTCTGTTTTAAATTTCCTTTTTTATTTTATTTTTGTAGTTGAGAAATATGGCGGTTTCCCTAACCGATACAAATCCTTCATTAATCGGCCACAAGACGCGTGGGACCCGCGGCTATATAAGTCACTACTGTTGACAGGTATGCGGATACTGGCTGAGGATGGCGAATCATCATATCACCAGACCGGCAACAGCCATAAGGAAAAAGCTACGCAGGCTGGGTTTTGGCAAGCGCATCTAACGACACTGGAAAAACACTCAGATGGTGCGAGCGTTGGTGTCCAGGCCCGTGCTGAGACTGACCCTGTCGAATTAACGCGACGATTCCTGGTGGAAAACCTTGTTGATTCCGGGCTGTCTTGTGCGTCTACCGAGGCACTCATTGAGGAATGCATGGATGAAGATGGTGAAAGTGCCACTGACGAAATGGACGAGGATAAAGCTGGGAACAATCCCCTCGAGAGTTTGGTTACCACCGAGCATGCGTGGTTATGTGTTGTAAACACGGTATTTCGACTAGCGGCGCAGACCTCCACTCTACGGGGTGCCCTCGCCTCAAACACAAAAGCTGCAGCAGAGCAGATGCTCAAGGCCGAGCTCGCGCGAGCCAAGAATGCAATGGATACGCGTATAGCGCGGCTGCCCCCCGCAACCCCCTTTTCTCAGGCCAAAGGCACCAGTAATACCGACCCTACCCGACAGGAGCAAATTGCTGAAATCAAGCAAGCGCATGCGGTGCGCGTGCGCGCGGTGGAACGCCGCCACAATCTGCGACTGCGGGTACAGGCCTCTCGCACCGCTCCGATCGGCTGCGACGGCGCCGGCCGCGTTTACTGGCACTTTCCGCCCTGGGCATCTTCCAGCGCTGCTGCCGCGTCGGCGGGTACTGGCGAGGAGGACTATGACTATTTTATTGTCACGCCGGCAGAGGACGCGACATCTCTGGCAGAAGAAAATAACGACAAAATGGACTTGGACGTGGAATTAGTAGATGAGCAAACTGATAATACTAGTGGGGTGCCCAGAAATCTACAATGTTTATCATTAACCCGCGACAATTTACAGATTCTTATTGCCTGGCTGCAGTCTGAGCAGACGAGCCTCGGAGCAGGCTCATCGGCCGAAGTGCGACGACTAGAGGACTATGCTAAGAAATTACTAGCTATGACCGAATGATCCGAATTTCAGTATAGCGAAATGTAAAAAAATAAATAAATCAATCACAGGCTCACTTGAGGGAATCGTTATATTTAACCATATACTATTGTACTTATATACTGTTTGTAACGGCTTTTTTTTTTTTTTTTTTTTTTTACAAAACCTTGCAGGTCAACTACTACGGCCATTTCTTGGGCCTTTACAGTCATCAGTTTAGGGAGAGGAACTCAATCCGTCATGTAGACAAACATGAAAAATTCGTGCTCAAAAAGAGAATTTGAAGCTGGATCTACCACCTGTAACACAAGTAGTATTGATACTATTCTGAGCTACATTTGCAACAACTGGTTGTCTGGAGTCCCTTTTTTTTTTTTTTTTTTTTTTTTTTTTTTTTTTTGGTCCCTAGTGCCACGGACAAAGCCGGAAAATCACAGTTAGACGAGGCTGTGGTTCTGCATGATTTGCCGAGGTTAGGCGTGGTGTGCATTTAGATTGAGATCTGTCTCTTCAGCACAAAAATTTACAGGATCCGTGAGATCCGGCCTTTAGCTGCGGCGAGATGACGGAGAAGGTACCATGTTTTGTGAATCTACAAGTCGCCGTCACTGTGTTGTTGTCGTCTTTTTTTTCCTGCTATGGCTTGGCGTTTTCACCTAGCAGGAAAAAAAAAATACGAGATCATGAAGGAAATTATCATTAAAATATTTTTTTTCTCTCTGGTTTGCTGCTGGTTGGACACTGTAGCCACGATCGGATCAGATAGATAGATCGATAGTCAGTTTATTGTCGCTACATTAAATAGTTATAAACAAAACTATAAAGCAGAATGACATACAGACATGAAGTTTCAAAAAAACATTTGTCTTTATAAGACTGGTATGACGAGACACAGCACTGATGAAAGATTTCAGTACATTGGGGGTACTTTCCTATATACGGATCTATCTTGGATATACACTAGTATTGAAGAATTTCTATATAGGATTCCTGAGACTCACAGCTCTGGTAGCTCGGATGGCAAATCGGTCATGGATTTCTTTCATTCGTATGTTAACCGGCAGGATTTCAGCATCGCGCTGCTTTGCCCAAACAGGCACAGACATAAAGGTCACTAAAATCTTGCGTAAACCAGTGATCTGAAATTTTTGAATTTCATCTTTCCACTGGGCCTAGTCATTTTGTGGTATCAAACTGAGCTTGTATGTTCAAATATTGGCGGCACATACAAAATGTAGTGCTGTTTCATTGTTTGGGAAGAGGTACTCTTGTATACACGACCAAACTCTCCTACAATTCCCATGACTTTATTCGCGGTATAGGTAGTAATTTTGCGTACTTATGAGATTTGAGCCCACACTCGAGTGTCACTCCCAGTAAATTCAAACCTATCTGAGACTGTCGTTTGTCTATGCCAGCCGACAATAGCGTAAGGCTTCTTGGACCTCTTTTTTTCTTCTTTCTTTTTCTAGATCTTCGACGCTTGGGTTTGTGAACGTACAGGAATCCTAACTTATCGCCATAATCAAACTCGGTATAGCGCTATTGAGTCCATTCGTGACAGACCTGTAACACCTTACTTAATATTGTTGTGTTTTTATCAATGGCCCTAGCACATTTATAGACACTAATGCCATTAATAAATTCAACAATATGAGCACCAGCCTCCCTGATCTTATTGTACAGAAAACTTGTGTAAATAAAAAAACAGAAACATTGATATGTGCAAATTCTGAGGAATACCCAAATCCACACACCTCGGCTCTGTTGCATTACCATCAATTATCAAACTAGTTCTTTATCTGCTCAGAAAATAGCCCATCACGCACCTGGAGGCCTCTGGGAGATCCATATCTGACACAGTCCTCAGAAGAACACCCTTGTGCACATTATCAAACGAATCACTGATATTAACAGCAATTAACGATATATTACAACACCAGCTTTGGTTTATTCTAGCGTCAAGTTTCCAAAGGTTTTCTAATTATAATCGTTTTGATGTTTCCTGGACCAGGAGCTTTGTGTGGAGCTGGTTGATACAAGGCCTGCTCAATTTCTGAAGCTTTCAGCATTGGGTCACCTGATATTCCCCATAGGCGTTAGAGAAATACTCAGTAACCGGCAGCTTAGAGCCTAAGAAAACAGCTCTTGAAACAAAAAATAGTCAGCAATCTCTTAAAGTTCCTTTGTGGTAGTAGCATCTTTTCTTGTGAGTTGGAAGACAATGGCGCATTGACGTCTTTCTTTTACAAAGGATAGCACGTACTAGATGTTGCTAGAGTTCCTAAAATACAGGAAATCATTCCAACATTTATGTTTTGCTTCACTCATCGCATTGTCAAATACTTCACCGCATTCTTTGACATTGACTTGTATCTCAGTGTTTGGGTATCATTTGGCTTGCCGTTTTGCTTTTCAAGATTTCTTTAATTTGGCTTTGAGGGTATCTGTCCACCACTGTTTGCCGCATCTACATGTTTTCTGTTTTTCTGTTGATCCCTAAAGACGGTAAATAATGAGTGTCGTGAAAGACGTTAATTTGTCAGCTCTGGTTTTCCTTTGAGACCCAATAGATTCGCGGGTCCGTGGATTACATAAACCAGCATTGTTATTTATACACTTAAAATTAAAAAAGTCCACCACTTCAAATCGACTCTACTCCCGCTGAGTGCTTGACCTTGGGAGTCAAATTTGAGCCCAAACTGGCTAAATATGCTGACTATACTCAAAAAGTAGCTTTATATTATCCTCGCCCTTCAAATGCCACTGTGAGTGAAAGTGGTTGAGAAGAGGAGCCTCGCCTTGAAGAACATTTAATGTATGTAAGCATGGGGGCTTGTGTGCACATAATAAAATTAATTACACCATTTCACGGACCCGCGAATCTATTGGGTCCCCTTTCTCTTTATATTTTTCCGCATCAGATCAGATAACTTTTGAGTTTTTACAAAGGCAAAACTGTGTATTTACAAAAAAAAAAAATATTTTTTATTGTTCGGAACACTCATTATCGCAATGGAAATAACCGGCTATAGCTGTGCTATTTGTGATGAGAGAATCGCGCGGTAATTCCAGCTTACGCACCTTCATTGGCGCTAGTAATGGTTCTTTATCACCAGCAATTTTATTTTCAATTGCTTTTTTTAAAGGGAAATGGCATAAGGTTCCCCAATTAGTCAGTAAATACATTTGGGAAATCAGATCAATAGAAAATGAAAAAAAAAAAAAAAAAAAAAAAAAAAAAAAAAAAAAAAAAAAGCAGCTACTCCCATGCGTAAATTTGGTAAGAGCTCAAGTGGTGTAAAACGTACCAGCCCCGGTCTAGTTTTTTAAATTTAAACTGTGCATTTTAACACAAAAAGCAACCCTAATCTATTTCAATATTGAGATTTGGTGCTTGGTTTTCGTGGGCACTTTTTTTGAGCTAACCATTTCGGCTGGAGTATGGGAATAATGAGATTTGAAGGTAGGGTTTCTGTTGATCTCTTTATCAGATTTTTTTTTTTTTTTCTCTCGGCCGGACACACTCACATTATTTTCTATTTTGGAATTTGAATTTCAAAACAGACCAAACCTGAGCCTAACACTACCACCTCTTCTCTAATTTTTTTCTATTATTTTTCTTCGTATACTCTCTCTTACTCTTCCACCTCTTCTCCTTGTTTGTGGCGATTTCAAATCAACATATAAAGACGACCAACCGGCAGCCAAAAAGAGAGTGTGTAAAAGAGAAAAGCAACCCTTCTCCATCAGTATCCACGATAATCTCTTTGATCTCTATTTATTTGCTTACTGTACTACATATGCCAATGAATATTGTTTTTCGCCTCACCACACTCACGACTTGAACACATCTTTTTTATATATATCTTACAGATGAGCGAGGGAATTAGCATAGAGTACCTGGATCAAACTATCAGGCATCGCCTGGAAGCAACCCACGTCGAGATAATTGATACCTCAGGTAAGTGCCATATACACTTAGCGATCAAATCTTTTATAACCTATTGTTTGATCATCGTAGTTAGATCGATTTCTGTACTAACTTTTACAAATCCTTTCAGGTGGTTGCGGTCAGGCTTTTGAAGTAGTGATAGTGTCCAACATATTTTTAGGCAAAAACAAACTACTCCGGCACCGCATGGTCAACCGAGCCCTGCGCGACGAAATAATGTCAATTCATGCATTTACACAAGTAAGTTGTTGATATTACCTTACCACATGTCTTGGGTACTAACAATTTTTGTCATTCATTAATTCGCAGAAAGACTATACACCTGAAGAATGGGCACGATTAACACAACATTTTTGAAACGAGCTATGATGATAATGTTTTTATTATGTTTGCACACACATTACTAATTATATATACACTCATGCCTATGTAAAAAGGGCTTGTGCAGCCCCAAGACTTGATGAATAATGAACTATATCTCTTCTAAAAACCAAACCATTGAGTCAAAACCTTATATTGATGCAAGTTCACCGGGAAGCTCGAAAAAAAAAATTTCATGAGGTTGAGTTACCCTAGATCCTAACTAGGCACCTTGGCCAATGAGGTTGCAACTACTGAAAAAAAAAAAAAAACGCCAATCTGATAAATCCAAAAGCTGTTCGGCACGTGACGGGCCGAAGATTTGTTCTTCATTTTTTATCTGATTGATTCAGGGAGATGCGGCCTTGTCCTATTTTGGAAGAGAGGGAGAAAAAAAAAAAAAAAATACGCTGACCAAGCTCAGGTAGTGGCACATCCAATATCTAGTGTAAGCTGTTAAGCAAAGGCCGCAACTGAAGTAAGGTGTTTTTAAATTTGGTCTCAACCCTATGACGGTCCCTATTGAGTATATGTGAGCTCTAGTGTCCTTAGGTCTCTTCGTATATCAACAAAGACAAAAGCAGATAGAAACCGGCTTTTTCAAATATATACATTTATATCAATACAAATTGTCTGTTAGAGTAGGAGGGACTGAGGTTAAATCACCATGCAATTGTAAAGGTGGTAATAGAAGCACCTACAATATCTTGCTGTTCCCCAAGTAAATAAATTTCTATTAGTAATTTTTTGTAAAAAAAAAAACAAAAACAACAACAGCCAATTTCCGGGTATTAGTTCCGCTCTAAAACTTGATTGCCTGTGCTGAATTTGACTACCTGACTTGTATTTAATTGACTGCACATATGATAACATAGCCCCATAACCAGTTTTCGAGAATTTTTGGTTTGTTTTACATTGTCAGTTTTATTCATTTATTTTTAATTTTTAAAAAATATCACTTGAGAGACCTCCTGACTTGACTCGACGCTTGTGGATACAAGCACTCTGTGAGTAGTTCCAAATGCCGACAATCCCAATAATTTCTTGAAATATACCTTAACACAATAGAACAACTGAAATGAGCAAATAGCAAATATATTTATTTTACTCTAATTACTTGTAAACTCATAACCAAAGATTCCAATGATACTTGTCACCTCTTTGAAACTGTTACATAAATAGCATCACTTTGGAACAGATATATTTATAGAAATATATTTTTATATAATGAAACGTTATAAAAAAGCGATCTGGTGCTTTTTCAAGTATAATTATTATTCTTCTGTATAATAATAATAATGATGTTTTTGATATTAATATAGTTGCAATTATCCATTTGCTATTGGAAAACTGTTTATTAACTGTTATTGTTTTGAACTCCAACTCGCGTTTTATATATACCCAAAGTTTTGCCTGTCCCCTTCTGAAAATGTTCCTTCTAAAAATACCTCTTGTGAAGATAGCTCCTTCATTCGATGGCGCCAAAATAATTTTTTTTTCATTGCAATTCATTCTGTAGTCTTGAAAATTTGTAGTATTTCAAGTGACATAATTTAAATCTTGTGAATTTTCTAATCTAATACTCTTATTGCATAATATGTATACTTTTAATATTGTTCTTGAAAAAGGGCTGCTTTCAGAAAAAAAAAAAAAATTCTAAATCTTGTTTCTTTTGGTTTTACCGTAATACGCTTATTGTCTTTACCATATTTTGTTTTATAATATATTTTTGATTTCATTAAGGAGTGTATTAATGGTTCCAACGTTAAACAAAGCAACCCAGTATTCACTGATTCATTACATTGTTAATATGGAATAGTTCAGTCCATCAGAACACCAGGAGGGAACCGATTACACTATAGAGTAGATAAGCCTAGAGCATTTGGAGATTTCTCCAGTGATGCTGCCAATAAAAATATTGAAAATAAACCTTGGATCATAAAAGTTCGTTACGACATTAGAGATGTAGCAATGATTAACATTCTGAATGCCATGGCAAGTAATCATACAAAAAAAAATGATAACAACAATTTCTCTATTCATTTCAAATAAAATACGATACCATGTGATTTAATTGCAATTTATGAAGCCAACTATAAACCCAATGGGGGATTATTTTATAGATTCCTTAGGAGATAATCTATCAAGAATGCAGAAGAACTTCTAGATGAACTAAAATATGATGCTAAACTCTCAAAAAAAAGTATTGAAGTTTTTATCTCTGGATTCCCAAAAGATTTGGCTAATGGACCTTTATGAAACAAGGTTATTGTTTTTGATACTTAGTTAGAACCTTTTTTTACTGGATAATTATGATCTGGATAGTATCATCATCGAACTAGAGAAAGTTGACACCTCGGGAGTTCATAGACTCTGTCGTTCTTATGATAAGTTGAAGGTTAATTATCCCAATATATGGCCAAAAATAAACTGAGATACAGATACAAAGAAACAGAAAAAGAATTCAGTGTCGAATTTGAAATCTGGTTGATTAATGCCACGAAAAGGTAGCTAAGTGAAACTGGAGGAATTACAATATTATACTCCTATCCAAATTCTAGATTCAGAGGGTGATTTCTAAAAAACAGAATAAGCCTCCAAAAGTATTAGAATTATCCCTACCTGGAGTCACTACTGAGTTAATAAATTATTAAGAAACAATAACAGAGAGTACACAAGCTGCAGAGTTATTATTTGCGTTGAAGTGTACACTAGCAAAACTTGCAGTGAATGTGGGTCTCTTCACCCCAATATTGGAGGCGCAGTGTTTAAATGCCCACAACGCAATTAAAAATCTGATAGAGACTTCAATGCAGCCAGAAATATTTTATTGAAAAAACATAAGTCTAGTCGTCATGGATTAGACGTTGAATATTGTCACGATTAAGATGGTAAATCCGTGATTACTAAGCTTAGGTCCAGATACGAGATGCAAATTAATAGAAATCCAAGTATAAATTATTTTACTTATATTAATGAAATACTCTAGTTGAACCTTAAGCCAGTTTCTAGAAGAACAGCGTACAGAAAAGAGAAAGATTTTAAAAGTTCAGTGTGATCCAGTAGTATAATTTAAAGTACTGATATAAAGAAAATGCTGTATTAAGTGACTCGGTTCGTGTAAGGGACGGTTCTTGTTCTTTCCTTACTATTCTCCTTTATTGATGCCCCGCCTTTGGAGATTTTTGACATTATATTTGTAACATAACACACATTGTCACCATTTGAGATGAGTTGACACCAGTAAAGCCAGCTTCACATGCCAAAAATGGGATCTAATTATAGCTCTTAGTATCAGAATCTAGAAGGTCTGTATGGAATTTGTGAAAGAGAAATCAAAACGTTAACATGAGATTCCCGTAATAGCATGAAGATGGCACAATGAATGACTTGTTGGGAAAACATATCGTGACAAGTATTTACTACCGGATTCATTAAGAATCTTACAGAAATTTGCTTAGGGATAGTTTAGCTTAAAGAGAAGTGCCAGAGAGGCAAAATGATAAGTTTAGTTTTACTGTAATTTTCTTTTGATATTATTTTAAACGACCTTGGATTATTCATATACCTGAAATTCTGCAATCACTTCTAATGCGTTGGTTCGTATTCCAGCCACACACATATTCACTTGGATAGTTAACATGGTGGATTTGGGAACATGTTGCTGAGGACATATTGCTATGTACAATACATAATATGGTCAAGAGTGCTACAAACAAGGATCTGTACTTTACAACATAGCCAGATCTCATTATGCATTGCCACCCATCGGATTATATCTCCCATGAATATAGAAATTTCATAAAACAAATATTGTTTCTATCACCCAATTTTATGTCGATTAACAACTTATCATTATTTATACAGAAAAAAGATATTAAAAAGTAATACATGTAATTGACAATTGTCATTCTACAACTTTGTGGATGAATGCAGCATTATTTTGGATGGGAGTAGCCGACTGAGAAAGACAGCCGGCTAAGTTTGATTTCAGAGTTCAGGACCTGTGATACTAAGAGAACTAACATTTAAAAGTTTTTCAGTATTGATTCCATGAACTGTCCTTATAGACTGGCGAAATTTAGTTAGGCCTTGGTAACTTATACACATAACAGCTAGCTAAGCCTAGTTTATTAAGGAGTCTATACGCAATGTCAACAATGGATTATGATCTTCAACTCTTGACAAGTGCCAACATTTTTCTTTTTGTTTATAGCGGCAATACTCCATTTCTGAGGTCGTGCCCTGATAAACTTTTTGTCGACTTTCCCTGTCGGGGCCGTCACTAATTGGCACACATTTGTTGCTCGCAGATCGAGTTATAGATTTCGGCATGTTTATTAATTACCTTTTACTAACACCTCTCTTAGTTGAAAAAACTGAATAAAACAATCAAAGAACTAATACAATCACCAACTTAAAAGAAAGAGGAGGACTTATGGCAAGCAAATTTATCTTTTGACAGTTTAAATTCCCGGTTCTTAAAAAAGTTAAAGAGTTAATATGACCTGTGATAAACAGTAAATCTTCCGTATTAGTGGCTTGAAGTTAGATGTTCAAAAACCATCGATACAGTCTTACAAAGATCCGGCTCCAATTATTCGGGTCTGCAACACTAAACAAGCTAGCAACGTATTGTATTTACGATCTGAAGCATCCAGCTGTATCTTGGTTCAAAAAAATTATATTTTACATTCCAAGTTGCAATGAACAAAAGTACACTTGCAGTAACAAGATCTAAACAAATAAACATACAAAAGAATACAAAAGTGACAACTTTCCAAGAGACTCGATGATGATCAGATTCATCAGACCGTTGTTGCATTTACCACCTCCAAGGCGGTCACAACTTTCACAATGTAGTAATGAGAATGAACAACATGACCCTTGACTAAAGGTTGATTTTTGAACCAGGGTTATCTTTCAATTGTTCTTCCTTCTATTATCATATAAATAAACTACACAGAATATCATAGTAACCTGTGTGAGTAATATCATGTCTGATTTATCTAAATTGTAAGTTGATTATCAACATATTCTACTCTATTTGAACGCTCAATCTTGAAAGTATCTAAACAGTCGTCTGTTAGATTAACATGGCTTGATTTTTTGTATATATATTATTTTAGGTATTAATTAGTATTCATTCGGTGATTCAGTAGCAGGTAGTTATAAAAATGTAGTAGACTAGATATGCCCAAATCCAGCATCAAGATCAAGAACAATGACTTTGAGCTGTCCAACTGCGCTTTCTTTAGCACGTCTCTGGGCAGCACAGAGCCATTTACTGGTTTGGGCTTACTTGCCGACGTTCATGCACAGAATTATTGCCAAATTCATGTCCTCCCCTGTTAGCCACCCGTAAACACTGCCGATCACATTGCCGCCTTTTCAGAATTTCGAGCTAAAAAAAAAAATGTTATTGGACCTACTTGACTATGCTGCAAAATAATTGTAGCTAAAACTGTTACAAAAAATCGACATGTTTTGTTTTAATTTTTTTGACTTGCTTCTTTGCTAACTGAGATACGAGATTGGACTCCGGAATGAGAAAACCCGTTATAGAAAAATTACCGGCTTAAAAAACGGAGAACCATATCTAAAACAGATTTATATACAAAATTTCTTGAAATCTTGGTGTTTGTTTTAGGAAAATAAAAGTCTTTCTTTCCATACACGTTTCTTAAACAGGGAAAAACTTTTAGTTGGCAACATTTATCCCTTCTGCTAATTCTGGTGCAATGATAATCATTGTATTGTTTTAGATATCTGGTAGTTCGACATAAAAAAGGGTCGGCTTGATCAAATGAAACACTTTTATAATTTGATTTCTTGTTCTGGAGCTGCTTTGTATCTCAAGTGTTGATCAAAGTATACTGTATACTACTGCAGAAGGCTCTGGTGACAACGGCACATGCACAAACAAGACTAAGTAAATTTTAAAAGAACACTCAAGTACCTATTCTCTTCTCCCACCACATAATCAGCTCTCTATACTAGGGGGATACACCTCACAATATATTGCTTTGACTGTTGACATGAAAACAGTCAAAAGTCGTATTCGTGAGCATGCGGCGATTTAATTAGTCAAAATTTACTACCGTTGAGACTGTTAGAATTAAAGAAATAATGAGCCTACAAAATTTTAACGACCAGGGGTCTCTCTTACAGCATCCAATAGACAGCGGCCCGCTTAATATAGATCTGCATAGTTAATCGACATTATATTTTTACTCACATCACTTGTATTGATACATGGTACATGCTGTGCACCAACGTCGAAAAAATATGAATCCAATGTAGACATAAAAAAATACGTTGGTGGACTAACCATTTAGGAAATAAAAAAACATTACGAATCAAAAGATTGACTGTAATGTCTGCTTAGACGCCTTAGAGTAACCACTTACATAAAACATCGTGACTTTCAAAGCTCAAAAGCAGTTAATTCCTGGGCTTGTCGAAGTCAACTTTGGGGTACGGAGCAGAAAGATAAAGTTTTTGAGGGCTGGCTGAATCCACTGATTTTTTTATGTAATACTGGATATTCATATAAATGAATTATAATCACGAATGCTTTGTGACATGAATTTTATTTGCCAGCCTTGTTTCGTGTTAACTTGTTTGTGTTGGCAGTTGGTATGCTTTTATCTTTGAGCCTGACAGGAATCCTACCACTGATATAGAGAAATAGCTTTTTTGATCTTTTACTTTCAAAGTCGCCAAAACTTCATTTTTGAACATTGCTAAAGTCTTTGCCACCGGAGAATGATTTTAAAATATTTCTCATATTAATAGAATAAATGAGGTTTGCTTCAAACAGTCCCATTTTCGGCTTTGGATCAGCATTAGCGAGTCTATGAAATTCAAAGGTCAAAGATATGTTTATGTTAATAGAATACTTGAAATCTATGGATAGTCTTTAAAACTTACAGAGTTTCCTATAGTATATTATTGAGTTGCATTTTCCGAATGGAAAAGCTCAAAGATCCTTAGAAAAGACGAGGAAGAATTAAAGTCAGGATAATTAAATGGTCTTCATATTTTTGAAAATCAACTGCATTTTAAATACAAATCAGTCGTTTAATAAATAACAGAAACAAACTTTGCACCAAAGTTTAGAGACTAGCCAGCTTTATCACTGATCTTGGGGTACAAACATTTGGTTCTTATCGTTGGTATTAACGTGATTGAGATGCGTACGTAATTGAGATTCTCGCTGTTTTAAACATGCTAAATTTAAATGACAAATCTAATGTAACTAGTATCATTGACTGGTTTTTAGTTACATAAAAGACCTTCCAATTTTAGATAAGCTTACTGCCATCCAAGCCTTGTCTAGTTCTCCTTCGACATGACCCGCAATACATGGTAGTAAGACTCTATAATTGGGCATCCACTAATACAAGAAGAAAAAACCAGCTTTTGCGTTAGGCTAAAAATTCTATAACCAAACTCTTGCAGACACTTTACAAGGCTTTGAATGTTGAACACATTTGTTTGCTCTCCATTGGTGAATGAACTTGCCTTTTGAATAGCCAGATTTTCTTTCTAAGCTTGAAAAAGAAATGCCTCCAAAAAAAAAAAAAAAACAAACACTTTACCAAACTCTCTTCATGAGCTAGCATTGATATTTTCCTGCTCGCAGTTCATTTTAATTCCGCGTTGCATAGATTTTTCTTTAAAATTAATACATATAACAAAGACCAATGCGATTAACTTTATTAAATAAAGGTTTTAGTTCAAGAAAATGTATATCAATCTCGATGTAATTTGAGTTTATTTTAGGCGAACAATTTGGTTGAGTGTCAAGTCAGAAAAGTGTCTGGGTATCAAGCCAATGATGCTTTTCGGCCGGCTAAGACCCCGATTTTATTTTTAAAGGCTCTGAAGAATGATGACAATAAATAATAATAAAAACCCCACCCACTTTTAGACAATGTAATGCAGAAGTTTCCGTCGGAAGTGAACTTAGCATCGCTAAGCACCCATAAAACGATCTGAAGATTAGAACTAAGGCTTACTGCACATGCATTGCCCAAATTTGCGCTGTCTCAGTAACCTAATAATCGAATAATATTTATTAGATTAGATGTATTCAATAGCCGAGCTATTTTCTAGAGTACATAGCATTTTCAAAAAAAAAAAGATTCTGAATATAGAACTGGCACAACCAAGTACAGCAAAATAACCCATCGATATCTATGGTTATAGACATCCCCGCTCCCATGTGCCTTGGAATCCAGACTCCAGAAAAGAGTCTATCTTTGCTAGTGGTAATATGGTTTCTTGTCACTGCCCTGAAACCTTTTGCGTATCTACAAGGTATGGCAAAAGCGAAGGATCCATCAAGGTCCCAGGGTCCAATATGTTATCTATTCTATCAAGTTCAAAGTCTAAACCCTCGCCAACTGCTAGCCCATGTGTTCCCTCTTGTTTTGAAATACATTTGAATTTGATCTTTAATTTTCATCCGCACACAACTAATGTCTAGAAGAGGGCACCAATCATTAGTCCAAATACTGGGATAAAGATTCAAGTTGATAGCCAGCAAATTGAATGTATTTATTTAATAACCGATTTGTAAGAGAAAAAAAAGATATATATCAAGGTAAAAGTATCTTGTACAGGCAGAATTTTGAGATTCACCTTTTTGAGCTATCGCCGCTCGTTCATATAAGATTATAGTACTCATATCGATAGCGGGAAATGCTTTGGGGGCAGTTAACCTAGAGTTTAAACTACTGGCGTTATCAAACACTGTCAAAAACCACAAAAGGAGGAACAACTAGCCAGCACATAGTGTCCAATATACAATCAGAAGTCAAAGTTGAGAAAAAACGTGCAATTGCCTCAGATTTCAGTTCATTTACTAGCGATGTCAACGTTGGGCACAGGGGATCCTGATAATTCAGCTGTTGGATACAATGTTACAATACTGTATTCTTTTAAAGAGTACACTGTTTTCTACACATTGGCTAGCATAGGCCGCACTAGCGAGACAAATATGAGATTATGAACACGGAATAACAGATGTTGAATTTAGTGTAAGTGGGTGGTGGACGGGTGCCTCTAACCCTTCGAGAAAACTAGCCACCAGTTACTACTGCTACTAGGTTTAGCATCGATTTTTTTCTTTCTCGATTCTCGAATGTATAGTTACATTTAACACGGGACACGATCTCTTCTCTGAGGTGTTTGCTTGCAGTAGTCGTTGTTACTAAATCAACAGTTGACTAGGGTAAAAATAAGGTATCTTGGACTCCGTCAAGTGAGTACTCTTTCCGTGACAAATGTGCGCCAGTATCATTGAACCACAGCCTTAATGTCATGATCTACTGACATGAGATACACGTTTGTCGTTGGTAATTAGTGCAGATTTTCATAAGCCGTGAACGTGGTCCCTCGCGATCTGCATGAGCACCGGCAGTATCAAAGTACGTACATGTCTCCTTGGGCCTTGGCTATGCGACATGGAAATTTTCAAATACACTTATCACTATTGAAGATTTTGAGGAGATTATCGCTCTTCCTGTCAGTCGGCGTACATACATCGATGTACCATTGTATTTTAACTTTTGTACACTTGGATGCAAAATTTTTGCTTCGATCTCCATCAAAAAATTAAAAAAAAAACAAAATATAATTTAAGAGAGTTTGCTCGAGCCTCGACCAAGTAGCTAGTAACAAGATATGGGACCAAGTCATGTTACAGCGCGATTTATATCCTATATGTTTCCAAGGTCCATAAACCGTTATTATTGTCTGTTTAGATTTTCAATATGCATCATTGTGTGCTGTACATGCAGACAACAACAAAACTTTGCACATATGAGCCCAAGGTTTTTTTTTTTTTTTTTTTTTTAGCTTTTCTGCGCCCCCCTCTTCTCACCTTCTTTTCTACACATTTGTAGAATTTGTAAGATTGAAACACATGAATAAATGGGACACTTACTAGTATAGTACTGCAGCGACGTATATATATGCTACCTCCCTAGTAGTCTCTGCCCTGCGGCAACACTAGCAACAAAGCTCAAGCAACTGAAGCAGCGGCTAAGACCATAGTACCTATAGTGACTTATAGTGATGCCGCCTTGACAAGCCAAAGCAATCTAACCAAATGGCTGGGTACAATATGGCATTGCGGAAATAGAGCATGTATGCTAAACTATTTATTTGGTGTATGATTCACACATCAACTCTCCGGCTTCTGCAAGATTTAATTGCCATCAGTATAAAACCTCCCAACAAGGAAGTAAATCTTGTACAATAAATGAATTTCCGTCATCAGGCTCATCACCGTAATTTGCAACAGATGCCATGGCTCCTACCCAGGGAAAATGAGGTATTGAAACTTAGATTGCGACCTGACAGTTATTTGTCTGAATAATTTGGTAGTAGTTTACTAGCTAGGCAACATTTGTCTAGTTTGAACTGGTAGAGAATGAGTCTGCCATTTTCGACCATATTTGGCCAAGGGAGACAAAACAATACCCCTAATGTCCACAAAAGGATTTCATTCATTCCCCATGTTTCATTTCAAAAGTTACACATATAGTAAGCCACCAACCCTATACCTATAAACAAACAGCAACAGTCCGATAACGCTGCTTTTAGAAAGAACAAACGCTTGGAGAGTGTAAAACACAATGTGTTACGGCATGACAGAACTGGCCTAGTAATAATTATTTTCAGTTTGTTGTTTAGTGTCGAAACTTGATGTTTATAGTAGACAAGCGTGATACCATTTGACAGCATCCTCGGTGATACTACGACACTACCAAAAGAAAAAAAAAAGAACCGTGTAGAGAATAAAGATTTCAGTTTCTTTCGCTCTCCAATTGTGACAACTTTGGCAACAAAAGAGTCGAGTGGGAAAAAAAAGAGATATGTCCTTACAAATAATTACAGACCTTAATTCGCAACTTGGCAGATGCTTCTAGAGGAAAGTAGATATAATATATTACTGCAAGTCTTATACTTATAACTGCAAAGTAAGAAATAGTAACTCCCGGGAGTCGATATTTGCTACCTTCCCTTCCAGACTCTCAAACATTAACCTATTAGAAGAGTTACTGTTGCTGAGCATCTGCAACCTTGGTACGAGAGGAGTTAATCAAAGGTTTCTTGTTAGTCGGTTTCGGTAACATTTTTTTTGTTCTACAAGTATCAATCTACATAGTTGGCGCAATGATATGCCTTCTTCGTGTTACCAGAGAGGGGATATAGGTTATACTATGAGATTATTGAACGCCTAGCACCTGGACTTGGCCTGACAGTATACTGTGGGAATGTATTAAATGGTCATAAATGGCCCTTAGAAGTTAAGAGTTAACTTTTGTAGGTATTGTTCCGCCTCCTGGACAATTAGTTTGTCCCCTTTTCTTTTCATGTTAATAGTTGTTTTTTTTATGGTTTTTCTTCTCTTTTATTTAGACGTTGATTTCTTGAAGCTACAATGACAACGTTTTCAGGATATGCGCGCATTGTTAAGGGGATATGTAGATTGTGAAAATACACATGTCTCAAGAATCTGTGGCTAAGAATATTGTATGTCTGCGTTGCACAAAATGGAAGCGAAGGTTGATGTTTTTTTTTTATTATTTTTTTTTTTTTATTTTTTTTTTTTTTTATTTGTTTTTCATTTGGTTTTTATTTGGTTTTTATTTGGCTTTTATTTCTTTTTTTGTTTTTTTTGTTTATGATTGCATCTCTACTTCTGGTCCAGTTCACTTTGTTTTCACAAAATAAAAGGAAAAAATAAAAGAAGAAACACCTACTGTTAATACCAAAATTTGCATGTGTACAGTGTAACCCTAATTCAGGTCTAAACTCAGCTCTACAGAATAAAAAGAAATAAAGAAAAACATGAAAGAAAAAAAATACAAATATCAAGGAATATCTCTCTTCTTTCCTTCTCTTGAATAATCTTGAATAATTTATTCATCTTTTTTTTTCCCTAGTGTCGATTATTCGTCTCTATTTAGCATCACAATTGCATTTCTTCATGTCTTCTTTACAGTCCTGTCCTCTCGAAGTGCTAACCCTGATCTCGGGCTTCTTGGGGAAAACGGATCTAAGCTCCCTGTCACAAACAAACACTGTGTTTTATAATGTTTGTATTCCTCAACTATGGGCAGATCTCGTCATTTTTAAACCATCACCTCAGCAGCATCTAAACCAGCACCAATTGCCAGTTATCTCATCTACTCTGGTGAGCTCAAGCATAAAATCCATCACAATTCCTGTTACTAGTTTGACGGCTTTGAGTTTTAATCATTTCATCAGTTCTCTTCTTCGTCTAGAGCTGCCCAACCTGAATTCGATAACAATATCTTTCGACGAATCTGACTGTATCAAGACACCAGTATTTAACAACAGCAGCATTGTCTCTGTGAGCAGTTTCCAATCCACCTGCGACAATCTACGGCCAAAATTCCAGGGGGAGTTATTGGATTTCGAATGTTTTACAAACTTCCTCGGTGGTGCCAATATTATTAATGCTGACACAGAAAATACTGGTAGCGGCATTACAAGCAGCGGCATCAGCGGCAGTATTAACGCCAACCCCAATATTAGCATCAGTAACAATATCGCCAGTAGTAGAGGTACCCACATTCTTCTAAACGCTTTATTTTCCCTTTTGGGCATTTTTTTTGCCAACCATCCAACCGTGCGGCTATGTATTGATTCCACTTCGATACATGCCCTTCATAATACGCTGTTATCATCAACTACTCCAACTGCAATCAGATTTAAGCAGTACCTCAAGTCTTTAACCATTGAATCATTGCAGACAGTTTCTAACCACAACAAGTTGGTTTCAGTACTGCAAAATTTATGCTCTCTTGAGAATCTATCAATTACCAGCATGGATAACGAAATCGATTTTGACGAAGACGAAGATGAAGAAGAAATCAATGAGGAGGGCACTGAAGGAGTGGAGATCTACGAAATAAACAAGCTTTTGTACACTTCTGCTATTGCTCACATGAGCCATCTCAGGTCGCTGAGCATCAACTCGACTTCACTTCTGGAGGCATTTTCACCAGAGTCGATTCCTGCTTCGGTAAAGTCGCTCGAGCTGGAGTCAAATTACACCATTTCTAACACTTCCCCAGCCTCATTTTCCACTTCGTCTTCATTATTCTCCGCAGGTAGCAGTTTTCGTTATGAGGGGACTGCAGCTATGTTTAATAAGTTTTGGTTTCAACTATTGTCGCATAACTTTTCGCATTTGACGTCGCTTAAAGTCGGACTGTGGGCCTCGGATTTGTTTAGTTATGGAATTACGCAACTGCAGCACCAGCCATCTTTTCACATGACCCAGTCAGATTTGTCGCTTGCTCTCTCACTCGGTGCCAATAGCACTGCCATTTCTAGTGGCAACGGGAATAATGGCAAACTGTTGGGCAATCTACAGCATTTGCATATTGAGGGAGACTTTATGCCTCCAGGGCTGGACTCAATTTTGTTTGCATCGAATCCCAATTTGGAAACAGTGATTGTACCAATTATATATGAACAAGGTGCTCAGGTGTTGGCGTCCACCTGCTGCCACAGTCTTAAAAAGCTCAAGATCTCGGGCAACTTTGAGCAAGCCAGTGGAAACATAGGCAGCAACATTGGTGGTGATAACGTTTGTGGTGACGCCAACAGCTTGCCATGTGCTCCGCAGCCTTGCTTTGTTGAGGTACCTGGTGCACTTCCTTTGCTTGCCAAATGTTATCGTTTAAACACCCTCAAGCTTAGTGTCATAGCCAATACATTATTTGGCACCGATATGCTGCAGTTTTTGCAAAACAAGCGCATATACGCCCAGAATAATAGTTATCATCATGCACTGCAACAAAGCCCGCTCAGAATTTTTATTGAGCAAACAGATTACGATTTGCCGTACTATCGTGAGGTTATTAGTGAGGAGGAGTATGATGAGTATGGGGGATTCAGTATGCTTCCGCTTGATCAGATTAAAGCGCGAATGCCCACCTACGAGCTTTTACGCACACGCTTTGCGCCGGCTCCTTCGTGCGATACCAGCAACAAGGCCAAGCATAACTCCGATACTTCAAGCGGGATTGAGCGTTTTGTACGCCCGATTGACGAGGATTTCTCGACGCGTAGCGACCCAGAGTATCAGGAGTATTACAGACAGGTGCCATTTGTTCGCTACAACTGTATCTTTGTTCTTGATACAGAGGCCTTTGAGCGCTTTTCAGGTTCACTTGTTAATTAATCACTTCTACCTCCCGAAACGACCTTCATTATTTTCATTTTGTTATTTAATCCGATAAACCATGTGTTATGATATGAAAATTATGCTTATATTTCCTGATAATTACGTCACTTATTTAATGGTGTTTATTTATTATTTATTTCTTTATTTATTTCTTTATTTATTTATTTCTTTATTTATTTATTTATTCATTTCCCTATTTACTCAAATTAATTTAAGCTTCACAAGTTACATTTAGTATGATGGTAGGTACAACAGTTTTATTAGTTCATCACAAAGTTGAGACGTTAGTGCTTCGCTTCTGTAATATGCATGTTAAACCGGCAGAACTACTAGCCTAGAAGATTTTTTTTGATTCAACTTCGCATGTTTTGCTTGCATCAATAAATGGGCTACCCTTTGCGATTCCTGTCATTTAATAGTGAAACGGTTTTTTTTTTTTTTTTTTTTTTTTTTTTTTTTTTTTTTTTTGACGCATTGGCAGCCCATCGTACTGGCGCTGACAACTTGGTCCTTTGGCACTTGATAAACGCCCAGACTATTCCATTTGTTTTTGTCTTCTCCTGCTAGGCCCTGATGTTTACACTACCAAAGCTCTTAGCCTGCTTCGTATTTTTTTTCAGTGTTGGGAATACTTTGGTTTGCATTCCCCGATATTTTTAAACGCTACAAACACACGTTGAATAACGCTTGTAGATGATGCAACAGCAATGATTTCTACAATTATAGAAGCCCATACTCGGTTGGTACATGTCTTTGATGTCAGCCAAAAAAAACAAAAATAAAAAAATTTAAATAAAAAAAGGTTGTCAGTATCCAATTTATTTCTAGTAACCTGTGGTTGTTAGATATTAAAAACACTAGTTAGGGTCTGGAGCTATCTGCCAGCCTGTATACTTGTAGTACCGGGAATAGGGAAAGAATTTTTTCAATTATCCCTTACCGAGAGGGGTCCAGTAATCAAAAGAATCTAGAGCGCATCTGGAGCGGTCTTCTGTTACTGCAAGCACCAAGCCAGTAATATCTAGCCCGGACTGTTAACTTTTTTTTTTTCTTTTCACAGAAAATTTCCCCTCCCCTTCGGAGGTAGAAATCCTACTTGACATGCATGGGGTCGCTGGTCCCACCAAAACCAGCAAAATTTCTTTAGGTAAAACGTTACAATATAAGAGGGGGGTAAATATTTTAATGTCGTTATTTGAAGCTTGAAGTTGTACTTGGCTACACAGCACTATAAAGTGTAACATGTATTATATATGGGTCACAAAAAAAGTATCACATTCATGACCTCGAAATATTATTATGATATGCATCTTGTGAAATGAAAGAAAAAAGATCATAGGAACTGGAGGAAGTTTCAAAAATTAAAAATATTATTATTATCATTATTTTCCTTGTGAAGGGGAGGGAGAAAACGAAAGGAACATGAGGTTTAAAGAACGACTTTACTTCCAGGAATAGCTGCGGGCTTGTTACTATTTGCCTTGATTGAACTTCTTTGATGGCAATGACAGTTGCTGATAGATGTGGTTTACGTTGACTTACAAAGCTTTTTTTTTTTTTTTTTTTTTTTTTTTTCAGTATGATCACATTTTCTACTTGACACCAGTTTGGTTACACGATCCAATCTTTGGAACATCGAGACAGGAGAAATGAAACGAATGTAGGATTTTATGGTGACGGTACGCCAGGTGGTGGAAATTTCTACAAACTAGACCCATATGCAAGGCCTTTTGAGTAATCCCCCTTAAATATATCGAGATTTTGTGGCTCATAACTGAATTACATGCCTTGGGGTTTAGCGACTAATATTAATCAATTATTGATTGGGGGCTTAACACAAGATTCACATCAAGGAAGCTTGGTGAGTTTGGCATAAGAATCTCTCGCAAATTTGAAGATATCAGCAATATATACTGGGCAAACTGGATCACAAAGACTGGCTTCGTAAGATGGTATGTTATAGTAATGAATTCTGTAGATAGGAACATCTACTACTGTCATCACATTTAGAAGTACTGTCCCACTGTGAATTGTCCAATCTCGTATAGTTTGTATGGCACTGGGCTTTCTAGAAGTTTCCATAGGAAGCTTCTGCATTGCTTTAGAAATTTTGTTCAGACGCTTTTGAGTAATGATTAGTTGCGCTCCTAGTATCTGAAATTTGCAATGTGAGGTAGAATGTTAGAATAGAAAACTCGTTGATTCCCATAGATTAAAAAAAAAGTGGTCTCAGCAACTGGGAGCTAATTACTTGAAAAACAGAACACCAAAGGTATTAAATAAAATATATACAACTTATTAAAGCATTCATCTTAATGAAACTGAAAAAATGCAAGATCAGTACATAATTATTAAGGGGTTCGACGTTTTATTGCCCTGAGTTAAATAATTTGGGTATCCTTTAATCGTAATAAAAAAAGACCCTGTCTAGATTGAGCTGTAGCTGAAGTTTAGACCTCAAGGCAGACCGAATTGTTTAGGAAACTAGTGAAGGGTGATTTTTTTTTCTTTCAGAATGTTATGAATGCTTACAAGCCGCTAAAATATAAAAGAAAGGGCAGCTGTTAAGTACTGTAGTTTTTGTCTGAAGGAGAATCTCGAACTCACTTCATTTGTCATGATCAAAAAGAAAAGGAGATCCAGACCTTAATCATGGGTCTTCATTAGTTATAGCGACTCTCGGTGTCACTGAAATATGCTCAAGAACCGCTGAGTCTATAATTGAGGAGTTTTGCTCCAGCTAGTCTAGCACTAATATGAGAACACAAGTAGTTTTTAAAACCCCCTCTATAGATAGTATCCGCGATAAACCGATAGATCTCTTATCCTTGTTAACAACCATTATGATCTACAATGACACTACTGCCTGGTCTCATTACAAGGATTTATAGTTATTGGTGAATGAAGATTTCTGATTTTAGACTGAAAATGTAGTGTCTGTGAGTTATTTTACTCTCAGTCAGACTCAGTATCGTTGCAACACCCTGGCGAGGTATTTTATTTAGTACACGTCGGTTCACAACTGTTTGCAACAAGAATAAAAAAAGCGCTTACAGCATTATTTCGCAATTAGGAAAAAAGCCTAAAGCGTATAGCTGAAATATATCTTTTTTTTTTTTTTTGGATAAATAAACGAAATAGTGCCCAAAAGAAATATTAAGCAATAATGAAAAATATATACACAGGACACATAACGAAAAATTATCATGTGTAAAAGCCAAAACAGAACTGCTGAGAAGATAAGAAATAGGCCAGTATTTCAAATAGTGGTCAGGTAGGAGACCTAAGCTATGACATCATTTTGTTTGTAAGGGTTGCTTTTAGACGAGATCTTGAGATTCTACACGCTGTACGTCATATATCGTTTAGTTTCTTAGGCCTGATCGTACCACTGGTATACATAGGCTGAGCCATAATATGGATTGTGAATTCAGGAGAAACTATGCGCTCAGGTTCAACAGATGCTCACTTGTCATGCGGTAGAGTAATGGCAGAAATACCATTGATAAAGTCCATGGTTGAGCTCGGGTAATGAAAACTCATCTATGCTTGAGTTCTGGTAATGAAAACTCAAGCTGACTGGCGTCCTTGTTTTTAGGCATTCGAGGTCTTGCTCTATAAATCAGGCCTTTGTGATTTCCTGTACCTGGATGCAACAAATGGTATCCGTTGATTGCCATTCAACTTCCAGGTTCCAAGTGCCAAGACAAGCTACACTTGAAGTTATCACTTACCAATGGGCGGTGGCCAGCCTTTCATCCACTCTGAGTCTATTCGTTCAGAATTCCATTATTAGCACTGGATATGGCACGGGGTATTGCGAGAAGAGTACACATGTAAGCATTAACTCTGGTATCCAGTACAGTATCAGCAACAACTATTAGTTAAAAGTTAATTTTTTTTTTCGGCTCGAGGTCTAAAATCTGAGCAGCACCCTTACTTACCTAAGACTCTTCATTGCCCTGAGTTAACCATCTTGCGCTTTGCTGAATCATTTTGGTCTCTTTCTAGTAGTTACATTCTACGTTTTCCGGATAGTACTAATCTTGATTTGAAACACAACACGTTTTCAGATTCTTTTTTTTTTTTTTTCACTTGTCTATTTTTTGGAATTGGTCCTGCCTCTATTTTACTACTCTTCTTTTTACTCATTCATTTTTTTTGCCTCCACCCCGCCAAAGCTGCCCAACAACAATGTCTACATCTACTACCCCCGCCCCCGCCGTCAATGGCACGCCCGCACTCAAGACTAACCCAAAGTACATTGTGTTTACTGATTGGGATGGCACTGTCACTCTCCAGGACTCCAACGACCATATGACGCACAACCTGGGCTTTGGCTACGAAAAGCGAATCGCTCTCAATGACCGTATCCTCGATGGCTCCATTTCATTCCGTGATGCCTTCCAGGAGATGCTTGATTCTATCCACACACCTTTCCCCGAGTGCATTGATTACCTACTCAAGGAGATTCAACTCGACCCTGGTTTTCCCGACTTCTACAAGTGGGCCAAGGCGAACAATATCCCCATTGTTGTTGTCTCCTCTGGCATGAAGCCCATTATTCACGCGCTTCTTGTCAAACTTGTCGGCAAGACCGCTGCCGACGACATTGAGATCATTTCGAACGATGTTGCCATTAAAGAGGATGGCTCCTGGGATATTGTCTTCCGTGATGAATCCGACTTTGGTCACGACAAGTCCCGCTGCATCCGCCCCTACACTGCTATTTCTGACCGCCCGACTCTCTTTTACTGTGGTGACGGTGTTTCTGATCTTTCTGCTGCGCGTGAGACTGATTTGCTTTTTGCCAAGGAGGGCAAGGATCTCATCACCTACTGTAAGCGTGAGCACATCCCTTACACCACTTTTGCTTCGTTCAAGGACATCCATTCCAAGATCCAGAATATTGTGGAAGGAAAGAAAACTGTTAAGGAGTCTCAGGACAACTAATTACATCATATATAGGCTAGTACCATGTGACCGGTGGTTCATATAACCGGTCAAATATCGTTAAAAAGCATCATTAAAAAGAAAAAGAATGATGAAAATAAAAATATATATAAATCAACTGAAATTCATCGCACATCGATAATAATGTGTTTTGTTTGTTTACAATATGTTTGAAAAAACGATATTTGACCGGTGATATGAATCACCGGTCACATGGTACTAGCCTATACATTGTTTGATTTGTTTGGGAGTATGAAATATATAACTTAAAATTTAGACTATTACAACTTTCTCATTATTGTGAAAAAAAAAAAAAAAAAAAAAAAAAGAATTTTTGAAATAATTAGTACTATTGCTGTTACGTCCCTGGTTCCTTATCATGTAGACAGCAAGTATATTACAAATAGGAGTCGTAGGAATTGCCGTCGATACCTTGGACCTTGAAGTACTTGGAGGCACAACTGTATCCCTCGAACGTAAATGAGTTGCCCGGGTTACATGTGCATCGGTGACTGTTGTGGAAACCTCGGTCAGTTGGGCAGTTTGTGTAGGGAGGGTGTGAGTATCCCACCTGCCCAAAGTATTTGACTTCTGTGCGGTTCAAAAAGAGAGCTGCTGCAAGCGAGTGCACAGGAGCATCACCCCAGCGCTCGTAGAAGAACCCACCCTGTTTATCCAAATGATCAAAGTATTCACGGTATTCAGGCGACCGCCAGAAATCAAGATCGGCAATCTCAAAGTTGCTCCAAAAATGGCAGAGGTTGTATGATTTGCCATGGTCGTCAGAAATAAAGTCAAGCAAGTTATTTTCATGCACATACTTTGGGTTAGCCTTCACAAAGTCCATAGTTGCTGTCCATAAAGTCGGAATAGTCTCAAAAAACTCGTACATAGCTATGGTAAATCCGTATTTGTACTGATTTTCAGCCATAACCTTGAACAAATCCTCTTCAATATCACAATAAATGTGGATGTCAGGCTCCACGCGCCAGTAATACCGATAGTTGTCCATAATTGGCATCTGCCAGAAAAAGCCACTTTCAAAGCGACACATGTGACGGTAGGACTCCGAATCAGCATAAATGATTTTCTTCTGAACCATCGCATCGCGCTGTTCAGCTGCTTTGGTCTGATTGATATGCTTTGGATAAGACCAGAATTCTTTTGGCACGGTTTCATAAAAAGCGCGGCCAGAAACGAGATGTGAGGTATAATCAATAAACTCAGGACTGAAGGGTTCATCATTGAAAAATACCCAATCATAGTGGTACTTATTATTGAAGCGGGACTCGACGTCTTGTATGGACTGAGCGATTGAATATATGTCAGAGTTGCGTGCAAGTGATACAAAGGTTGCATTTTCACGCTTATAATCGCTGTCATTACTGCTGAGGCGAGTTTTGTCATTTTGATGTGCTTGCAGGCTTTCCCAGCGATTGAAACTGTCAAGTACATATAATCGTCTGTAGCTTATGTATGCATGAACCAAAAGGATCATCAGGATAGTAAAGAAAAAGGCCTGAAATCTCAGCCGTTGAGTAGACTTAAACATCATTTTGTTCAAGTTGTTTTTGTAGTGTGATAAATATGAGTTTGTATGGCTTGATGATGAAAAGCTTGGCTAATAAGCTTGTATTCTAACGTTGCGCTAAATAATCGAATTGCTAGGTAGGTAGAATGCTGGAATGATGATGTCTGATCTTTGGGCCATGACTTGAGTTCTAAGCAAAAGAAAGCAACAAAGCCAGAATAAATAAATAAAAAGAGAAGAAAAGAACTTGGAGACCTAAAAAAAAAAATTAAAAGAAAAAAATTTAATTACGGGCAGGATCTAGGTTTTGGATTATATATATGCAAGGCTTTTTTTTTTATTTGTATTTTTTTGGTGATATTATATTAGCGATCAACTACATAGAAGTAAATTCGTTTTAATACAAAGGTGATTCTCAAGTTTTGTTTACTCACGTTTCTATGCCTAAGGTGATTGAAAAACGAAAACACCCTACCTACGTCAGCTTTGAAGCCTTTGAGTTTGGTCAATGTATGAAACAAAACCATAATCATCAATTAATTTTCCGTTACGTACACCAGTCCTGGTGAAAAAAAAAAAAAAAAAAAAAAGTTTATTATTAGATATGTTTGGCTCATTTATACGAATGCTCTCATGGCTAATGTATTCTATCAAGCCTGCACTGCCCAGTTTTTTATGCCTCAGCGGCTGGGTATAATACTTGTTACAACTAACCTTCCGTAGCTATTACATACCACGAGTTGGGATTAATGATTACGTCTCTCTTGTGGCTGTTACTTCTAAATCACTCTTGCAGGTTTGAATGCGTACGTAAAGTTTTTTGGAGCCCTCAATTAATATGCGTACTGTCTTTGGTCTTTTGTATGGGTTTTAATTTACATTTTGCGCTGAGTCTATGTTTTACTCTTTAAACCGAAACGGGACATTTCCTACTTGTTTTATTTTTGTTTTGTTTGTTTGCTTGTTTTTGTTTGTTTGTTTGTTTGTTTGAGAGAGTGTGTGTGCGTGTTTGTTTGCTTGTTTGCTTGTTTATTTATTCGGTTGTTCTTTTGTGTTTTATTGACTACGCTGAGGATACGGGGCTAAGCTCTGTCAAAGGTAATTTTACAATAACCAGGGAAGAAAACTAATAGCAACGCGATAGTAACAAGTTGATATTCACTTGCTTTGCCTGTACTTTGGCCATATCACGTACCATATAAATGTGTATTTGATTTGAATAGAACTAAAAATAGATATACAGAAAATTAGTGCATATTAAATTCTTAGTACCATTTAGACGTAATAAAAAAGATTACCAGGTATACGTACAGGTCAATACGTAAGCACCAATGTGTTTTGTATCTGCTTCAAGTGTTCGTTACTACTATTACCTACAAAAAGGGAATAGTAGTGACTCCCCATGGAATTCTCAGTGAGTCCAAAGACTTGTTAATCCATCATCATATAGGTCTCTGGCCATGAAGATCCATTAAAACGTTGGCAGGAATTAGGGTTAGTAATCTTTATGTCTTCATATTAGCCACTCTGTTGATCAACAAGGTTTGAAGAGGTACCATTAATGTTAGCAACATTATTATGTACCTGGGTCCAAAACGCTCTTCCTTTTTATAAACAGTATGGTGATTCACAATTTAGTAACTTTAAGCTGACTGACAGTGGACGGGATAGAAATTAAATGCATTCTAAAACAGATAAACACTAAGACTGTTTGTTCCAGCCATGGATATTATATATACACAATGTTGATACTGTCCACTTATGGAAAATGGTAAGCATTGGTCAAAGGTCTTTCTGTAAGGGACCAGGACGGCATGATCAATTATCTCTATACAGGTTGGTTCCTGGCATACCAGTAATTAATTCGTGGCATTAATATTACAGGCTGTACCTTATAGCTGTATTACCCCTGAAAATAGGCTATCGATGGTAAAGACTAGTGTTATTCGAAAAGAAACTTGGATGTAATTGCAATTGAAAAAAATTGTAATTCACTAATAAGTCCGAGTGATTTTAGTTTGTAATTGGCCACAGTCACAGGTCAATTTCACGTAATGTTTACTAGCCATTACTCAAGCTTCACGCCATTTGTTCCGTTTATTTAATCCTCGTAATCTGTAAATTACTAACTAATTTATACTGTTTATCTTCTGAAATATATGTGTATGATTTTGGGCAGGTTTTTATCGATTTATCATACCCGATGCTACAGCTTTTAAACACCCCATCTAGTTGAATCGACTCTAGTCTGGGTTGGAATTCTAGAGTCTATAGAATTCAGTTTCTATTAGTATTATAGTAAAAATAAAATTGTCACTAAATAGCTACTACAATGTATGTATGTAATTTTTTTATTTTTATTTTTATTTTTTATTTTTTTTTTCACAGCTTACTTTCAAACAAAATACTTTTTTTGCTCTACGCTTTTCTAATACTTGAGATATAAAACTCTCCATAAGTCAGCAAAATCTCATAGTCTAATTTCTTCATATCAGTTTAGATGGGAGATCGTTGGGACGTTAGGGTTAGGAACAATTGAATTTTTTTTACTTTCCAGAATATATTTTTCCATTTACCTTCTGATTGCAATTAATACTATATATTCCAAACCAAGCATTTTTATAGACTAATACACTAATCATGGCCGACGACGATGGAATGATTCTGAACCTTGCGTTTGACACTCCCAAGGTGTCAGCGAGCTCTACTGGTTCCAGTGCTAGCACTGCTCCTAAAAAAAACAATATTAAGGGAGGAACTTGGAAGGATAGACGTGCTGCTAGAAAGGCTATCCAAGAACAGTACGATCTCGAGCATGGTATCGTCAGAGAAGAACAGCCTAAGGGTGTTAACGATACAAAATTGGGTGAACGCAAGCCCATTTCAGCCATGGGTGGCAGCAGCACTGACGCGGTGAAACGGAAAAATAAAGATATCCCAGCATGGAAACTGCATAAGATGGAACTCGATTTGAAAAAGCGAAAGAAGGTTGCTGGTGAGAGACAGGAAGCCGTGAAAAAGGCTAGGATCGAATACAAGGAGAAGCCAGAAGGAAAAGATGGTAATACATTTGTTTCGTCAATTTTTACTACAGCTGAGAAGGAAGAAAACAAGGCTCATACGGATGATCTCGAGAACGATGACGCGGTTGCTCAGGATCCCTCAAATGCCCCACTTAAGGGCGACACAAACACATTCCCTGGTCTTGGTGTTGGCGAGCTCCTTACAACAGTTTTGAACGATAAGCTGTCCATGGACCGCCCAACTAAGATCCAGCGTGGTGTAATCCCCAAATTACTTTCCCAAGACAAGGATCTTTTTGTGCAAGCCCAAACTGGTTCAGGTAAGACTCTCGCATTCAGTCTTCCCATTCTAGAACGTTTATGCCGTGAACCCGCTGGCAATATTGATCGTAACGCTGGTTTGTTTGCCGTCATCATGGCCCCAACACGTGAATTAGCGCAGCAGATTTACAGTGTACTTGAGAGCTTATGTCGTGGTTGCAATTGGATTGTGCCTGGCATTGTTACTGGTGGTGAGAAAAAGAAATCAGAGAAAGCCCGGATCAGAAAGGGTATTAACATTCTGGTGGCCACGCCTGGTAGATTGGCTGATCATATCGACAATACCGAGTCACTTGATCTTTCAGAAGTGCGCTGGGTAGTTATGGATGAAGGAGATAGACTTATGGAACTTGGTTTTGAAGAAACAATCACCAAGATTCTTAACACTTTGCAAGAAAAGTCCAAGATTGGTTTAAGCAAAAAAATGTACAAGGGCTTACCCACAAGAAGAGTCAATGTGCTTTGTTCAGCTACCATCAAGGGCGATGTCAAGAAGCTGGGTGAAATGTCTCTGAAAGATGCCGATTGGGTGTCGGCCGACTCCATGACCGATGATGCAGTTGACATTGACGGCTACCAGGCTCCTGCACAGTTGATTCAGGAAAGCATTGTCGTTCCTGCCAAGTTAAGGCTTGCAACTTTGGCATCCACTTTGCGCAATATTGCAAACAACAATCCTGATGCTAAGATCATGGTTTTCTTCTCCTGTTCTGATTCTGTTGATTTCCATTTTTCAGTATTTACAAGAGGTAGCGCCACCGGCGCGGAACTTGCTGAAGACGAAGAGGAAGAAAGCCGCATTATTAATAACAAAACCGTTTTGCCTAGTCCCTGGATTGGCAAGGATGCGGTCATTCACAAACTGCACGGTTCGCTGAATCAACAGAGCCGTACAGCGACGCTGAACGCATTTTCTAGTAAAGGCAAAAAGCAACAATCTGGTCAGCCATCAATTTTATTCTGTACGGACGTTGCTTCTAGAGGTCTTGATCTTCCCGCTATCACTAACGTCATTGAGTACGATGCGCCATTTGCAACTGACGATCATGTCCATCGTGTTGGTCGTACAGCACGTGCTGGTCAGGAGGGTCAGTCGGTTCTGTTCCTTTTACCTGGCAAAGAAGAAGGATATCTTGATCTAATCCGTTCCTACCATCCCCATGGCATCAAGCCTGTTTCTTACGTGTCAGTTATGAAGAAGGCATTTGGAAAGGAAGCATTTGAGACGGAGGCTACCACATGGCATCTCAATGTCGAGCGCTGGCTGCTCGAAGACCAAGGCGTAGCGTTAACAAGGGCTAAGCGCGCATTCACAAGTCATATTCGTGCTTACGCGACCCATCTTGCTAGCGAACGTGCTATTTTCAACTTGCGTGACCTGCATTTGGGTCATATTGCCAAGAGTTTTGGTCTGAGAGAGACACCAGGCAAAGTCGGTGGTGGTGGACCCTCGACCATAGGAGGTAAGGGTGGAAAGGGCGAGATAAAGAAACCCGAAGGCAAGAGCGGCAAGAACAAGTTGTTGTCCAGAGCCAGATCTCATGCGTCAACTGGCGCAAGTGAGTTTAACATGATGTAATAGTTTCACAGCGTTTAAAGCATCCAGCTTTATCAGACCATAAATTATAATAGCTTTTAGTCAACTGCTGATGGATCTCAATCTGAATGATAAATGTAATATTATTGTAATATAGTAATCCAAAAATATGTTTATTACTTAGGCTTGTCGTCCCAAGTCTCAATTCTTTTTAATGTTAAAACAATTATATCATAAGTGCTTACTTCATATAGCAATGTTGATGACATCGGGCTTCGAGAGCTGTGCTAATCTTACGCGTTAGACCAATCGGCCGGCATTCCATTTATTTTTTACTTTGCACATTAGAATGCTCTTTTCCTTGCTACTGCTAATACTGCTATCACTGGCAAGTCCACTGCCATCATTTAGCCATTTCCGGAATATGAAAGCTTGTCGTCATCTTGAATTCAGTATACGGGTGCCAAGTTTTTTGAACAGAGTGGTAAATTTGCGGTACTCGGCTCAAGATGCTCTTCGGGGAACAAAATTGACAGTCTTGTAAGCTCACGATTTCTTTTTTTTGAGAAATGATGTTGTTGACTTGACTTTATCAGCTCGTCTAAACCTAGCTATGCTTACATAACTAACTTTGAACGGCACAAGGTGACAGTGATAGAAACAAAATAATAGTAACAAAATTAATAATCATAGTTACGCAGTATTTTGATATTTTGATCTTCAAGTAATTAACAAATCTAATCAGTGAAAACAAGCCACTTCTATATAATGAATGAAATGTGGAGATGCTTTTGAAACAGAGACATTGTGCGCATTAGCAACAAGGGGGTAAGCAAAGGTTTTTATGAGAAAAAAAAAAAGGACAACAGGTAGTCTATAGAGAGAATACGGGGTTCTGTGATTTGTCGGCTTTTAACCCTAGCTTCTACGAATCAATATCAAGGCTTTTTCTGGAGTTGATCTACATGACACTACAGGTGATTACAAAACTGATATCGGTATTGCGTCTTCACACAGACGCACGCATGTACCAGGCTCCGAATAAGGCAGTTGATACAGTAGCCACTTTTCAATTTTAAAAGTTGGAAACTTGGATACAGAGGAAAATAGTATAATTGGAGGACCATTCGCAACAACGAAATTTCATACGAATGGTATGCAGTTGAGTCCCAGGTTTTCTTAATCCAAGCTTAGTTCGGTCATACGGTATTCATCTATAAGATATCAGGGTTATTAGAATGCAGAACTAGGTGGCTATTTGTATTAACGTATGAGAATTTCTAACCATTTGGGTATCTAAAACCCGTTGTGGCTTGAATGCACCCGCAAACCCTACTGGCTTAGAAGCCCGCTGATTCAAATTTGTAGAGAACCAGAGATAAACTGATACACATCTGGCGAAGAAGTGAGTATCATGAAAACAGGATTATTTGATTTGGGCTTCTAGTTTCTGTGCAAGTTCTCCTTTTTTAAAAAAAAATTTTTTTTTGGACATACCAAATAGTACCGTTACCACCTGGATTAACCCAAAGGCTTCGCCACAAGAGCCAGCTAAACCCCCCAAATATTAGGTAGGGATGTCTTTTAGAACTTTTGACACCTTGTTTATTCTGTAATCTTTAGGTCTACAAAGCAGAGAAACCTCATGTTCCGCTTCCTTTGGGTTAATTGATTTAAAAAAAAAAAAAAAAAAAAAAAAAAAAGTAGTTTCAAACTTGACAATACTCGTTGAATGGTTTTATCTCCAATCACTTTTGCATCTGTCGACTATTCTTGCCTGAAGTAGATACCAAGCCCTATGCCCCCCCACTTTCGCGTTCTTTTTTTTTTCGCGCTACAAGATAGATATCGCAATAATTTTTGCTGCATTATAATGCCGAAGAATAACTATATCGAACAAGATCTTCAATTAACAATATCTGAAGTTCTTGGTGGGCTTTCTATGCGGAAAGCTGCAAAGCTGCATAGTGTTCCCAGTTAAATCATGCCCCATGCCTTTCCGCCACTAAAAACTTCCAAACAAGCCACCAGCACTGACTCAAAAAAAGTCTCTCTGTAACAGTACTACTACTGAGGGTATGAAACTTTTTTTTTTGTTAGGATTGAAACACCGGCTATTAAGACAGCCAAGCCGGCGATTCATTACAACATGGATGAGACTGGTATAATGGAAGGGCTAGGACGCAATGGTCAAAAACCCAGGCTCGTGGTTCTGAATGACAATAGTCGAATGTATCTCAGCAACTAGCAATTTACAGAGCCCCCTAGTTATCTTTGAAGGAAAGATGGTTCAACAGCAATGGTTTCCCATGAGTATAGACTTTCTTGCTACCTGGAACTTCACAGCATTTTAAAAAGTTTGGACTCATGGTAATCTCGCCCTTACGTGGTTAAAAATCTTTATTCCCCAGACAAAGCCGGCGAAAGGGGGAGAGAAGAAAATCTCTATTGTTGATGGCCACAAAAGTTATCAGACTACCGAATATCTGTTTAAATGCTACTCTAGTAATATTCATCTTAATTTCTCACAGTTTTCATGCTCTTCAGCTTCTCAAAGTTGCTATCTTTGAACCTGTCGAGAAGGCACATCCCAAAGAGTCTAACAAATCAAACGTGATCGGCGGTTCCACGCAATTATACAAACCTTTGTTTATATAATGTTATTGCAAGGCCAGTGTCAATGGCAAGCCCCCTTAAGAACGACACGACGACCAAATTAGAGGATCTCCTAGTAATGCCACCTGAGACTGCCTCAACACTACCAGAAGCAATACAAAGTCTTTTTTAGACACTCAGATAATCACTTTAGCTAAGGGCTGCATAAACAAGTCTTTCTCCTTAAATCAAAACTAGCTGCGATTTTTGGCTTTTTGCAACCAAAACTGGGAAAGCCCTTGACATTCAAAGCATGGCTAAAGTTACCCTAGACTAAGAAAATTCTAGCCCTCGGTACGAAAAGAAAAAAAAAAAAGACAGCCCAGAAAATTAAAATAAAAATATCATTTGACCCAATTAAGACCGCCATAGCCCGTCCCGAAATTAAGAAGGTCCGTCGTGAGATGTTCAAAAAAAAAAATAGATCCACTAGGAACTTCAGCAAAGATCAAAAATATAAATTTAAAAATATTTGCATTAATTGGCTACTAAAAATGCCAGAAATATCTGATTTAATATTCAAATAATGCTGCGTGTGTGTAGATTAAAGATTGTTCCTGATACATGCACTCATCAATGCTGTAAAAAAAAAAATACTGTTTCAAAACCAGGCTGTTCCATAAGTGGGCCATAAGACTTACAGTGTACTTTTTTTCAATTCTTTATTTTTTTCTTTTTTTTTCTTCCTTTTCTTCCTTTCCGTTTTTCACTCTACTTTCTTCGTTTTACACTCTTTTGCTTTTGCTTTTTCTATACTACTGCCAAACCATCAGGAAAAGAACGAGAGAAAAGAAAAAAATGGGTAAGGCTTCAACAGCAACAGCGATCTCGAATAATTCCCTAAAAAAGAAAAAGGAAAAATCGCAGCTTTTAAATGAAAACTCGTCCAGCCCTTTGACATTGCCGACAGCTGTCGCGGCGGCTGCTGCTATTGCTCCGCAGAAGAAGAAGCGGGTTAGAACCGGTATGTTAAAAACTTTACTCCCTGTTCATATGTAACTGCATTGCTAACTTCCCACATCAATAGGCTGGTAAGACTTGAGAAACATTTCGCTCGGTCTCGGATCTACGTTACTAACCTGGCACCTTTTTGTCTGCAGCTTAACATGTCGAGAACGCCATTTAAAATGTATGCTTTCTAGCTACTGGTAATTCTGATGATATACGCTAACCTCTCCTGTTTTAGGTGATGAAGCAGCCCCGATATGTAATGTAAGAAGAAGAAAAAGGTCGATGGCGATGGCCAAGTCAACAGTTCTAACATAATCCTGTTTCGTCTCCAGAATTGCACAAAGTCTCATCGAGTATGCCGACGGGGCATTAAACTCAACTTTATCGAAACGAAAGTTAAGACCCCGGAGTTCATCCTACCATATTCAAACTTGCATTTTTGTATGTTCTAATCAGTGGCATCAAAGTCATGAATTCCAGCGAGAATTAAAGACAGTTTTATCTGTTTTATTCCGCAGTCTGCAGAATTTCAACTAACCTATCTTCTACAGTTTCGATATGTGATGAATCACGAACTATCGCGTCGGATTACGAGGGTGGTCTTGCCAGATACCCTGCGGCCACGTTTTCTACAGACTCACTCTCTCCGCCGCCGCCGGTTCCGTATGTAATTGATTGGTTTTTCCTTTCTCCATTCCAGACTTTATTTACTTTGTAAAGCTCCAATAGGCTAACATATCCATACAGATCCTTTGACATCGCAAAGCTCAAAACCAAACCCTTCGCAAGGCCCTCTCCGCCAGCATCGCCAGCAAAAATGACAACAGAGATTCCTCTGCCATTACCATCATTTTTTCAGCCAAAAACATCTATCCTACATTCTCGGATCAGGCATCGGGCACAACAAAATACCTACTCGTCATCCAATGGTATCTATGCTATTCGCAAAAAGGTCCAGATTATCACTGACCCTTATATTTTACTCTATATCCAATTCTACTGCCGAAACATTGCTAGGTTTATGGACTATATGGTCCCAACGCCTTTATTTCAACGAATAGTTCCCGCGATTGCGCTCACTGAGCCTGCGCTTTTAAACGCCATTGTTGCGTGCGGGGCATTCACAGTATCACATGCATATCCTAATGAAGTGGGCCCTGAAGTTGCAATAAAGTATTACAACGAGGGTAACGCGCTACTCTTGGAAAAGCTTAAGGAGCCATCAATAGATTTAGAGCTCTGCACGCTGACAGCAATTCTCTTGACAGTTTACGAGATCTTCAACAGTATTTCATTTGACCAGCGGCTACACTTGATGGCGATCCAGTCGCTTCTACAACAGTTTACCTTTAGGAAATCCGAGGGCTCTGACAGAACTGAGTTCACATCAGCCATTTCAGAGGCCTGCTTCATCATGGTGTTACATATGGACATATTCATAGCCCGTATGCTAGGGCTGGTGCCGCTGTATAGTCCCCAGCAATGGGGCCCAATGTTTGGCATGACAAGCAATGCCAAGGATGAGACCTCAGTGCACTATTGGTACCTGAAGATTGTCTATCTGATATCTAAGGCTCTTCACATTAACTTGCTAGGAATTGACCCGACACAGTCAGTTGTAAACAGTCATAATGTGATTTCGGGTCGGCGGGTCATTTTAAATGAAATTTACGAATGGGCGCGGAATCTGCCTCCAACATTACACCCCCTCTTTAGTCTACCAGTTGGGCAGGGTTTGGACAAGCCTTTTCCCGATATATACTTTCCGAATGCAGTTTGCGCATTGGCTCATACATTTTACCACATCGCTATCATCACGCTTTGTGACCTTCAGACGGGGCGCGAGGCAACTCCGTTCAGAACCAATAGTATAAGTGACGTTGATTCAGTTTACCACGCGCGCAGTTTGTGTGGCATTGTCATAAACAATGAAAATATGACTATGGGTCTCATCACATTATGGTCCTTTTTAGCCTGTAGCAAGTACATACAGACGTTACCTGAACGGAAAGCCATTCTGGCGCATCTCGAGAAAGTTCGCATGACGGGCTGGTCAAATGAGATGTTCCTGCAGAGCATTTTAGCATCCTGGGGCGGGCCTAACTGGGAGTCGCAGATGCGGACGGCTAGTTAGCAACCGAGAAAAACAAGCCCCTACAGTCACAGCTGTTGCCACTACCAACTCGGGTTTTTAAAGGGACAGGCTACGACGGCATTTCATATTGATTTTCGTTCATTCATTTTCTGGTTATTGTTTTATTGTTGTTGTTTTTTATTTTTTGTTACGATTTATTTATTGACATGCTTACCATTTGAAAGTCATGGCTAGCTACCTGTTACAGTTAGCACTCCAGTGCAGGCTTTGTGTCTGCTTCTTGTTTTATTACTAAAATTGAAATAAGGCCTCCTTATTTTTTTTAAAAAAAAAAAATCAAAACCAAAAAATGGCTTAGTTACACCTATCATAGTAAATAATTTATTGGTTATATATATTTACGTTGTTTACGATTAATATTTGGTGGTTTTTTTTGTTTGTTTTTGGTCTTGGGGTTGGTTTGTTTACATCCTATTGTGGTTCAAAGTTGTTATTCTAAAGACTGTCTGGTGTGACTAGAGCGCACCAGCCCCACTCGTTTATCTCGTTAGCCCCTTTCCGGGCATTGCATTCTACCCCTCTTTTTAGTAATATTTTACAGTTTATCCGTTTGGTCAAGTATTGGTGTCTCAAGAAACAAAAAAAAAATAAAATAAAAAGCAACTTAAGCATAGCCAGATTTGCCGAAAATATTGCAAAAATCTCTGGCTTACTGACTGGTAATTTTCTGTTTATAACTCATCCGGGAAGTATTAACAATGTAGTCAAAATCGTGATTTTCCTTATTTGTATCTAGCCTTAAGATTATGAAAATGTTAGGTGACTTTTAATTTTAAATTTTTATTAAGAATCCCAAAATCAATTTTTTCACGCACGTGGTAAAATACTATTGTTGTGTGCTTTAAAGAACAATAAACTAACTTCCGTCATGTGCAAAGCATGCAATTTTAAATCATCTCTAAAATCTGGTCAAGTAGACGAAATACCATAGCAAAAAATGGTAGTTTCTGTTCTTACCAAAGCCAGTACTTTTATCTACCAACACCGCCTTGTGTCTGCATTTAACAGTACATTTGAAATATGAAAGGAAGCATGAATACCCAGCTAAGATTCGCCGTCAACACAGTTGTGTCAAGACTGACTGCAGCTCTCCAGAGATTATCCTATTTATATTTTCAACCTGTACTTCATAAAGGAGGTTTGAGACTTGATAGTGCGCTGAGTACTGAGCAGGTCTATATTAACAAGTTTATTGTTTTCATAATCACTATAAGCGCATGATTATTTGCTGACTAGCTCAAAGACCTTGGAACCAAATCTCAGCTAGTAGCAATTTATGTGGTACTACCTATTTAGTTACAATAGGTTCTATTATGCCTTCTTTGAGCAATAGCGACTTGTCGCCTTCAATTACGTATATTTGCAGCCTCTGTTCTTCCGACCCTAAGCCCTTTGAGCTTTGGCTTTTCGTGTATAAAAAAAATTACGCACTAGATTAAGCTTGGAAAATTAAAAGGTTTTTTTTTTGGCTACTTTAGCCGGATAATAAATGCTACTTTGAATTTAATTCTCGTGGGGAAAATAAAAATAAAAATAAAAAAAGAAAATTTATTTCTCAGATAATATTTATTACTTATTATACATGTGGTATTAAAGTTTTAGTTTTAAAGTCTAATATCTAATGCTCAATACTTAATGTTTAATGTTTAATGCTTTTATCGTGCTAGTATGGTTGAAATTTTCCAGCTATAAGAAAATGAGTTTGTTATTTTGTCTTTTGAAGAAATATACTACACATGATTCTCAACTATTCCCAAGCATTAAATTTTTAATCTTCAATTAAGCCATTGAGAGCAGTAAATATTACACAGATTTTACTCCGACACCAATTGCATTAGTTGGAAAAGAAGAGTAAAACTTCATACCAAGGATCAATGTCTGAGACCCATGAAACCAAACCTGTGGAAGAGATCTGGACCAAGATCCGGAACCCAGACTTTGAGCACCTGCGGACAAAATACCCCGAGATCATAGGGCAATATTTCACAGACAACAACGAAGATGATCGTAATACAAATTCTTCATTAACAAACACTACTTCTGGCAGCAGCGACATTTACAATCAGGATGAACAATCAATGGAACCAGGGTCACGATTTGTGTTTAGCAAACAGTCCAATTACGTCTTGACAGAGCTGCTTGCTAAGGAGTACCTCGGCCTGGATCTTCTTCTCGACCGCACATACTTATGTCCACGACTGGGTAACCGTATGGCATATATTATCTGGGTCCATGCGCTTCTAGAGCGACCCAATCTGCAGTCAGAGTCCCGTGGAGTGGTGCGGGGCCTCGACGTCGGAACAGGCGCCTCGTGTGTGTACCCTTTAATAGCCACTTCACTCTATGAAAACTGGCACATGCTTGGTACTGATCTGAGCAAGGATAGCATTAAGCATGCCCGCAAACAGCTGGATCGCAACCCCAGGCTTGCGGAGAGAGTGGTTATAAAACAATGCGAGTGCAAATCCGATGGCTTTTTCTTTTTTACCAACTCCACTGAAGGTAGCGATGAGAATGACGACTGGGAAGATCTGGACTTTGTGGTTTGTAACCCGCCCTTTTACGAATCACCAGAAGAATTGACAGAAGCGCGTCAACAAAAGCAAGGTGGAGCATCTACAGAACTTCAAGCAAGAGACCACGAGCTCTATACTGACGGTGGTGAATACGAGTTTGTTAAATCTTTAATAGACCAGTCCTTCACCCATTTTAAACAGCAACAGAACCATTTGCGTAGGAGTTGTTGGTACACAGCAATGATCAATAAAAAAAGCAACCTTTCCGACCTAATCAAGCACATCAAACTGGTACACACGGCATCTGCAGCCAACTACGTTGTTCACGATCTTGATACGGGGTCCCGCACGCAGCGCTGGACTCTCGGTTGGAATTGGGGGTGGTACCGTGCACCCTATGCTGCGAGCCACAGCGTCACACTCAAAAACGTGAACCCGGACCCGGTTCAGCTTATTGTACCCGTAACCCCGCCGACCCCCTCTGCAGCAACCGTCGCCTCGGGGGCAAATAGAGATGACAATACGCCTGAGCTACTGGATATTTTGATAGAAAAGCTAGAAAAAGAGTTGGAGCAACTTGACTATATCTCATTAGACCTCCTACCACCATTGCTTGGCACAAGTAATAAGACTCATGCGTCGGGCAAAGCGTGGATACTTGAAGTAAAAGGCGACGTTTGGTCACGCGCATACCGCCGGCGTCAGCTAAAACGCCAAAAAACTGGGGACAATGCTCAGGAAGATTCCAGCGAGGCTGTTGAAACTATACTACGGATAGAGCTTTTGGGAAATGCAGACGGTGGTGAGGCTGGTCCAAAGCTACAGGTGGACTGGATTTACGGCCGCGAGTATAAGGTGTTTGAAAGCTTTACAACAATGATCAAGAGGAAGCTTGAAGCTGCATAAAAGGACTTTTTTTTTTCAAATGGAGATTGTAAATGTAGATCAAAACCCACAATGTGTATCATCTTTTTGATAGTTGCTATGCTTATTTTTAATTTCGTCATTTATTAGACTGTTAACTTGATATTAAAACAGCTATGAGCCAAATAATAACCGTTAAATTATCAAAAGTTTTTTTTTTTTTTTTTTTTTTTTTTTTTTTAAACATAACATCTAGTTGGATCATAAACAAGTTTTCTACTGTTCTTTTCAGAACAAAACGCAAAAAGAAAAATCCAACCAACATTTTCAATACATTTACAAAAAATTAAAAATGAAAAATTAATTTGCAAAAATATGACAACCGAGGGATTCGAACCCTCGCCTCCGAAGAGATAGGAACCTTAATCCTACGCCTTAGACCAACTCGGCCAGATTGCCTTAATATTGATTTAAAATTATGAAAGAATTACAACAACTAAACAAACCAGTAGTAAAATATTGTCATTAACCACCAAAATGAGTTCACTTTTTTTATGAGTATTTCTAGCTTTTCAGATAACTTTATCATATTGAACCAATCATAATTTGATAGATTTCGACGTTTTACTTTGTTTTATTTAGTGGTGGTGCCGAAAAAAAAAAAGAGATGGGATTTGGGACTTTAGCTTTGACAATCTCACAAACATTTTATTTTATTTTATTTTTTATCAGGCTTTCTACATCTCCAACAAAAACCCACTATTGCTACTTCAATTTCCTTAAACATACACAGTCAATTGTCTGTCACTCAACTGTGATAGAATGATCCTGGTTAAGTCTTGTTTTGATTCATGCTTATGATTGAATGCTGATTTTGAACTATGGCTGTACGCATTTAGAAACCTGATTTTTCTAGTAGACTTTTCAAAACTAACCCGTACACATTTATTTATACGCAGATAGAGAATTCACCTAGATCCTCGCTAGATGACATTACAGGAAATTATCTTCCGCTCGGAGTTTTATTTTTACGTGACATCCCAAAGTTTCCTGGGCCTGGGATTAATGCTCCGGATGGGTGGAACTGGTTTTGTTATGGCCTTATTGATCTCTCAAAAGACCAGATTACAGCGTTGTGCCCGGAGCTAAACGCTCTGGCGTTTCTTTCAAAATCCTTGTATACTCGTGTGACGTACAAGTTTGTTGATACCTCCATTCTTTGCTTGCGCGTTTATTATATTTTGTCAGACTTTCGTGGGGCATCCGCAGTAGCGGAGCTTCGCCCGCGTAAAAAAGCCCATGAACCAAAGAGACAAAAGAATTTGGAAATCTTGTTAACAGCTTTGGAATTAGACCCTGGTTTATGGGAGGCAAACTGGACCAGTCGGAAATATGCAATACTAAGAGCATTTGGTCCCTCGAGCAATAGTGACAATATTTACGATTCAGGTGGAGGAATTGACAGACTTCTAGAGGCAAATAGTGCCGGTGAAACTAAACAATTGATTGACATGTCACCAAAAGATAGACTACTACAAATATATCGCTCTATCGACTCACCTGTTTTGCAGTATGGAAATCTGGACCCTGAGACCGAGTATCTAATCCAACTTGCTCAGGCTCAAGATGTTGCTGGCCTAAAGACGCAACTTTATTCCTATCAAGTCAATTCCATATGCAAAATGCTTCAGGTAGAGATGCAGCCTGAGAATACTCTGCTACCTTATTTAGTGCCTATGATATCAAAGGTAAATGGTCGAATGTATTATGTCAATCAAACTGACTGTACATTTGGCCAATACCCTACTTTTTACACCACACCAAGAGGTGGAATTTTAGCGGAGGATATGGGACTGGGAAAGTCTCTAATATGCTTAGCTCTAACCGTCTTGACCAAGGGGCAATCTAGCAGCAGACCAGATGACATTTTTTATGATATTAAAGAGCTTGGTAAACAGAATTCATTGCCTCTGGCGGACTATTGCGTTCAGTCAGTTTTGCAAAACAACATATCATGGCGACTTTACAAAGATGAGCTACCGAAAGCATGTATTAACAAATTACTAGCGTCTCCTGGATATTACTACTCACGATCTGACCATATCAACAGAGCTTTAAAGCAAGCCGAATTGAATCGCTCATCGATCAATATGCGGAATAGTTCTAGAAAATCTAGTCAATATTCAACAGTGTATGAATCTAAAAAGATCTGGCTTTCATGCTCCACTTTGATCATTTGTCCGCGAACACTTTTTGATCAATGGCGGTACGAAATTGTAAAGCATCTAGACACAACTGTGATTTCCGCATTGTATTTGTCCAATTCCAAGATTCAAACCCTAGATGCTCAAAAATTAATAGAACACGATATTGTTTTGATTAGTGCTCCCCGATTTGCCCTTGAGGAAAACAATAGGGAGTCCCCTTTTAAACAGATACTATGGAAGCGACTCATTATTGATGAAGGCCACACCATGAGCTCAGCAAAATCTCGACTTTCTTTTATGGCCAAAGGTCTTCATGCCGAACGGCGGTGGGCAGTAACTGGTACACCTACCCCTGGACTTACTCGAATGTCTACACAGTCTGCTGAAAAGCTCAATCAAGTATCAGCACAGTTTTCGGTAAAGCAAGAACTTGAACGGTTAGGGTCTATCATGGAAAACTTTTTGATGGTAGAGCCCTGGACCTCGTCTAAAAGCATGTGGCACCGAGAGATAGCGAAACCATTTTTGAGCAGCCAACCACGAAGTGATGCCAATGTAAAACGGATTCTTGGACAACTAGTTATCCGACACAAGGAAACAGATGTTAATTCCGACATTATATTGCCACCACTACATGTCAGTACTGTGTTCTTGGAGCCTTCGTTCAGCAACAAGCTGGCCATTAACTTGTTTGTGTCTGTAATTAACGTTAATGCCGTCACATCGGAACGAGAAGATCAGGACTACCTCCTTAATCCCACCAATCGCAGTGACTTGAAACGTCTTATGTCTAACCTGCAAATTGCATCTTTTTACTGGTCGGGCTTTTCAGAAAAGGATTTACAGTCACTCCATGATATTGCTAGCGTATATATCAAGAAAATGGACAACGTGAACAAGGCTTTGGCTGAACACGATCCAAATCTACCACAAATATTGGGGACAAGTAAGCGGCTAATGAAAATGTCACTAGAAGAGAAAGCTGCGGACCGAAACCTGCTTTTACAAGCAATGGAGACAGTAAAGGTTGCGCGATACAACAAGCAATGGGAGAATATATCAAGAAGTCACGAGATGTGCTACTATATTGATCAGTTACCAATAACCATGCTTTTGAAGACTCAGGCCGACCCCACTCTTTTTAGTTTGGAGTTACTCAAAGAAAGATTGAAAAGTACACAACCAACTCAGGGGTATGATGTGAACCGCCAATGCAAGTATTTCCGAGTAGGAGGGGCTCAGCTTGTTAACTATAAGCAGAAGATGGGATATTACGACAATAATATTGATTTAACAGTCAATCTTGAAACTGATCAATCGAGTGGTACCGAGAGCCCATCTTCCCAGAGTTTTGTTAACCTTCTGGAATCTGGAAAGCCTCTTTCAAAATCGTCCGACAGTAAAATCAAAGCTAGAAAGAAAAAACTTGAGAAAAAAGTTAAACTTACCAATGGCAACGGAGCACTCAAGACCAAAACCAAATCAACTTTAAACATCACTACTAGTACAGCTGGAGAGAGTGGGATGGCAGGGTTTATTCCTGCCGTTTCCAAGTTTGTTGATGGGGATTTATCTAGCTCCATGATGACCTCACCCGCTGCTGGCACTCCAAAACAAACCTCCCGAACCCCAAGTCCGTTTCCTTTGGAGTCCAATGACGTGGATGCAGAAACCTGCCAGCTACTGGGAACTGCATCAGCCAAATTGTCCTATCTGATTTCACGTTTGATGGAGTTAACCAAAACTGAAAAGTGCATCATCTTCTATGAATTCGATGACATTGCATTTTATATTGCCGAAGCATTGGATATTATTGGCATAAAATACCTAATCTACGCCAATAGCGTTACCCCAGTTCAACGGTCCAAATATCTTGCTGAGTTTCATGTCAACAATGAGTTTAGAGTTCTGCTCATGAATGTTCGGCTAGCAGCGCATGGCCTCAACGTATCAACTGCTTCGCGGGTCTTCTTTGTAAGTCCCATTTGGAGAAACGATATCGAGTCTCAGGCTATCAAAAGAGCGCATCGGATCGGACAGCGCCTGCCAGTATACGTTGAAACGTTAGTGCTCAAGGGGACCATGGAAGAGACAGTTGTGAGTTACCGCCATCAACAACAAACCGCAGCATCCTCAACCAATACCGACAAAGAGACCAACCAAGAGGACATTAGCGAAAATAAGCTGATTCAAAATTTCATTGCAAATCATCCTTACGCGCCGATCCATCCCCATGAATCCGAAGTTGATTGGCTAAAAATTTCCCCAGAATCAGACAAAACGATTCACCCATTTAAACACAAGAATCATAGTGCTCGCGACCACAATGATAACATTACCCACAAGGGAACCATGCCTACAAATTCAACCACTACGATACGAGTCTTAAAGGCATCTTCATCCTTAGTATCTACTGGTAAGCGCCCCGGCTCCTCCACAACCAATACTAAAGTGCCAAAACGTGTCAAGTTTTCGTAGACATAATAATAAACATGTGTACCTGTAAGTAGTTAATTAATGGATGGATGGAGATTCTTTTTTTTTTTTTGTGGGGAATAGTAACGTAATTTTTTTTTGTTTAGCGGAATGAAACGATTCAATTGATAAAGACATTAAAGTATGGAATAGTAGTCGATTTAGATGTCATCGGTAAGAGCCTTGTTGAGCTTGACAATCTTGTTAGCAATGGACAGATCAACGGTACGGTCACCGACCTCAACAACGAGACCACCAAGGATGTCAGCGTTGACTCTGTTAGTGACCTTAAGGGTCTTACCCTCACCAACAAAAGAGGACTTAGAGATAGAAGCGGAGAGACGGTTAATGGTCTTGTTGTCGAGAGGAGAGGCAGAGGTAATGGTAGCCTCAACAACACCGTTAGCAGCGTTGGTCAAAGTCTCAAACTTCTCAACAATGGAGGGAATGAGAGAAAGTCTGTTGTTCTCGGCCAGGAGGGAGAGGAAGTTGGAGACGGTGCTATCAGCCTTAATAGCAGAGCTTAAGGTAGAGATAACGGTCTTCTTGTCCTCAGTAGACAAAGCAGGGTTCTCGAGGATGACAGGAAGCTTAGCATCGTTCTTGACAAGGTCCTTCAAGGCGCTGAGGGCAGACTCAGTGCTGGGCAGAGTAGAAGACTTGGAAGCAGCAGAGTACTAGAGAAAAACAACAAATGAGTTAGTATAAAAGTAACTGAAAATTTACTTTTTGAAAAATAAAACAAAACTAGTTTGCGGGCTTTGAGAATAAAAATTGATGATTCTTTTTTCGAGGGTTTAAGATGGTTTATTGGGTTGCTGGTGAAATCAAATGAAAAATAAAATAATAAAAAAAAAGTAAATTGAAAAACTGGCGAATGAAATCTCGGTACCGAAAACGAAATAATGGAAAATAACAAAAATAACGACAGAAACCCGGAAGAGCATTGAATGGAAAGCAATTGAAAAACAAGACATCGGTTTACGGCTCAATTCGTCGAAGTAAACCCGCAAAACTAGCAGAGTATCAATTAAAAAGATGAGATTCAGTTACATACCAAGGCAGTAGCGTAAGAACCATCGAGGCCGAAAAGCTGGACAGGAGCAGAAGAAGCCTTAGCAGTGGCCATGGTGCGGACCATGGGGCGAGCAGCTTGACGCATGAACTTGGCGGCGAACATTGTACTTTATATCAAGGAGGGTTGGTGTTGGTGGTTGAAAGGTTCAGACCTGGAAGAAGAAAGATGACAGAGAGAAAGAAAAGGGAAAAAAAAAATTGGTGGAACTGGATTTTTTCTCTTGTGTGGGAGCGAATTGAAGTGAAAGAGCTGGCCAATGAGGTCAAAGCTTCCGAAGAACTTGAAAACTCTACAGGGCTAGGGCAAAAATGGGTAAGGGCACATTTTCAAACAAAATAAAGTCTAAGTTTTATATATTGGTCGAAGTCTTAAAAAGTCTATCTCATGTCTTTTGTCTTACTTTATACATAATATTGGCGCAACAGAGCGATTTAATGGGTTTTTGGTGACAGGAAAAATAACCCTAAGAACTTTCTTGTCTGCCGTTCGCGAAATAAAGTTGCTGCAAGAAGCGCTGGCACCCAAATGCCACCGAAATTTCATGATGCTTTGCCTTGCTTAGCTCTGATTTGGTTAATTCTCAATCTTGACTTTGAAGGTCCTTAGATCTGCCAGGGGGAGTTCTTTTGCCTTAGCAAGAGTAGTTGCGCTTCTAGCTTGGTGGCACTAATAATTACAAAATGTGAATTCAGTTAAATAAAAATCGATACTATTGTTCAAGCTGTTTTTTTTAGTGACCAGCGAGATGTTTTTTAGAACTAGAATCACGATTCTCAGTGTCCGAAGGTTTCATTTCAGTAATAACATCTTGCAATCCAGGATTTTCCAGTGTAGCATGCAAAGAAAGAATATCATTCAAAACTTCTGGAGATTCATGGGAGAGACCTGCATCGTGCAGGGCTCCGGGTGCATTTGGATAAGAGTCCTGAAAAGTTAAAGAGAAATATTGATACCAGTCGTTGGGATTCAGAGTATTTGGGATCATCTCAGAAGAATCATTTCTGGTATGAGTCGGTGATGGAACAGACCCAGGGTCAACTAAAGGCGAACTTACGACGAGAGGCGAAATAGCTGAAGATACTGGATTATTGAAATTGCTGGACTGATTACTGAGGTTGGCATGCGTCTTGGGTGGTGTTTGTCCATTAGTGCTGCTATTTGAGCTACCAGCACTATCACCAAAAATAGCACTCGGGCTAATCGTAAGAATGTTGGAAAAACTGGATCGAGTTTCTCCTTCATTAGGATCGGGGAAAAGTTGGGAAGGCTGAAAGTTCTGGTAAAAGCTTTGCGAGTCAGGTAAATTATTAGCAACAAATAAAAATTCAGGGTCGAAAGCATTTAAATGATTCTCGTCATTGGTACCAGGGAAGGCGTTAGGTTTTACACTGTTGGCAGGTGAGGATGAAAGTGATTGAACTGCATTTGTCCAGGTTTCTGCACGTTTCACCCGTGGGAGTGCCACTTTAGAAGAAAGGTTAACACTGGAAGGTGCTGGATGGGGCGAAGCTGTATGAGACAAACTAGGCGAAGACTTTGTTGGTAAGTTTTGGGTTTGGCTGATACTAGTCTTTTGTAAACCAGTTGGTGCAGAAGGAGAGCCAAAGTTCACAGGACTGGCTGCGTTCGAGTCAGGGCGTTTGTTCTTAGGTAAAGTCAAATTGGCGGAAGTCTTTTGAGTATTTGGCTTCTTTGATTTGTGGTGATCTGAATAATCCGTAGAGGCGTACGCTCTTTTTCGAGCATCTTTTACAAATTGGTCACGTAAAGACTTGTTAGAGTCTAGCTGATCAAAAAGTTTGACTATCATGCGTGCAATCAGCCATTTTTTACCAATTTCCTTTAAGGCAGAGACGCAAATGTTCATTGCCTTCTTTGCGCTCTCTACTACCGAGGGCATAGGAGATTCTGTTTGATAAAGAAGCATAATAGCCGCTGAGAACAGCGTATATACATAGAAAGCAGAACTGTCGGCCACTTCTTCATATTCTAACAAGTTCTCAAAAATTCTTGAAATCATATGAGCGGCTTGGAACGCAATACCCCAAGAGGGGTAGGGGTGGTCAGATGGATGACCCTTTCGCAAAATATTAGAGCGGTGCACAAGGCAAAGTACAGTATAGTACTGAGCATGCAGCAGTGCCACAAAAAAGTTGTGATTTCCCTTGTCTTTGACAGAAAATTTCAACTCTGGAGGCAAATTGCTCATCCATGAGCCCATAGCCATATCACAGTGACTTACAACAGGCACTTTGTTCTGACGCCTGGAAATCTCTGCGTTGACAGAAAACTGCTGTCTGAGGACCATTCCCATAATCTCCGACAACTTCACAGAGTGGATGAAAGCTAAAACCTGAACCCTATTAATAGGGAACAAGGCAGGCATATCGGGCTCATCTTCGATAAAATCATCTTCTGTGAGCATTGAGACATCAGAATCTTCTAGGTTGATTAAAACAGGCCTTCCTAAAGCAATTGCTGACCACCTGTCTCGTAAAAACAACGACCACCACATTTTTTTCCATGTTCTCTTAGTACCCAAGGGCATATTGCTGTTTTCCACACTTCTGTGAAGACCAAAACCTTGAGCTATACTAAGAGCAACCCGCGTCCAGTAGAACGAGTTTTTAGTCACGTCCTCAGGGCCTTCCCACCACCATCCTAACAATATCACACTCTGCACAACAGTAATTGGATCAGATTCATAGTTGGCGTCAAAAAGTGCTTTTGCCCGCTTATAAAATGTAAAGCTAGCTAGATCTGCAGAGCCTTGGTCATCGAGTAAAGCGGAACTATTGCAAACGCGAGAGCCCGCTAACAGAATTGCTTGAAGAAGCAAAAGTGATGGTGGGTTACTGGGGTTGTTATATCGTCTCATGAACTGTGACCGGTTCAATATAGGAAGAGTGGGATGAATTTTTTCAAAATAGGCTTCGATTATCTGATCACACAAATCTCTAGAAGGCAAGAGAAATGCACCACGGAACTTCAATATTTCGAGTTCCTCGTTGTCGAGTTCATTGAACTTTGGTGCGTTCTGGTGATAGCTAGGGAGTTTGTAATGAAAGGACTCACCTTCCTCCTGAGGCTCAAAAAGCAGGTTAACATTTGACGATGACCCCAGGAATGCCATACCACTGCGATTTTCTGAATAATTATCATGCTTAGATTTCGGGACATGCAACCATGCTCTGTCAAAAGACTGAGAATGCTGAGGCTTGTATCCCAACGGTTCTTGGTGTTGATCATTACCATTTTCTTGATGTTTCTTTTCGGTGTTGACAGGTTCCGGCGAGGCAGTCGGGATTTTAGGTACTGAAGTTACAGTTTCTGGGTGTTGCAGTGTATTTTTATTCGTCTCAGTACTCCGTTTCAGCTTTTCAGAGGTATTAGCATAATTCTCTGATGGGGCTTTAGTAGGAGCAACGCTTTTAGTAGTATCATGGGAGTTCTCGCTTTTGACGGCGGAGGATGTTGCAGTTGCATCAGTTTTTCTAAGAAGGTTAGCAATGTTGAGACATATAGCAACAGATTTCAACTTACTTTCTTCTGACCGGAACTTTTCGACGTTTCGGTTCTGGGATGCGGCATTCACAACCAAACGCCGCGCAGTTCTAAATAAATGTTAGATAAAAAGTGGTTTTCCATAAAAACGAGGCTTGTAAATAAAGACTTACCGTGCACGGATTGTGCTTTTCAACATCACAGCGTACCTTTCTGGAATGGCATCTAGATATCGGTCTGTTAGTCAAAGTAGAGAGTGAAATTCATGGGCTTAAAGTCTTACACTTCACAAGCTCTGGAAGATCTGGCCTTAACCCGTCGATAGCTACTTTTTAGAGAGGATGCTTGACTTTCAGCAGTGCTCTCACTAGATGGGAGCTTTTCAGGATCTTCACGCGCAGAATCAGTACTCGCCCCTGCTTTCATGATTTCAAATTTTTCAAACGTATCAACTTCTCTCTTTCAAGCTTAATGTTTTAAATCAACGATATCTGACCTAGCTGATTGTTCCAATTCACAGCACAATATAGAAATCCTTCATATAGGTAAATAGGTGTATCGTATTGTAGAAACTGAATAGTCTGGACTTTGTGTAAATGGTGGGAGAAATAGAAAAGTTATGTCAGAAGCAAGAAACGGAGAAACTAAATGGATCAAAAAAAAAAAAAAAAAAAAAAAAAAAACTGGATTTAGGTTCGAGCCTGGAAATTTTACTTACAAAACAAAAAGACTAACCAGTCCAACTAAAGGTATAAGAGAAACGCATGAAAAAAAGTTTTAGTCAAATCGTTGATCACCTACAACTAAAAAACTCATTGAAATTAACTGACAATAGAGAGTCTTGAATCAATGTTTTACGTAGGTACACTTAGGCTGCCACAGATGCTTGTTCTTAGACATTATAATAATGACTCTCCTGAGGATTTCATTTCCCCTGCAAGACAAAAAAAAAAAACAGTTTCGTTACGCGACTTTGACAACCTCCTTATTCAAACTAATTTATTAAGGGTGTTTAGAAGTTCTGATAAGGTCAAGACATTAATCTTATGGTGTCAAGACTTGGCTTTAGTTACGGGACTTTCGACCGCAAAACCCTAGAATTTCCGAAGGAATTGTGGCCACTCAGAAACCAGATCCTTCAAAGAATCAGCTGTAGCCGTTCTGACTCCAACAAGAGTTCAGCCAGTTTTAATCCCGACATGGCCGGATCACCCAAACCGAAATTAAAAGGCAATTGAAAATATTAACAATATCCAGTCCATAGTAGCCCATAATTTCCACATTATTACTACCTCGGATTGACAAGTCTGGGTTTACAACAGATATGTACTGCTTTGGTTTTCTAGTAAACGCCGAAGGAATAATAACCATGGCTAGGGCTTCAGCGATGATGATTCCAACCGTATTTAAACAAGCCTATTGACTCTGTTGCATCGTATTTGCCAATAAATCTTGAACCTCCGACAGTACCTTATAAATCCAATATTCGGGGAGCCTATCATATCTCACGTCTTTTCTAAAACGCAGTTTTCTTTTTTTATTTTTTTTTATTTTTTTATTCTCTCTTTCTTTCAAAGTTAAGTACTGCCCACACTGCACAACATGGAGGTAGCCGTGCATTGTAACTACTAATATGTGACTGAGACATGACAATATTGTCCCAACTCACGTATGTATATTGCCATTTAAAATAATACCCACATTTGACCATTATATAATCACCAGCTATCAAGATTCCTTGATGTACCTCGGCTGTTAACAGTTTATATGATTAATCTGTACCACCAGCTTGTCAACATACAAAAAGAAAAATTAAAAAGCTTAAGGCTTCGACTGATTAATATATACAAATTGATCAAAGTATTTACATCGAATCAGTTGATATACAACAACTGTGTCTATGTGCTAGATGTTTTGTTTTACGATAATTCGCAGTAAAAACAAATTAATAACTTCAAATCATCTTTTCTATTAATTCATGGGGCCATCTGCATCACCTAGTCTTTTTTTTAAAAAAATTATCTAGATTATGGGCAAGACTTGATTAATCAAACCAATTGATACTGTTTATTACTTACCTCAAATGTTATTTTGGTACTTTTTCCGAAACAAAACCGTTTCTTTCTAAACAAGAACAATAAAATAATGCCAATTTTGAGCCAAGCCATTTTATTTGAACTTTTTACAAAACTAGTTCAATACTGTTTAAATAAAGATAGTTATTACAGTCAGGAACAATTCTCAGCCTCACGCATGTGGTTCCATAATCGTACATCCTACTGAGTTTGTCTCTGAGCCACTTAGAGACTTGTAGGTGAATTTATTATAGAAAATGAAATGAAGATTTTGGAATAAAGAAATACCTCAGAAATTAACTGGCGTTTGTATTTAAACAAACAGATTAAAAAAGGTATATGAGTTTGTAAGTTCTTTCTATCAACATTATTAAACTACAAATAACAATAAATAAAAAGTTTCTATGTATATTAAAAGTTTCAGCATATTTGATTCCACAACCGTGAGAAAGCTTTAATGAAAATATTGGATTAAATGATACAAAATTACAAAAGACATTCGAAAAATAAAATATTTTAATTATTTTAAGAGTCAAGCTCATGGCCACCATGAAAGAAAGAATTTGCTGGGTTGTTAATGGTCAGCATAGCTATTCAACTAATTTGAATTCAAAGTTAAATATAAATTCTAACTGCGGAATGCTATAAAAAATTAAATTTGTGAAGTTCATTTGATCTTAAAACTAGACCAGATTTTGAGAATTATAATTGAACACTCCCTTGAAAGCTTGGCTATGACTGTCAAAGTCTGCTCAAATGTAAAAAAAAAAAAAAAAAAAAAAAAAAAAAAAAAAAAAAAAAAAAAAAAAAAAACAATGTAACTAATAAATTCGTGATCTGGATCTTTAGCAGCTATTAATAACAATGCCCTTGCTATTCTAATATTGTTCATGATATACAGTTAGTACTCATCGCAGTTAATTTAAAACGTGAGATTTAAATAAAAGACAAGATTATAGTAGTTATCATGACGCAGAAGTTGTTGTGCTGGACATATTGCTACAAAACAAGCGCATCACGCACCCATGTGCAGTTGTCAAAAATATGAGATTGACCGCTTACAGAATCCTCTCTCAATAAGATAAGTAATTGATTATTTGATATATTTGTTCATTCTAAGAATTCAAGAAGAGAACGCAGGCTGGTTAATTGATCAAGCAGCAAACCCTTTGCAGTCTGCTTCTGTTTTTCATTTATTTGTTAATTTTTTTTAAAAAAGAAACTTTTACCATGAAAAAATTGCAGCATCATTTCTTAATTGTAATAGCTTGCCAGAAATAGCACCATACACAAGTTCATAGCCATGTCATTACTATAACAGTTTTTAGTTGAAAAAAAAATATTTTCTCTCTTAAATCTATGTATAGAAAAATATGAAACCCATAAAAAAATAATAAAAAAAATCATAAATAATAAATAATAAAAAGAATAAATGAAAAAAAAAAATCATTCAGACTTCTCAATCATCATCATTAGGGTTGATTATCACAACTCTTGCCGCTTAGCTGGTAGTTCACTTTCACTATCCCCGATTTCTCTGAGATGCTGCACCTCCCCAACAGTCACACTTCTACTTCGAATACGCGGTAACGTGGAAGAGGATTTATCTTTGTTATTAGATGAACTTTCATTCTGAGGTGTAATCTGAGGACTGCTCTTATTAACCACTCGCGTATCAGTAGATTCTGTAACTTGGCTCTGCGGTTGTAAAGCTGGATTCGCTGGCGCTCTCGCCGAGTCACCTCCAGTAACACCTTGAGTTCTACCAAATACTGAAACAGGTCGACGCATATTGCCTTCACTAAATCTAGTTTCTCTTGTTGATTTCAATGGCGCATGAGGGTGATGCATTCGAGGTTCAACGGTGATTCTGAGCTCACCATCTGAGGAGGAAGAGGATGATGAAGAAGATGATGAGTTAGTGGTGTATAAAGAATTGCAGCTTGATCCATTCATAAAATTATTGCCGTTTATATTCGGTTGTAAGAATGAGTCTGCGTAAATCTCTGACGAATGCGTTGATAAATCGGGAGGTAAATCTTCAATGTTATAATCGTCTTCCTCTCTTAACAGCGCATTAATGTCCAGACTATTATTGCTAACTGGGAGTCTTTTACTACTGATATCCCGGTGTGGAGATGATGACACGATACTTAAATCTTCGGAATCACTGAAAGAAGGTTGCCTTGAAAGGGGGGTAGGAACATAATCATTACTCAGAGTCGAAGACTGGCTAAATGCTCTATTTGGTCTATTAATCGTGATTTGAGACATAGGGCGGGCGTTTTGTGGCATATGGTTTTCAGCGAGGACTGTATCAGATATCTGGTTGGGATTACGGAAAGGATTGTGAGAGAGCGATGCCAGGCTTGAAATGCTACTACTACTGCTATCCATATCGCAAACAGAAATTGTACTATTAAATTCGTGCCTAATAGGCAACGGTTCTTGTCTGTGTCTAGATGAACCACGGTCGATAGAGCTGGATCGAGAGGAAGCGCCAGAAGACGTACCTTTCCGAATCAAACCAGTGAGATGTAAAGCATGGGACCCTAGCTTAGATAATCCTCTTTTAATGCGCCCAGTGATTCCAAGGACAGCACTTTGAACTTCTTCAGAAGTGACATAAATCTTTTGTTCTTCTTTGGTTTTGGTCAAAAACAGATTAACTCCATTTTGATCCATACCTTTCAGCATCCAAGGGTGGTTCTTAATATCATTAATGTCATATCTTTTCCGCGGGTCTTTTTCAAGCAAATGTGAAAGAAGATCCTTTGCCATTTGCATTTGTGAATCTTCATAGGACAAAATTTGTAAAGCGTCATTATAGAGTCCAGTTGAGTTGTCTAGGGATGAAACAGATGATAAAGGTGATAAATTTTCATTATCAGGAAAGGTTAGAGGCTCATTAACAATAGCTTCAAGGAGTTGTAACTCAGTATCTGCGATAAAAGGAACCCGGCCGAACAGCATGCAGTACAATGTTACACCAAATGCCCATATGTCAATTTTATGGTCGATCGGCGGCCTCTCATCATCAGCTGTTGAAACACATAGTTCTGGAGCATAAAATGCCGGGGTTCCAGCAGTTTTTGCCAACTCAAACTCATTGTTGTTGGAATCCAAAGAGGAAGCATAAGACACGCCAAAGTCTGATATTTTGACTTTGCCGTTCTTGTCTCTAAGAAGATTAGCTGGCTTGATATCACGATGGATAATGCCTTGGAAGTGTAGATATTCTAATCCAGATGTAACATCTCTTGCAACCTCTCGTACCTCTTCAAGTGTCATGAGAGCAGTACCATCATCGTTCTGCCAGACAATCTCGCCTCTCTCTAGATACTCAAGGACTAGGTAGATTTTGTTGGACTTTATGTCGTCTAAAACCTCTTTCAGTTCGACAACATTAGGATGACAGCATTTTTTCATTATGGCGATTTCACGTCGGACTTTTTCCTCGTGAGATGTGCCGTGACTCCTTCCCAGCCTAGGACGTTCATTTCGCTCGACGATTTTTATGGCCTTTGAAGTGTTAGTAATAAAAAAAAATTATATAATACTGTAAGAGAACCAGGATCAAAACAAAGACAAACTTACCACCAGCTCGCCAGTCTCAGTATTAAAGGCCAGCTTGACCTTACCGTGCTGACCTCTACCTATTTCCTTGATGATCTCGTAGGTGTTTAAAGTTTTCCTACCAGAAACTGGGTTGAATTCGATATTTACATGCTTTGTTTCCTTTACAGGTCGTGGTGTCTCCTGAGCGATCTCGGATAAACTCAAATTTTGAACATTTGTGGACGTAGTAGAAGCACTGCTCGGTCGCAAGATCGAGGGATCCGAAGAAAATTCCGATTCGGAGGAGATGCCTGATTTTTGTAAGCAAGCATCACTTTCTGTTCTACGATGGTTGCTGAGCATTGTATGCGACGAATTTAGCAAAGCAAGTGGGAATCGTGAAGACACTGTTAAAGGTCGTGGCTCTCGTTGTTTAATAGAAACGTTGGGGGATGAAGGTGCTGACGGGAACAAATAAGGGGTATTGCTGCTGCTATATTTTTGATTTAATAAAGAGGCTCGAGAGGAAGAAGGTCTGACAAAATTCTCGGAGGGAGTTTTAGATGTGCTAGTAAAAGATTGATGTTGATCTGTCGTGTTGCTAGATGGAGGTACTAATTGAAGAAATGCTGAAAAAGGAGGTTCTGTCATCCTTGATAGTACGAAGCATTTGCTAAAAAGTTGAAAGAAGTTGTGCGATAGCTGGGTATTGGTTTGCAATTATAAAGAGGGAGCGGTAATAGCGAGAAAAGATGTGTGATCCGGACAAGATTAAAATAAAAGAAGATTAAATGCGAGTATCGTCGAGGCATAGAGAAAACCCAAGAAAAGGCTGCATCATTCAATGTCCAAGACTCAACATCATCAAAAAAATCAGAAAAAAAAAAAGCTCAAAAGGGTTTGGGCTTTTTTGCTATTTTGCATTTGATCACGTGATGACCAAACAAGGGAAATGTCTCATTTTGAGTTTATTTTGTCAGCAAAAATCAGTCCCCCTATCTTTGAAATGCGCGCTTTTAGCAATTGACAAGAGTTTCGCTTCGCTATTCACGGTTATCTTTACGTTCATAAATTAAATCAATTGCATATAAATTGCTAAAGAATTTGATTTCAAAAAAATTTTTTTGGGTTAATTTAATGATTTCTTGATGCCTGACTTTTTGGATGGAGAGCCTTTAAAGTTTTGGTGAGACATAATGACATCTTATCTTATATGATCTCATTCTCGGGTAGCTTTAGAATAACTTGATCGAAGACAAAATCTGGTTATTATTCTGATCATTATCTTGAGGTTACGTAACGAAACACTTATCTTAACAGATAAACTTTTCATGTTACATTCATCACTCGGTACTGCAAGGCTGGTTGACCAGAATTCCTATACCTACTTTACAATCTATACAGGATAAAACTATTATTGGCTATCTCTACACAAGTCCCATAGAGACCAATGTTTTGAAATTTCATGTCTTCTTTGTATGCCATTCTGTTTTAAAATTTTGTATGTAGCTATTTGATGTAAGGACAATAAACTGATTATCTATCTATCTACCTATATCTGTACAATTAGATGATTAGACCTATATTGAATGCCCATTTTAATGCACTAGGTATTTGCCAGACGCTAGTAGAAATATGTTTCCAATAAAACGCAAATTAGGTCTTCACATTAGAAACCTATGCCATTATTTAATTCACATTGATCTAATGATATAACTCAACAGCAGGAAAGAACAAATTACGTATTGCTTTAGCATCACTACCTGGAATAGTTTTTAAATGAAAGAGCCAACCGATTCTCTCAAAACAAGTTTTTTTAAAAAAATATCTTTTCTACAAAACATTATAATGTACGCCCATGAGTAGATATGTAATCTGCTCTTGTCACATAGCTTTAAGCCATATATATAATCTGTTAAAACACTTGGGCTTGGGACGATTAGATACTACATGGATAGCCAATCCGGCTACAAAATATACAATTGGATATTTTTTTTGATATTCATTCTTGTGCTCAATGTATTATCCAGCTAGCGAAATACCAAGTGGAGATGTACAGGTAAGTTATCAACCTAATTTAAGGAGATGCGGACACAATTATTCGCTGAACACGAATGAGGAACAAAACACGGCAATGAAATCACCGGGTCATTCTCTACGTTTTAGTTCGATAATGTACAAGGTATAAAATATTGGTACTTTATTATCTTGCTTATGTTAATCCTTTTTACAAAGTATTTAAAAGAGTTTACACCAACTCAGCTAACTTGACATGACTGGTGCACAAAAGCATCAAGGGATAGTAATTGTATTATTTGGGAGGTTCAAAATAGAATCCACATTAACACTCTCCAAATTATTCGGATCTGCTTTATTTGTATTTCCAGTTGCGGCAACATCATCAGAACTAGATGATAGGTTAATATAATCAGAATTTTTCATGTTAGAATATTCAAGGTCGTTTGTCGTGGGCATAGATATAGAAGATAAAACATTGATATCACTGTTTGTAAAAAAAATTGGCGGTGTCACATTATATAACTGCTGTTCTGGGCAATAAGTTGAAGGATTGCAAGAATCGGGATAGGAATAGCTATAAAAATTAGACTCGCAATTCACAAAGCCTGACGGTCTTCTTTTTAGAGCACCAGGAGCTATTTGAGTCGAAGTACCGGGAATAGATGAGCTCTCATTAAATTCAATTTCAGTAGGAAGTAATTCTACAGACTCACCAGTAAAAGATTGATTAGAAATAGTGTTGGCACTAAAAGAACTCCAGTCTTGGAATTGACTTTCGGACACACTGTAGTTTTTGCCCTGACCATCAGAGTTAAGTTCTCCAAAACTTCTTTTTTTGGAGACCATACTAATCAAAGAAGGATCAGATTGAGGACTGACAGGAGAGGTTGGAGTTTCGAGACCCGCAGTAATAAACTCGGAAACATCAGAAGTCTTTTCCGAGGGTGCAATAGCTTTCTTACTACCAGAGATGGAAAAGTCTGATGAGGCTCCCTTATTCCTGGAAAAATCAGAATCAGCATTGGTATTATTTGCTTTGTCAGGTTTTTCATCAGAGTCCCTTCTGCTGGAAAACTTGCGGAATTCAGATGAGTTATTGTTATTGTTGTTACTGCTCCTCTTTCTAGCGTACTGAATAGGAGAGTTGCGAGATTTTGCAATATGGCTAGTGAAGTTGAGTACTGTTGCCAAGGTTGAAACATCTTTGAAGAGAGCACTCATAGATTCGATAGTATCAAGCAAAAAAGCAGAATCGCAGTTGGTATTACACGACTTTTTTAGAGTCTCAAAGCTGATCCGAAAGTTTTCAATTAACACAGTTGCACTATCGGCAATATGCTCTTGAGTTTCGGCAAGATCTTCAGAGTCAGACTTTGGAGGAGACAGAAGCATGGAAAACGCTGAAGGAGGGTCGGAGGGCGATTCAACCAAATTCTCGTTAGCAATCTCTACAGCACCTTGATTGACGATAAGATTTTTTGACCGTTTCATGAATCTTGAACACCATCCTTTGGGTATGGATTCAAGCTCAATATCTTGTGTGTTAAAGTTGGTTGGAATTGTCTTGTTTCTGATGTATATAGCAACTAATAGACGTAAAGTAGAAGCTTTGATATGCTCGCCTTGTTGAATAAGGGAAATAATCATATTTTCAAGAATTAATTCTTCGGAAGCAGTAATTTTCTTTGTTTTTTCAAGATATTCTTCGCGGGGAATGCTACCATTGAGTCTGCGCTTGAGTGTATTTGGACTGATTCCGGTTGAGCTCGCAGCCTTTCGTCGTGAATAGTTGCACTCTTGAACAAGGCGGATTGCTTCCTGAATTTTTTCTTCTTTGATAAAAGACATTGTGAATGAATATATTAGTAGTGAATAATGGGAAATAAATAAATAAATAAATAGTCTGAACTGTGGGAGGACCTCGAATTAAAAATGAAGAGCAATCAATAAATAAGTAATAAACAAATGAATAAACAAATAATAAATAAATAAATAAACAACTAAACAAATAAATAAATAAATAAGTAGTTTGAAAAACTTGTAGTTTTTTTTTTGTTGCTGGAGAGATAGAGAGAATATACAAAAGGCAGAAAAAGTTTTGAGCTCCTCAAAAAAAATTATAATAGAAATAAAACAGTTACAAAACTTGATATTTATAATATTTCGGACCCTCTCTTACTTTTTGACAAGCTTTCAATTGAATTCTGTTAGTTTTCTCTGTGCTCAGGTTTAGTTTTCCACGTACCAGCAACGGGTGGGATAGAGGTGAATTAATTTCGCAAGCCCAAGTGAGCAAATACAGTAATAAAAGCTAAATAGAAACTTAAAAAAGAAAAAAGAAATTTAATCATTGTCAAATTTGTTTAGTTATTGGTACGATACTAGTAGGTTTTCTTTTATGTTTTTCTTTTTTGTTCATCCTGCTGAGAGGGGTGCTTCTCTTTAATGTTTTTATATCATGTTTCGATTCATTTCATTGTTTGAGCATTGGTTCTCATCAGTTAAAGTCTCTACATATCAGTTGGTTGTATACCAACTAGTTGGTAACTTCAAGTCAAATAGATCAAAAGAAATTTTGTTGTCTTTTCTATGGGCAATGTCGGGTCTTAAATTCAATTGCAAATATTACAGACCAATTTCAGCCTATATCAAGCCTTTTCCCTTCCATAATTCCTCAAGAGATAACTGGTGGTTGCTCCGTATTACTGTGAGAGATAGTTGGAAATAGCAAATCCATATCTAAAAGATACAGATGAAATGACATTGATAACTATTTTGGAGAATGAAGTTAAACTTGCATGTTAGTGCTGGAATTGCTAACCACATGGAAAGCCTATAGTCACAAAGTTTTAGTAAAAAAAAAAAAATATGAATGAAGTGGCACATAAAATACACACTGCCTGGATTAGCATTAAGCATAAAGATGTGCAAACTCGATAATCATTGATCTCTCACTAGATCTTAGATGGTAGTAGCCTATCCAGTGTTCATAATCAGAGCCATAGAAGCATTTAGACCATCCGAAAATGGATACAGGCTAGCGTGTTCTCAGCATAGTCGTCTATCATTTGGGCATTGTACTATGCAGAGAATAGGCATAGGTAGCACACTAGGTGTACATAGTTGCTTTTTTTTCGATAAAATTTAAAATCTCGTTCATGCACAACTACAGTTTAGACTATAAAGTTTAGGGTGAGTTGCTGTTTTTACAAACTATTCATTGTTAAAACTTTTTTAAACAATGTGCAAATGATGTTTATTAGGTGTTTATGTACACAATTGCACGGTTACTAAGCATTTGAAATAGGTCTATACCTGCCGCCCACAAAAACTAAAAGAAAAGTGTTGATTATTCATGTAAAAAGCATTTTCTAGTTACATAGAGTCTCCCAAGTTCCCATAAGAAATTAACACTTGATAACAAGAATATATTGACCAGCTTTTCAAACCACATACAGAGACGAGGCTGTAGATCCAGGGTCATATACCACAGGTGACATTTGACCGATTTAGGTGCCTGGAAGACCACATGCATTTGTAGGTTAAAGTATTACCGCTGAGTTGAAAGCCTTAGCAGAAAATACACAAACGTTCAATCTGCAGCCCATGTTTAACAGGCACTGGTGCATAAAATCAGTCAATCGCTGAACTTGTATAATTACAGAACTTGGTCGATATATATGTTTGGTAGACTTTACAGCACCCCTGATAATTCAAGGATTTCAAGAAGGAAAAAAAAAACTCTCTAGGCTTTTTGTCCACTTAATATTTGGCTAATGAGGTTGTAATATCTAGTTGCACAAAAGCTACATTGTTTGAAAACTTTGTACAAGCGTAGAGTTGAGACAGGATTCAAGAAAGCCAAAGGGTCTTTGAAGTACCTTCTGACAAAATGGAATTTACTGAGTATTCATGCTCTTCACGATGTGTGCTATCAAGTAACGGTGAATGCTCATTAATATTGTCTTGAAACAATTTTTTTTTTTTTACCAAAACCTTTATATAATCTTCCCGGAGACCCATTAATCCTGTGTCGTATTAGCATTGAATATTATTGCGGTTCCTTCGATTAGAAATCCGCCAGTCATTAACAGTCTCGAGATAGTATAATCAACATTCCCATTGAATTTTTTTCGAGATGGCTGTGATGAGTTAACGGCAACAGCTTTGAGCAGTTTAACCAGCGACTATGCTTTTAGAATTAACTGCTATAGTTCCAGCAGCCAGCAAATGTGATAAAATTTATTCTTCTTCCGATGAAGAATCTTCGTCGCTATCCTTGCCGGCACTTTTAACCTCCGCCATTGCTTCGTGTTTTGCTATTTCCATTTCCAAATCGTTGGCAATGTCGTCATCATCGTCGTCATCTTCATCTTCAACCTTTTCTTCTTGTTCCTCTTCTTCATCGCTAGAACTAACAGTCTCTTTTGATTTGATAGTGTTCTTTGAATGCTTTTTAGAGACCTCAGTTGGCTTTGAAACAGAAGACATGGAGGTTTTGACGTCGTTTACCTCTAAAGTATCTAAAGATTTTAGTGCATCCTGGATTGCAGGTACCTGCCCTAAAAGCACCTCCCAGGCATCCTGAGTCAACGAAATTCCCTGTCATAACAAATGTTAGATCAATAATTCGACAAAGTTTCATCTTCCCTTTCATTATGCAATCATTTTCATACCTTTTTTCCCGGCAATTCTAGTGTCTCTCCGTTGTTCCCCTGAGTGGTATAAAACTCTCTAAGATCAATCAGCTTCACACCTTTGTATGATCTTACAGTAACTCTCTTTCTTTTGTCAAGCTTTTGAAGATTGATGTGTTAGTTTAGAGAGTAGAAAAGAGAATCATCGTAGTTTCTATAGACTTACTGGGATGGTGATCGCTGGGCCTGTTGTTGCAGCATCATCCTCTGTGCTTCTCTGGTTGTTTCGAAATCCTCCTCTTCCACCACCAAACTTTGAGTATCCACCTCTCCCGTAAGGCGTGCTACCTGCGCTTCCACCTTCACCATCAGCACTGTAGTTATTTCCGTAATTATTAAAACTTCGACGTTTCTTAAATGGAGGCATTGTAAATTGTCGTTTCCGTAGTTATCGATGTGTTAATAGAACAAGAGAAGTAAAGGTATTTTTTTTTTCAATTGGGTTGGGTTTTTTTCTGGTGCTTTTCCAAACAAAAGTCAACAAAGTTTCCTTTGAATACAACATTTCATACTTCTAAGCCTTTTAATTTGTAGCAATCAATTATCAAACCCTGATAAAACAAAAGCCATCATGTCAACCCCTCCGTTCAAAAATATCTACCATAAGCGAAAAGTGGCCGATTCAGCATCAAAGGCATGCTTCATCTGCTGCAAGCCTAGTTCTACAGTACTTATTACAACTGATGGAAAGGTATAGTCAACTGTATTCATGATTAAGTGTTTATAGAACTTTCAACTCACACATTGTGCACTATCAATAGGCCGACTTTTTTTATATCTGCCCTGGTCATCTGTTAGATCCTGGATTTGCTACTCCAGTCATTGAGCAAGAAGTCACTGATGCAAAGGCGAAGCTGATCAAACTTGATTCTGAAATAAACCCTCTGAAATCTAGTATTGAATCGCGCAAGAATGCGGCAAAAGGCTACTTTAATTTTGGTTTCAAGAAATCTAAACCAGACGATAAAAAAGAGAAATCAAAGGATGATATTATTTTAGAAAAGGATGAAGAACTGTTGCAAAAACTCAAGGAGGCAAGAGAGTCGGTACAGGCAACTGCTGATAAAGAACCCCGGACGTTCAACCTGACCAAAGAGTTCTACACGATGCGTCTGATGTCTAAACGAAATGCACAGGTCAGTAAGCAGACAGCCCAGAAAATGAGCCAACCAGACTTTTTTCCAAAAGTTCCTTCTCATGCGCCAGGGGTGCCGTCACCGTCCCCTTCACAGAGTACTGGTAGTAACGATAGCGATGATAAAGATAAATAATGCTCATATAGATTTTTTTTTTTCATTATCATTAACTACATACAATCATATTCATCTAGTTGACAACAACACCTTCAACCCAACGCTTCCAATGTTCAACATTGTTGGTGAGAACACTACCATCAGAGATACTAACTTCGCTGTCGAGGTTAACGAACTCAAAGCGCTCACCACCCAGCCAACTACCATCGTCTTCATTATCATCCTCCAGTGATCCAGATGCGCCAACGGTACCAAGTCCCTTAGACCTGGTCTCACGAATATTCTGGATCTCTTCCTCAAGAAGACCCTTCATACGAACAGCGGGGATCATGTTGAACACATCAGCCTTGTTGCAGGCAATCATCAAATCAATTCCACCCATCCGCTGCTCAGTCCGTAGCAGAAGAGTGAAGAGACGCTCAGCAGCAACTCTAACTCCATTGGGGCCAGCAGCAGCATCAATAACAAAAAGGATTCCCTTAATGTTTGAATAGGTGTTTAATGCATCATTCAGGAGATGGCCAAGCTTAGCATGTCCGGGTAAATCAACGATAGTGATTCGAGCGGCCACGACATCGGAGTCGAAGGGAATGGGCAAGGACTTATACATATTGGGTTCCTGAGAAGTCACTGTGTTTGAAACTTCACCATTAGTCCACAATGTATAAAGAGAGGTTTTGCCAGAGTTTGCAGGCCCAATGATTAGTACTGTGGGCTGACTTGACTTGACTTTGCCGAACGATGAGTTTGTTCGAAAAAGAGTCAAAGCCAGGCCAAGAACTAAAAGGCAAGCCAGCAGTAAAATTGACCAAATATTTTCTAGAGTCTTTTGAAAAAGCAAGTCAAAATCCATAATAAATATCTTCGGTTGATGAAAAGGAAGTTGATGAATGAGAAACAAATTGTAGAGTGTGGGCTAGAAAAACCCATTTTGAAATCAACCATGCCATCAGTAAAATCTCAGGGTAAGGTGTAAATAATCACGTGATATATGACTGATTTTTCATTGTATGATTTCAATCACCGAAAATGTCAAATTTTATTTATTAAACGACTGATCTCTTTCTTCTTCCCCCCGTCTTCTTTCATCGTCATTTTAGAAATTGTCAATTTATCTCTTGTTTATTAAAAATGTCTACCTTTGGAAAGCTTTTCCGTGTTTCAACTTACGGTGAATCTCACTGCAAATCTGTCGGCTGCATTGTCGACGGTGTTCCTCCCGGCATTGCCCTTACCGAGGACGATATTCAACCTCAACTTACTCGTCGTCGCCCTGGTCAGAGCGCTCTTACTACTCCTCGTAATGAGGCCGACGCTGTTCAAATCCAGAGTGGTACTGAGAACGGTAAGACCCTTGGTAGTCCCATTGGCATGCTTGTTCAGAACAAGGATCACAGACCCCACGATTACAGCGAAACCGATGTCTATCCCAGACCTTCTCATGCTGATTACACCTACCTCGCCAAGTACGGAATCAAGTCTTCTTCTGGTGGTGGCCGTTCTTCTGCTCGTGAGACCATTGGCCGTGTTGCCGCTGGCGCTATTGCCGAGAAGATTCTTAAGCTTGCCAACAATGTTGAAATTGTTGCTTTCGTTTCTTCTGTTGGTCCTGTCTCTATTGACAGAGATCCTAGATCTGAGTCTTTCCAAAACCTCTTGTCTACTATCACCCGTGAGCAAGTTGATGCTGCTGGTCCCATCAGATGCCCTGATCCTTCTGTTGCTGATGAGATGATTAAGCAGGTTGAGAAGTACCGTGATGCTAAGGACTCTATTGGTGGTGTTGTTACCTGTGTTATTCGTAACGTTCCCGTTGGTCTTGGTGAGCCTGCTTTTGATAAGCTGGAAGCTCTTCTTGCCCATGCTATGCTTTCTATCCCTGCTACCAAGGCTTTTGAGATTGGTTCTGGTTTCATTGGTACCAATATTCCTGGTTCCAGCCATAACGACCCCTTCTACATCGACCCTTCTACTGGTCGCTTTAGAACTAAGACTAACAACTCTGGTGGTATTCAGGGTGGTATCACTAACGGTGAGAACATTTACTTTTCTGTTGCTTTCAAGCCTCCTGCCACTATTTCCCAGGAGCAGTCAACTACTTCCTACGATGGTGTTGATGGTATTCTTGCTGCTAGAGGCCGTCATGATCCTAACGTCACTCCTCGTGCCGTTCCCATTGTCGAGGCTATGGCCGCCCTGGTTTTGGCCGATGCTCTTCTTATTCAGAAGGCCAGAGAGGCCACTCGCTCTTTTGTGAACCCCGAGTCATCAATCTAGATAGACAGCTGGGAAAAAATTGTTTAGTTCAAATCATGTATGAATGTAATGATAAATTATTTATATCTTTATTACTCTTATTTGCACTTGTAGTACATTTTTATGGGTGTAAAAAAAAAAAAAAAAAAAAAAAAAGAGCACTTAATTACAAGTTGCCTAAGCCATTTTTGATGTTAGCCCTGAGAATTAGTGATCAGGGTCCATGAAAACTGGAAGGTCACCAATTATGTTTCAGTTGCGAAACGTCCGCAAGCTTGGAAAGCTACAACAACCAACAGTCTACATGGATTCATTCCACAAGGAAATTGTTAGTTTTTCAAGTTTATCGCCTGAATTTAAGGCCCATTGGAACAAACAAGCAAAAAAATTCAAAGCTACAATGGTCCTTTTATTTTAGTCAAAGCATAGTTTTAACTTTAATGCTGATATACCTTGATGTTCAGTCTCTGTGTAACAGACCATGATATTTTTCTTTCATTGTTGCTTACTTAGATTTATATTATTGAATAATATGGATTATATTGTCGCCCATTCCTTCTTTGTACTAGAAGATGGTAGAGAATGGTGTATCCAATTTTAGCATAGTTGGCTTCAAGAATTGCGAGTATCATAGTAGGACAAATACTGAGACCTTTTCAATTTTTGTGATGTTATACTATAAGCATGATTGCATTTAAGCTGTCAAGTTGTTTATAGCTCTGGAAAAAAGTATAGCGTATTCCCTCTCAGTGAGTATTTAGAAAACCTTTCCAGCCAAAATAAAAGCTTTGATTATTCTTGGTGCAATAACAATTCTCCGTTCATTTCTTTTTTTTTTGTAACAGACGATCTAATATCAGTTCACAATTTCTGACTTTGGCGACACTTAGTTAAACTGGAATTCTCTCTATCAATATTTGTTATGATTCCTAAGGAATTCCAGAAGTAAAAGCTCAGTGTCTAATCACTAGAAACTAGACTCGTAATTTTCAATATAATATTCCCAGCTGTATTAAAACCTTTATAGATTTTGAATCGCATTGTGGATATTTTAACACCTTTGTTCCTCTCTAAGATTGGAATGAAGTGACCCACATTCATTGCAAGTTCTGCTAATGCATTGCTCACCGCAAATAATAACTTTGCAGTATGAGTACTCTCTGATCTTGTTTACTAATTGTTTATTGAATCTGAAGGAACTCCAAGTAAGCATACTTTCTGCAGCCTTGAAGTTGTTTTCCTATATCTTTTAAAACTATGTTCTGGATAAGAGTCTAGTATTTTAATATTTGTAGATCCACATTATTACCCTTTTGTGGAGTTCATCAGTCATATTTCTAAGTCGGTGCTAAATCTTCGCTTTTGTTTTTTTCTGTATCTGTATCTCTCTGTTTGTTTGATTTTAAGTTGGGACCATTTACTCTACAACTTATCAATAGAACCTACGAATTCTCAAGATGCTATATTTCTCTAGTTCAATGATGATACTATACGTATTAAAACCAGTAAAAATTGTTCAAGGTTAGACAAGGCTAGACACATCGACTCTAAAGTACAATCTTTTTTTGTCCTGAAGTTCTGATGGACCAAATTCGTCCACGCCAATGATGTAATAATTTAGTGGCTAGTTTATGACTATTTAAATTTGAAATCAATAGCATACGCCGTAGTTATTTTGAAATCAAAAGGGTATGATAATGATTTTGATAATAATAAACTGATTATATATTATAAAAAAAACATAAGCTAGATTTCTTTTCTGAAAGCAATCCAAGAAGAGAATATTACGCCAAGTATACTGTCTGTATAACATTGATTAAGAATGAACGAAAACATCTACGATCCTAGCCAGGATTGGACGCCAAATACAAACAAAGAGAATCTGACATATCTCAGCTATCTTAGAGTCAATGTATTCTTTTTAAAGAGCTTCAATTGCAACAGCATTAGGAGCACTGGTTTAAATATGATACTTTTTCAGCGCAATTGACAACTCAATAGATTATAATATCAACTTTACCAACAATATATGGAGATTTGTGACTAACATGGGTAAAAAGTTCATAAATGCCAATTTCAAACCCAGCAGATATGTGACAACACATCTTTATTAACACCTGAACTATTGAAAGACTTTAACAAAACTAGAAAAAAGATTACTACTATTAAATAAAAGTAAAAGGTTTATTGTGTTAATGTTTGATATTAATATTATGATAATTTTGAAATAGTTAATGCACAATACAACCTAATAAAAAAGTAATGGGAAAATAATTTACAAAAACCAGGAATCAATAAATGAAGATTTCTACAGCAGCCTTTAAAACTATCTTACACAAAAGCTTCCCTTGAAGTGTTTTAATATGGATCCTACGTCTTGAGTTCGTACCAGATGATAAGTATAATACAATCCAATTATTCCATTTTAAAAAAGATTAAGCAGAATGGACCTGCATTTTTCCTAGCTTCTCTACCTATCTTGTTAAAACACAGCCCAAAGTTGCATAGCTTCAGCGTAGGTGCATAGCTTCAGCGTAGGTGCATAGCATAAGTTCATAGGGCATTTTACAAATTCGCGTAGTTCAAATCTATCACATAGTCAAAGAAAATGTCTTAAAAACAAATGTTCGTATAGTTTTTGGTCCGTACTCTTATTGGTAGGTCCAGGACGTATGTGGTTTTCTAAAAACAATTGAGTGCTTAGAAAGGCAATTTTTGGTCTTATGTTAACAGATTGCTACACACTAGTTTAGCACATAAATCATTGCAGATAAGCGCAAGCAAGTTTCCTTAACTTCTTGCCTTCTACTTTTGAACAAACTCTTCTGTCGCAAATAATGCTAAACTTAGAGCGTCAGAAACGGAGCAAAGCATGCTAGAGTTTTTAGTCCTTGAAATCCAGCAACATAAAGAAATTTATGATTATATAAGCGTAATGTTTCTCCTTGCTTTAATTCATTTTACCGATCTATTGTATGGTGTATAGATCCGTTCTCTAGAAAACCTTGAACTTTAAACCCTTCAAATAATGATAAATTCTTCAATCTCCAATAATGATTTGACAATGACTTCTAGTAAAATCCATTTATTTCCTAAATAAATCTCTATAATTCTAATGAATTGATAATCAGTCAGCCGGATGGTTTTATGCAAGTTTCGGTATCATTATAGATAAAATGAAATAAAAAAAAAGTTCGAATCTTGTTTTCCTGACATGAACTTATATAAAAAGTCTGTAGAAGACAAAAAGAAATACAAAAGGTACGTGGTTTTGTCATGGTGGGGGTTTCGCTGTTATGAACAATTCCATTCAAGAATCAGGCCAACCTTTATCCTCATTAAACTCTGTCTATCTTAAAAGGTAAAGCTGCAAAACTCATCAAATGTGACTTTTATGACCTACATGGTTATTAGATAGTCTTATTTTTTATGGGCCCATTATTATCTTTTTTTTTCTTTTGTGAATGCTAAAACAACTTAAGCTAAGCTTAGTCTATATTATGGTCATAGGGTAGCTTGTGAGCGAGCAGGTGCATTACCATGATGCGTCCGGTGCAGAAGACTGGTTGAGCTATTACTGCCGACAGCGTATTGACAAACCCTGACTTTTTGAAGAGTACATTAAAATGACAGTTGCTAAAGCAAATCGGAATATTAATTTGCAGGTTGTGTCATGGGTTAAACACCATGCTGTAAATCATTCCTGGATGTGCAACCATATTTTCCGAAATTCAACTTTAAAATACATTTTTCACGCTTTGCAGAGCTCAGAAGTAATCAGTAGTAGTATTAATATTATTAGAAAACTTGCGGCGATTTTCTGCCACCGGATGAAGCGGAAAGCTCTGCCAACCCGGGATTATAACCAGATAACTAAAAAAAAGATTACCCCATATTTTTTGGGCTAGATTTGCTTACAACAATTTTAGATCCATTTTTTTTGTGCATTAACAGGCATCATAGATTTTTTTTTCTAACATATATGCGCTGATCTGGATTTGCACGAATTAGTTCATCTAGAATATTATTCCAACAATTTAGATTAGTAGGACGAGAGGCTACAGGTAAATCCTTCTACATTATCAACAGGGTGGCACGGATACACCTGATCCACAGTCCATCATGATCAACAGCAACTACGGCTGCTAAAGGGTTTTTGGCCATTATCTGCCGCCTGCTAGATGATATTACGTGAGCGGGTACTTGCACCACATTTCTGTTTTTTAATGGACACTCAAATGGTGAGTATAATTCTCTCTCATGGCAAATTGTATTTGACTATAACAACTACAGTAAGTGCCCGCTATAAGTAATCAGATTTTCAGATTTTCAGCAAAGGAATTAATCACCTGTAGTGTAGTATTATTCACAGCGAGTCTGTGTGATAGGGCCAGCTAAGTTACATATAATCAGAATTTTCATCAGAGTTGAATGTCTTCAATGAGAAGCGCTTTTTAGCAATTGCTATAAGTAACTCTGTATGAGGAAAATTGAGTTGGAGGAAATGGTTTGATTATCACTTGTATTGGATAATAGGGCTTTGTGTGATTTAGTAAGGAAATTAATGTCTGTAATTACGACAAATTCCCTTTAATAGGAGTTTACCTGCACATGTGTTACTTATAGCAGCGTTTGACTGTATCATTATAGGAAAAATATCGAACATACACACAAATTGAATTTTTATCTAATCGACAGCGATACACCAGTATACTTGAAAACAAGTCAGCCCCCACTAGCCACGATCGGACCAAGATTTTTTTTTTTTTTTTTTTTTTTTTTTTTGGTTGTATTGAGCTTCTCGTTCTGTCAAAATTATGAAATTCTAAACCTCTAACTTTAAAAACCTCTTTGTATCAATAAAATTCATTCAAAAAGAAGTCTGGGCGTTTGCAATCAGAGACAAGTATAACTTCTAAATCTTATAAATGTTTTATTGTACCAAACAAGACTATTTGGGAGAGGAGGCATAAGGTTGAGGATCTTCTTGGGTCACAGGCCTCTTGTCCAAGGCCGAAAATAAAGCCGGCATAAGCAAGTTGGGATTTGATTTGCATTTGTTTATGTAAGCATAATAAATAGTCAATGTGGAAAAAAACAATTTAAACCCAAGGGCTTACATCACTTGAAGCTTTAAAACAAACATTTTATGAGTTAGTATTTATGTCTCCACGTGAGAGAAGTTTACGGTTTGCCAAAATAATTCATTGTGTAAACATAAAACTCATAGAAACCAGATCAGTTCGCGATCCATCACCCTAATCACGAACTGCGTGAAACCAAGTTTAAGCCTATGCGTGGCTAGCAGAAAGCAAAACAAAATAATAAGGGAATTTGAAAAATTAAAAGCACAGCAATACACACGTCATGTCGGTAGAAGCAGAGACACCAGTTTCTGCGACTAAAGCAGCTTTATCAACCGCTTCTGCTAGACCAGAGCTGCTCTATGATACTGAGTTCCAAGCGCTGGAGCAGATTAGAGACACTCTGATTAGTATGGAGACAGCACCAGGGGATTTTTGCAAAAAAGTAGCATTGATTCAGAACAATCCAGAAGAAAATGCATTGACTGGAGACGACAACACCGAGCTGGATCCCGCGGCTATTGCAGGCACGGACCCAACACAAATTGATCGCGCCATCACCCACCAGCATGAACAGTTTAAGAATTTAAAACTCGCATACCTAGAGCAGGAAACAAAGGAGAAATTTGTCCGTGCAGTAGTCGGGGACCCACCTCTAGTCGTGGAGGCCTCGGATATAGCGGAGGTGGAGACGTCAAACGCGGCAAAGAAGCAGCAGCTCCGGGCACTCAAAACGGCGTGTGCCGAGATGGAGGAAGAGACAGTGGTGCGTGCGCGCGACGTCGTGGTAGATCATACACGCATGCAGAGTGAGGCCGCGGAGGTCATGGAACTAATCAAGGAGCTGCGCGCAATGGAGCGTGAAGCCGCAGACCTCGAGGCAAAGCACCAGCAAAAGCAACGCGAGTTGAAGGGTGACGCTGAGGATGACACCCCCACTGATCCCGAACTGACCCTGCCGTACGAGGATATGCAGCGGCTGGTGGAAACCTACACCCAACAGACACGCGATCTGGAAGCCGCAACGCGGGCACCACTAGCCGCCAAGGCCGAGGAAAAGGAGCGCGAGCTCCAGGCTGTCACACGCGGGGTTGTGGATCTGCGGCAACAGCGAGCCCGCGCCGAAAGCGCGGCCCGGGAGAGTGCCGCAGCGCGCGAACGCGAACTGGCACGAGGCCTTGGCGAAAAGGAGGCCGTGGCCCAGTGGCACCGCAACATGTTGGTGGTGCTTGAGCGCATGCTCGGTATCTCGGGCTTTGTGGTTGAGTCTCTTCCCCCGCACCACCAAACCTTGCCGGGGTTGTCAACGGGAAAAGGTGGGGCAGCCACGAGGACGGCTACCTCCAAAAAAAATCTGTTGAAGCTGAGCTACGCTGTGGCAGCCGCTGAGGTTGAGGTTTTTATTGAAGAGGATACCAGCCGAGTGGTGTCGGCAACGGTTAAGGATCCCAATAACCGGGTCACTCCAGCCGATGTGGAGCGTATTGTCGCAGAATCGCGCAATGCAGAGCCCAGTCGGTTCTTAATCCAGCTATTTTCTCACCTCCAGTAACACAAAAGTTTCACATACACCCTGCCAGCATAGGGGAGGAACCAAAAATAAAAAAGTATACTAATTGGTATGGTCATGACGCTACCATTTTCACATTATTTATTTTTATATCTTATCATTAATTACATTTAAATCGTGGGGCCCATGATTCCCCTTTTTTCTTTATTTTTTTTCTTCTTCTTGAAGCGTTGCAAACTGTTTGCAATGCTGTGTGTAGATGATCATAAACTCGTAAAATGAGGCGCGTTCAACCATAAATATGTGGCTGGAGCGCGCGCAGGGTGCGCGACAGGGGCAAATGCCAGTGTTGCAAAGAAGTGGGTGTGTGAAGGTCATAAAACTCGCCTAGTTTTCAGACCGCCAGGCCGAAGGTTGGTGCTTGAGAAAGGCGCCAACAGCACCAAGGTAACCCTCGTGCCGCAGAAAGTAGGCGGTTTTTTCGCCCTGTGACCAAAAGTTAATGGCGTAGGATAGCGTGTGCATGGTTATCGGGTGACCACAGATATAGGAGCCGCCAAAGTAAATATGCTCAAGTCCGTGGAAGCGCGCCTGCAAATAGGCAATCTGTCCAATGTTGTTGCTAATTGCATACAGTAGACTCCGGCTAATATCTTCGCCCTTAAAGTCAGCGAATTTGTCATGTGCGGGTTTCTCTTCTTCTGGTTGAAACTCTTCATCCACATTGGCATCTTTAGCGGCTTGGCCCCTTCGCACCTGCTTAAACACCTTGCCAAACGAGCTCGCAATGGTTGACGATTTAAGACCAATTCGAGAGTACTCACCACCATAAATGTCGCCAACTAGCATATCAACCTTGGTGTTATCACCACGGTCAGCCATCTCGAGCATATCGTCGTATGACTTGGCGTCAGTTAAAAGCGAAAGAAGACCCCATAGCGTGCCTCCGCCAAGCGAAGAGCCTCCTATACGCTCAAACTGGCCAGGCCCCGTGACCTTGACCATACTAACGCCGGAGCCAATGTTGACCATGAGGTAAGGGTAAATGTTGGGCCGCGCCTCGGCAAAAGACATGGGGTTCTGCTCGCTATAACAGAAAACCTCCTCGGGGATCTCTGTAATAAAAAAGTCCAGTCCTGCAATTAAACAGTCCATTTCATCCTCTCTCGTGACATCAACGTCAAGTCGACGGCGCATCTCGTCGTAGAATTTGTACGAGCCACCGCCGGTGGCCATTATATGGAGGTTTTGTGCGCTATTAGCGTCGTCCCCGCGCATGACTATGCCCTGCATAAAATCCATATACTCATCGATTTTGTCAGTTTCAAACTTTGTGAAGTTTAAGCGGCCGCCGCGCCCGGACGGATTCTTGGTAAAATAAACAATTTTAGCCAGCGATCCACCTATCTTGAAAAAAAAAAATTAGTTAGAGATGGAACCAATGAGGTTGGATGGTGTAAAGCGCGGTGGTACTTACATCAACGGCAATATGAGAGACTTCGTCGGTGTGGAAGGGCAGCGCAATGTCGCGAGTGCCTGGGGGTGTGCTGCGGCCATCGACAGTGTCCTGATCGACAATAAAAGCCCCCTCGACGTTGATCTGAATCGCATTTGGGCGGGGCAGGTTTCGATCAAATTGGGAAATACCAGGAATGTTTCCAGAGACCTTGGGGGAGGTGGATGCGGGCATATTGGCAAAGGAAAGAGGCGGTGAAGGAGGTGCGACAAGATCAGATATGGGCTGAGAATTATGATGATGGTGATGGTGATTTTCGTGAAGGAGAGACTTCTCCTGGGGTAGAAAAGAGCTTACGCTAGGGTTGTAGGAAGCAGTTGTTGAGGAGGGCGACATGTTGAAAAATTCTGAAGTTGGTGTACTACTACTTCTTGTGGTATCCTTATAATTACGTTGGTTTTTTGGCTTTTTGTTTTTTGATTCTTGTTGTTTCTGATGAAAAGTTTTATGGAGGGACAAAGAGACTGCGTTAGAGAGCGATGAGATGAGCCATGGAAATAATAAAAGAGACAGTCGATAGAGAGAGACAACAGAAGGAAGAAAAAAAAAAAAAGAAAAAAAAAAGAAACCAGAGTTAACTGGAAGATAAATAAATTAAGAGAGAAGGGGCTTGTCTTTTATAAGTTCTGGTACCTGTTAACTCTCTTCTCCTTTTTTATTTCTAATTTTCATCTTAATCAGATTTTGCGGGAGAAAAGGAAGAGAATGAGGAGGGTTCTGACGACTGCAAAGGTAACTGAATCACTGGCGTCAATGGCCGTTTTATTTTTTAATTTTTTTTATTTTTTTATTTTTCATTTACTTTGTCCTTTTTCCCCAGACAAACATCCCCGTAGTTTCCGTGCTTTCTTCGGACTTGTTTCATATCCTGCTGTCAATACCTGCAACCTGGACCAACAAAAATAAAACAAGTTGACTGTACAACCGAACGGGCAGCTCTATGCTTCCTTTTCTCAATATCAGCGCGGGTACACTCCATCTGTCACTGGAAATAACATTACTAATAGCCTTTTATAAAATAAATAAAAATCTAAAACAAAAAAACTAAAATAAATGAATTAAAAAAAATTAAAATAAAAAAAAATAATAATAAAAAATGAAAAACTTAGAACTATCCCGAGCATCGCGCCTCGGCAAAATGGGTTGCCGGAATAAGTAACAAGGCTCGCAAGACAGCCTCCTCCGCAAAGATGCCCGAAGCAGCCAGAAATGAACATGAGTCTGGCACCCACCAGCGTCAGTTATCATTCGAGATTTCAGGTTTTCATTATCAGTTTATACAAATTATATCAGCTATTTACAAATCAGGATCAAATCAGTGGGAAAGTGCCCCACCTGTCCTATCTAAACAAAAAAACAAAAACAACCATCAATGTGCTTCTACTAGCCACAGTGGTCTCCAAAGCTTATCCACAACCCCAACTTTACTCAAGCATAAAGTTCGAAATCAAAAGGGCTGTTGCCACACTCACGTTCAGACTGTCCACCACATCGTCCACAGTGCCGCCTGCCTTTGGAATGGACACTACGTGCGTGCATCGGTTCAGCAGCGACTTGCGCAAACCTTCACTCTCGGAACCAATCGCCAGCAGGCAGGGTCCACGGCGGAAGTCGTCCTTGAACCCCAGACCAAGTAGAGCCAGCTCGCGCGGCGACACCCGCTTGGCATGCGGCAGCTTCACACTTGGCGGCACCGTGGCAACAATGTTCCAGCCATCGGCTGCCGACTTCTCAAACAGCTTGAGCGGCGCATCACAAGTGAAAATTTTAAAGGTATCAATGGCACCCGAGGCCGACTTGGCGGCCACAGGTGTCAGTTTCGCACAGTTCAACTCGGACATCACGGCAAAGTCGGCGCCCAGAAAGTGCGCCGAGCGCAGGATTGCGCCAAGGTTGTGGGGGTCCGTGACCTGATCAATGTAGATACCAAGAGCGTTGGTCTTGGTGGTGGGCGACACGACGTCGTGTACTACAGGCTCGATACGGCCACTGTATGGGTTGACCTCGTTGACAATAAAGCTGCGCGGCGTATGGGACCCCAGATCTTCTTCGTCGAAAAATTCAATTTCGTCAACGGGCTCCTCCTCTTCAACGGGTTCCTTTTCTTCAACGGCAGCAGGAGCAGCGGCAGTGCTGGACTCTGTCTTTTGGGACAAATCAGTCTGGGTCTCTGCACTAGCCTCACTAGCCACACCGCTAGGGGTCTCACTAGTTGCGGTAGTAGCCTCTGTCTCTTGAGCCTCTTCACCAATAGTCTCGCTCTCGACACTCTCTTCAATTTCCTGAACAGGGCCTAGGGAATCAATGCTTTGTGGCTTGAGAGGTCGCGTCTTGAGCGCATAGCCGTTATGTACACCATTCTCGGTCCATGAATTAAGCTCGTGGCGCTGGGTATCACGATCAATAGGCACCTTGAGCTCCTTTGCAAGCCTCACAATCCCATCGTCGGTATGCTGAATACCCTTCAAAATGAACAATTCCGAGTGGCCATCAGCGCGCGCAGGGTTCCGCAAAGCTGCTTTGACTGCAGATGTGCCGTAAACGTACTCTGTGTGGCTGATTGGCTTGAGCTTCCTGACAACATCACGGCTTCGCTTCCGACTCTCCTCCATCTTTTCCTCTATCGAACCTTCCTGGCGACCGTATCGGCCGCCCTTCTTGCCCTTTTCGCGGTCATAAAACTTTTTCTGCTTTGCATGCACATGCGCGTATTTCTGCTTGAAAAACTCTTCACGATCCTTGCCATCCCATGCTTTGTTTTTGCGCGCCTCGGGGAAGTTTCTGTCAAAGTTATGGCCACCCGTGGAGCGGTTGCCAGGCAGCTCGCGGCCCTTAAGCGCGCGCGAGCCAAGCGCGGATTTTACAGCAGCGCTGCTGGAAGAAGTGAATAATCTTATACGGGTTAACTGCATGGCGTCCAATGTCGTAGATACGTGATCGTAGAGACTTTAGATTTGCTGAAGATTCGCCGTTTGAGTTGTAAGTAGTAGGTCGCAGATCTGGGCCTAAAGGTTTCTGATGAAGAAAGTTTTTTTTTTTTTTTTTTTTTTTTTTTCACTGGGAGAAAGCAATTAAAAAATCACATGATACCCACGTGATACCAGAAACAAATTGTATCACGTGCTTAATTCAGTATCCATACAAAAAAGCTACAGGACACCTCTGCCAATCACAAATCGTCAATTTTCAACAGAAAAAAAAAGACCAGAATTTTTTCTTTCATTTTTTCTTCCTCTCTCTCCCCTTCTCTCTCTTTTTATCTTTTATACACAACCCATCTCTATCCCCATCCGACGACTACCTCAGCCCACACGTCATCGCAATGCCTGCTTCAGTCACCTCTATCGTCAAGTGCTCGGAGTACATCCTCAGCTCCCCCTTTTTGAGCAAGATCTTTGTTCCCGCTTCCAAGCTGTTTGTCAACCTCAGTGGCTACCGTAACCTGGGCCTCAAGTATGTGCTACTCAATACCGCACCCTACGATTTTATTTTTTGATTTTTTTTTCATCATTGCTTAGATGTCATTACTAACTCGGTCCTTTTTTTTTAATTCTAGGTTTGATGACTTGATTGAGGAGGAGAACGACATTGCCCAGACTGCCCTTCGCAGACTCGACGAGCGGGAGTCTTACGACCGTGTTTACAGACTGCTCCAGGCCTCGCAGCTTTCGCTTACTGCCAAGATCCTGCCCAAGGACCAGGCCATGACCGCTGAGGAGGACAAGCCTTACCTCATCCCCTACCTTCTCGAGGCCGAGAAGGCCGCTTTTGAGAGAGCTGCCCTCGACAACATTTCTGTTGTCAAGCACAAGTAATCTGGTTCTCTTTTACATGCAGTTACGACCTTCTTAATCAACCCCCCCTCCAACCTCACCCAACCTACAAAAAACATACACCCATATATACAATCTATTTGTGCAATAGTAAAAGGAAAAAAACAAAGAAACATTTCCGATCATATCTTTCCCTTTCGCCATCATATGCAGCTTCGCTTTACATTATCTAGTTTTATATATATAACAAAGTGAAGAAAAGAAAAAAATCTTTATATATATACACACAACCCACAATTAAGTAATTAGGCATACTCTTTCTTGCGCTTTCTTTTGAATCAGTGGTGATTCTTGTAGCATGTTTTTCAACGCTTAGTACTAAGCCTAAATGTAGAGCTGGAACTGAAACTTTTTTTTAGTTTTCTTGAATTGAAAATGGCTGACCTGTTGTAGGCGGGCTATTTAACAACAATAACAACAACCCAAAAAAAAAAAAAAATACCAATTGCTAGATATATACACACATATAATATTAACAATAGCTAGACAAACTACTACTATTCAAACAAACACATCTTTTAGACATTATATAGATATACATATTTTTTTTCTTGTTGCTCAATTTGCAATTTCTCATTACTCGTCCGTTTGCGGCGACTGTAGAAAGTGCGCATTGAGCTCGTACTCAATCACGTCAAGCCCGGAGACTAGCGTGCTTAGTAGCAGGTCAAATTGGGTAATGGCGTCGTCCTTGGGGACACGATCAAGGAGCACATTGCAATCCAAGGCCGCCAGACGGGGGAACCGATTAGGAATTGAGATCATATTATTGGATGGATGTCGTGGTTGCTGCTGTTGCTGCTGGGCAATTTGCAGTTGCTGTGAGATGGTCAATTGGGATGAGGCCTTTGCTGCGCTGGCTTTGGATTTCGATGACTTGGGAGCGTACTGAGAATGACCACTCGTGCTTAGGGCGCTCGTGCTCATGGAGCGTGCTGTCATGGATGGGTGCAAGTTTAGCAAGTGACTCTGCTTCTGCTGTTGTTGGAGCAGCTGCTGATTATATATCGCTTGCATCTTTATTACAGATGAGGGCGATGCTGGTGCACCGCCATTGTCACCATTGGCCCCACCGTTTGAGTTATCGGTCGAATGCGCGGATCCAAAGTGTACCTGGTACTTGGGGAACATTGATGGCGGATCTAGCTGGTGATTTGGTGCAGGCATAGTGATATGAAGGTTACTTTTGTGCTTGTTTAAATCCGACTTACCATCTATTACTGCCCCAGCAGCGACGCTGGCAGCACGATGTTTTTCGTTTATTGTATTGCTTCCCAGATTCGTGAAATCAAAAGAGCTCTGGAGATCCTCAATGTCAGAAGATGAGTCATGGATCGTGCGCTGCGACGGCTTAGATGCATTGGTGGTTTTGGGTGATGATTTTGCACTTGGCGCTTTCGATACACCGCGTTTAGGCGACGGTGTCCGCCGAAGCGACAACCCCTTTTTTGCTGTATTATGCGGCGTAAGCTTCTGTGTAGATGTTCCGACGTTGTTGGAAGTGGCACCCACGGTGCCATTGCCAGTAATGCTGTTGTTTTTGACACTGTTAAATATGCTGAGATTGGTCTGGGAAAAGATTGGTTTGATGGGTGTGTGTGGTGTCACGACGGCAGGTTGTGTGTTGCTGGTAGCCATACGGTTTGTAACCATTTCTGATAGGTGAGACGATGACCCCATTCCGTGGGACTTTCCTGGAAGTCCTGATGCTGTTCCTGAGTTCAAACGGGGTCGAGATCGAGCACTGAGCTCGTTAAATGATGGAATCTCAATTTCCATGGGTGTGTAAGACTGGTTCGGGGTTAGCGAGTTAGATAACTCAAGTGATATAGTGGGTGTCGTATATTCCGGCACAGACGCCATAGCCTGGAGGTTCATAGAGCTTGTGTTTGTGGAAAGTGGTATCAGTGGGGGCAAAACCTGTGACTGAGACGCAACCTCCTCTTCGGTTTTGAAAAGGTCCATTAGGGGGTGCTTGCTAGCTTCGTCCATATCACCAGGTCTGTAAGTTGGTTGTGATAGGCCGGCCTCCCGTGAAGCCGAGACGTCGTTGCCTGTTATCAGCGTTCCCATCTGACTAGTCGACATGTGGTGATCGGGTGAACTACTGTTTGAGCCACTACTATACTTTGCAAAGTTCGAATTAGGTGGCTGCAAATCAACTGGCATCGATGCGGCTGTAGTCTCTTCATCATCATCGAAATCCCAGTAATCACCAAGATCATTGCCATCTTCCTCGTCGTCGCTGGTGAAATTCGCACCGCCGTGGTTGGGGGCCATAAAACTGTCACGTACATTTTTGTTATTGTCTCGCCATACGTTATACCGCGCTATCAAATCTCGAATGATCATTGTGGGCACGTTACGTGTAGTCTTAATGAAGCGAGTCTTGGACAGATCCTCAGCCGTCGCACGCTCTTCTGGCTGCTCGTCCAAGCACTTTGCGACAAATTCCTTTAGTGCCGCCGAGTGTTGAGTACCTTCCAGACGCGCAGGCTTCGACCGCGGGATCATGTAGACCGCCCGCTTCACGTCTTGATCAGCAAGCGGAGGGCTGCCGATGGTAATTTCGTACAGTGTGATGCCGAGCGACCAGATATCCGCCTTTTGATTATAAGCGGTGCCCTCTTGAATCACCTCAGGCGCCATCCAGTATGGGGTTCCGATCATTGATGTTCGCTTTAGCTGGGCCGAAGTCAGTTGGGTAGCCACACCAAAATCACATAACTGGATCCTGCCTTCTTTTGTCACTAGCACATTAGCGGCCTTGATATCTCTATGAATGATTCCTTCTTTGTGGATATATTGTAGTGCCACGAGAATCTCTCTCATAATGACTGCTGAATATCTTTCTTCAATTTTTCCAGCTTTGAGTAGAGTTCGCACACTGCCCCCTGAGCAATACTCCATGATGATCCACAATTTCGAACCCAAGAGGTAAGACCCATAATATCTGGTGACATTCTGCGCGTCGACTTGGGCAAGCTGCGAGAGAAGGGCGATTTCCTGCTGAACGTCACGAACATCATCCTCTGCAGTGTCCAAATTCAAGACCTTTATGGCCACAGTCTCTTTTGTTTCTAAATTTATTCTAACAAGATGTTAGCATATGAGGATGAACGAGAATAATAGTGGAGTAGCACATACCCCTTGTAAACAACACCAAAGGTGCCTCTTCCAATGACCTGGTCGCGCCGGAAAAGCGCGCTAACTGGCTTTTGTTGCTTAACCATAAGAATGATGTGGTTTCCAGAGCGATTCCTAATTAGCTATATGAGTGTGAGGGAAGAGAAAAAAGGAAAGAATTAAAAGGGTAGTCAAAATTGTGTGTGTTTTTTTATTTTATTTTTATCATTATTATTTTTGTTTTTAAAAGGATAGATTTTCCTGCTTTGGTTTTTTATTTTTTTTTGACATCAGTACTGAGTGCGCTCAGTCCTTCTAAAAGTATTTACATACATACTAGTTTAAACCCGCACCCAGGCAGGACCGTACCATGAACCTATTGTTTGAGCAAGGTATGTCCGGGACATGTGGCCAGCGCAGCCTCTGATCTCGATGTTGATGTACCTGAGCTTCTTTTTGAATATTGGCCTCTCGCATCTTGGTTCTTTGTTTGATCTAAAAAGTTAAAGTACGCGAAAGTCTATCAACGGTCTCTAAGATTCATTCCAGCTTTGGGTCTTGAACGAACGAGACCTGCCGGAATCTTTTAAAAGTTCGTCTAAAGCTTGAACGTATTCAGTTCTTTTTTTATTTTTTTTATTTTCATATTTTTATAATCTATGACCAGTGCACAGAGCTCTGAACGCAGGTTGAAACTATACAGAAATCTAATCTAGACTTTAGTGAATCGATTGTGTACAGACAGTAAAGTACCCGAAAGTATAAAAGTATGGTATTTGTAGCAAACTATTCTCACCACAGCACTGATAATTAGAGGATATATTTATCTCTTCATGGATTAATGAGTGTTACTTGCTGGTCATCTTGTAACTAGTTTGACTTTAATGCCAGGCAAGCTGTCTGAATATCAGGATTGAATAAATCGAGTGTGCGCATGTGCTCAGTTTCCACATAAAAGTTTACTAATACCATTACATAATTATGTAACTAATATGACAAACTATTAAGTAATTTTGAAATTTGCGCATATCACAGTCCCTAAGTATATCCCAGCATGGTCTTCGTCTCTTTTTTTCACTTCGTTTCTTTGGGCGATTTTTCAGCGCCGGCCAACCAATCGACTTCGACCTTAAATTTTTTTCTCTTCTTTTCCTTCCCTTCTCCCCACTGTTTCCCCCCACTCTCTACTTCGCTACCTGGTGCTATACTCTTCGGCAGCTAATCGTCGTATTTCTCAAGGGTGTTATTTTTATTCTCCCTTCCACTGCCGTGTTATTTATTTGTGTGTTTTGATTTTGCGACGAATCCAACACTCAACCTCCAATGGACCTTGATCTTTTCTAGAACCGCCCGCTCAACGTCTTCATATTTTCACAATTATGCGCAAATGGGCAGCATTTCCTCGGGAGATCCGGCAGCCAAGTAGCCGGGTCAGTGACACTGCATTTGACAATGCCTTCAGAAAGTCCCGGCTGAACTCACTACCGAAAAGAGAACGCGACGTACCCCACAGACAACTCTCTCGGAAACAAAAGCGACAGGCACCAATTGACCAAGTCATTACAACTACTTCAGCATCATTCTACAGACAAGATTGGGGCCTCAAGCGACCGATTCCCTGGAAAAATACCAAGTTCGTCACACTAGAAGAGAACGACACATCAACCGGCATGACTGACTTCAATCCTGGCGATAAGTATACCATGATTCAGAACCGTATAAGGGAACTGCAGAGACCGGTATCTTCTATTCTGGCAAAAAACAAATCACAGCCTAAGCAGTTGAAAAGGGATGGGCTGTTTCAGCCCTTGTACATAGAACCTTTAGAAACCCCATCTCGACGACCATCAGCATTCTCTACAAAAACTATTCAAAGTGAAAATCCTCATTCATCAGCATCTTTAATCACTAATACGGTCAGCTCGCCTTTAAACCAACTTCAAAACTCAACTTTCAGTCAACCAAGCACAGCTCATGATAGCCTAAGGAATCCTGTTGCAACCGCTGGTCTGTGCTACCATCTTCCCGGAACCCTCGACAACCGGCCCATGCACGGCAGAACGCTCAACTCTGCATTATACACGAATAAGGAAATCCCCCCTGTGTCTAGACCAGAGGGAACTATCTTCCCAGGTAGACTGATTAAATCAGACGCATCAGCCGCCAATGTTGCAGGTGTTACTGCCTCAGCCAACATTGTCAACGCAAGCATAACTGAGGTACAGAACCGCCAGTTGGTGTATGATGTTGTGCAACCGTTTACAGTACAGTCGATTGAAATGACCAAACAGGGTGCGATTGACATGATTGTAAGGGTTGTGGCTGAGCAGAAGCAACGATACGCTGGATCCCGGCGAAGGGGCAACGCTGCGCTGCTATCTAACAGGAAGCGGAAATCAGATGATGATGACGATCTCTTAGGATTAGTGAATGACAGTATTTAATGTATATAGTTAACTTAATAGTAGGCAAACAGCCTCTTGTCAATATAGGATCAAAGATTTTGGCATCTATTTTATGTGATTGTAAATAACTTAGGATATGAAAATGTTTACACAAGTTCTAGACTTTTTTGTTGGAATTATAAGACACCCTTGGTGCTAGGAACCTCGTCAGTGCCAGTCCGCGAAATAGCCTCCTTAATGGCAAGTGCCATTGACTTGAAGGCAGATTCAGCTCTGTGATGGTCATTATCGCCACGAATGCAGTCGACGTGCAAAGTAATGTAGGCAGAGGTAGCAAAAGAGTGGATGACGTGGGGGATCATTTCGCATGAAAGCTGGCCGATCATCTCGCGCTTAAGGCCAAGCTCGACAACGGCATGAGGGCGGTTAGACAGATCAACAACGGAGCGTGACAGAGCCTCATCAAGAGGGGCGTAGGCGTAACCAAAACGTTTCACGCCACGCACAGAGCCCATGGCTTTCTTAAATGCCATGCCCAACGCGATGGCGACGTCCTCGGCGGTGTGATGGTCATCGATATAAGTGTCACCAATGCACTCAATAATGGCAGACCAACCAGAGTGCTTGCACAGAGCATGCAGCATGTGGTCAAGAAATCCGATGCCGGTGTTGACGGAAATCTGTTGGCTGCTGGAGTTCTGGGCGGCGTGCTCACTAGCGGCTTCAGTCTTGGGGAAGAGGGACTTCTCCAGTTGAACGGACCCGCCGTCCAGACTCAGAGCGATCTGGATCTTGGTCTCATTGGTGTTTCTGATGATAGTGGCCTCACGTGCGACTGTTGATGACATTGTGTAAATTTTGATATAAATATATGTAGATGCGGAGGGCGTGAGTAAGAGGACTGGGGAAAAGAGAGATAGGAAATCAAAATTGGAAATTTTTTAGGGTATTTATTTTAGAATTTTTTTTTTTTTTTTGTATATGATTGTCGAGGCGAACTTCTGGAACAAACCAGAGAAGAGTCATTTTTCAGCCGTATCACATGACCTGATTGCTTTTGTAACGCACCAAGATCTGCCCACTATTGTAGATTCAGTTGACTGCCAAGATTACAAGCACCGAGAAATACCCAGATAGACTAAACAATTGAGAACTGGTAATGGGGATGTTGGTAAATATTTTCTTGAAAAAAAGGCCTAAAAATGCTTACAACTGCGGCGAGTTCAAGATTATATAACATATTGTCAAGAACTTCCAGAAAACAAGATTGAAGAGAGAGACATTAGTAGGGATGTCAGCAGACCTGGAGTTAATCCAGCTTTTAAACACGTAAAGGAGCCTCCAGAGAATAAAAGAGTACCTGTCATGAGAATAGTAATAGTCAAAAAGGGCAATAAAAACCCTGCATAACATAAGAAGGCGAGGCCCGAACATCACATAGCCTACGATCGTGACAAGCTATTCCTACAATGGTATAATACTTTATGAATGACCTTAAGTGGATCAACAACATGAGATCACACGCAAACGACCGAGCTTCTAATGTTTAAAAACAGAAAAACAAAAATGCCATTGGGGACCTTACTTGAAATCGCAAAACCAAAATATGAAGCCGGCAGTGGATACCTGATTTAAGCTTGGACTTTTAATTTGTATTTTTATGCAGGTCTAATAAATCGCCAGTGTAAGACGCAAAAGGTAATTACAATCTTGAAGAAATAAACAATGTTTAGTTTTGCGGCGTTTTCAAATAATTTGGCAGAAACAAATTGATTTTTAGGGTATTTGATTGGCACGCCACAAGCAATATCTGAACTCTTGCCAGAAACTAACATCGTTTCTCATTGTCAAGCGCCAACCTCGACATCTCAGCGACCCCAAAAACAAAATGAGTTAGCAAACCATGGTTAAAGGGCATGTAAAACAGTAATTATTGTTTAAAGACATATCTACAACAATACGATACATCTAACACTATTAATCATTGAAAAACTTTTCTGCGTTAGGAAACGATAAATTATTAGTAAGAAATATATGCTAATCATAGAGATGAATATTTTTAAAAATTTATGTCTTCTTTGTATGTCGTTTTGTTTTGTAATTAAGTATGTAACCATTTGATGTAAGGACAATAAACTGATTATTTATCTATCTAAAACTATGCTAAGAAGTAAGTGGAAAATATAATGACATCTGATTTATTAATACCAACTAACAAAAAAAAGGCAAACTGCTACTATTAAATAGATTGCCAGCGAAACGTTAGAGTAAGTTTTTTTTTAATATTAATACATTAGAATTTCTTCAAGTACTAAAAAGAGTTTGAAAAATTTTAATTTGAAAAGAACCTCCAGCTATTGGGCTTTGCAGCATATAACCGAGATCACTAGAATTTATGGTGGACTTTCACTTGATCAATCTATGGCCAAAAATTTAAGACTATATATAAAAATGAAGTTTTTTTTATGGGAAAGTATAACCACTATTAGACTAATAGAAATACAAGATGTAATAGTATTTATTATCTATATTTAATGGAGAATTTCAAATAAAACAAATTTACAAGAATTTATTAGCCGTTCCAAGTCATGTCCATTGTGTTCAGCCCATCAAATGCACATTTTAATCAAAATCATATAATGGATATCTAAAAGAGGCTACCGGTAATACATTTGTACAAATACCAACGGCCTGTATTCATTTGATATAATTATCGCTGCTCGTTGACAATAAAATATTGTGGGATACGATAAGACCAGCTTGCTGTTTACGGTTACAATAGCATACTTAAAGCACTCTGGAAATCTAAACAAGGCTTGAAATTTCTGAGTATTAGCAGCTTTGTGGTTTAAAGAAATTAGACATCAAATATAATAAAAACAGTTTGTTTAACTAATTTATACAAGTGCTTATTCACAAAATGAGAAGTGAAGGCTAATGAGTCGACCTAAAGGTCTGTTTATTTTTCAGCATCTAGAGGTACATGATAAACATTGAAACAAAACAATGAAATTTATTTTGTATTCTTGCTTACTTTTCTAAACATATTAAACAATATGAATGATAGAGTCATTCACGCCCTACATATTCTAAGCACCGAGCGTGGTACTGGAGCGAGATCCAAGTTGCTCAACGTCTGCCTCGTATCGTCTGTGCCAATTTTTATACAGCTCTACCTGTATGAAATAAAAAAAATAAAATGATAACATTAAAAGTAATGGGACTGGCAAATTAGCCTAGTTATAGATAGGAAAGCCTTAGGTAGATAGATAATTAGTTTATTGTCCTTACCTCAAATGGTCACTTACAAAATTATAAAACAAAACGATATACAAAGAAGACATGAAATTTCAAGATATTTGTCTCTATGAGACTAGATTAGAATATCTGTTTATTGTCCTTAAATTAAATGGTTACAAATAAATTATATAACAAAATGACATATAAAGAAGATATATGGTTTCAAAGGCGTTTGTCTCTATGAGACTGTCAAGGTAGCGGTGTCAGCGCGCGTATTAAGTTCAGACGTTCGATGGCGCCGAATTTATTGTCCTTACATCAAATGGTTACAAACAAATTATATAACAGAATGATGACAAGGTAGCAGCGTCAATGCGTATTATCAGATAAATATTTTGGTTTGCAGTGGTCGGTGGGTTAACTTTTCTCAAAAAAAAAAAAATTAGAATGCATATACAAATTGAAGTAGACTCAAAAAAGAAATGCCTCGAGCCGGATTCGAACCGACGATCTCGTCATTACTAGTGACGCGCCTTACCAACTTGGCCATCAAGGCTATTTGTTATTTGATAGAAATAGCAGTAATTTCAAAATAAAGTAATTAAAAAGCAAATATTAAAAAATGAAAACTCCCAAGTTCTAAGTCATATAACATATTTCAAAAAAAATTTATTGTAAGTGTTTCATTTACAAATATACAGACGCCAATCTTAAGTGGCCATTCACAAAATTCATATCAGACCGGAGACATAACCGACAACACAGGTTGTTTAAAAGTCAAATGCTCCACCAGCTGAGATATACGGAAATATTCTTAGTAATGTTTTCAAATTCCTGTTTTTTTGCATGTCATTTGGGTGTTATGTATTACCGGTTTCCCTCAAAACATGAAACTATTCATAGAGAATTCGGTGCCATCAAGTATTTGAACTTATAGCGTGGACTGACACCACTATGTTGCAAGTATCAAGGACAAATCTTTTTGAAATTCAGGTCTTTGTATATATTTTTGTTTCATGATTCCTTTTGTAAATACTTGGTATGAAAACAGTAGACTAATTATCCATATATCTATCCGACAATATCTATTTGAAATAAAGAAAGCAGGTACGATGAGTTATAAATATCCAAATAGAGATTCGAGGTAAGTAGATTTGGGCATTCTACAAGATTCACTGATTTCGAGGCTCCTGATTCTGATTTACACGAGCTTGTGGTATAACAAAATTAAGAAGGCTGATGTACAAGCTATTGACTTTGGTGACAACATTGCTATCTATACTGACCTTCAAGATGGTGATAAAAGAAATACTGGAAAACTCAAAAGCGTTTTGCACATAATGACTCAAGAATGCCACTCTGAGCTTGAAAAGGTGGGTTGGAATTTATGGGCATCAGCCAGCCCAAGCGCGGTAGACCAAATAAGAAAAAGCCAAGAAGGTTTAGTTTGCCAAAAAGATGGATTGGGCAGACGATAAGTCCAAGGGGTCCTGAAGCTGTTGTGAGGGAAGATTGACTGTGGGATCAATTGTCTTAGGTATGTGTCACTACACGCGTCCACCAATGTGATAGTCTTATGTATTGTGGGCGTGACCAACACTTAATTACGTCAGTCCTGTGTAGTATGCCTAAAGGTAAATGGAAGAGAAATGCAGAATATCCCGAACACTCATTTGCACAAGAAAATGAAAGCATTCAAGTTGTTGGAAATTAAAGCAATGCAAGGCTCTGCCAATATCTTATCTTGAGACCTCAAGATGGAGGAAACTTGAAAGCAGATTTGCTATCTAAGTCGTGAGATATGTGAGCCCAAAAAGTTTCATACAATGACAGTTCAATAGTGAGCGACCCGCGGAAACTGGTTTTCAGCAACTATCCACAAAGACAGACAACAATACAGGAGAATATGCACAAATAATTAGAAAAAGTCGGAAAAACTCGTAGGATATAAATATTTTTATGTATAATAAGCTGTATGTTAAGTGATAACTTAATTTACTGAAATCCTTTATGATGACCGCATCTTGTCGTACTCTGTCTATACTGTTTCAGCATTTCACAGGACATGGTCTTCTTGAAGATTATTTTATAACAAGACTTGTTGCCAAGACAGGTCGCTTAAGCGAGTGTGGTCAACAGTAAACAATTGAAGCCAATTTAAAGGGTTATGGTTTATAGCGAGCCACTGCTTGAGAAGTCCTTCTTGATACTAAGAGGGATCTTGGTGCGGTGACCAAGTTTGCAGACTCCTTACCTCACCGTTTTTTGATTGTGTCTTGGTTGTTGAAAGACAGCTTGTTGAGGGGTTTCTATTTATCAATCTCTGATAACGAGTTACCAGATATTGTGTATTCCGGACTTTTCACCACCCATGGGAATGATTTATGAAGAATTGAGCGCCATTGAATGCTTAAACTACTTGCACGTTCTAAGAGCATTATCCTGTCAGTATCATCAAGATGAATGTTAGAGTTGAGTGTCTACTTTTGGTGCCATTTTGTTATTTCCCTTTTTGTTGTATGGCGTCTAGATATTAGAACAATAAACAAATTCAGTCTCTTTATCAGTATGTCTAAAAGTTTGATGATGAAAAAATACGCCTTTGAATTTACACTACATGAATTCAAACCAAGGTTTTTTTTTATGCTAAATTGTTGTATACCAATAGAAAAGGAAAAAAAAACCAAGAATAACGGTATAGCTTGCTTGATCCTAAGATCCTTCTTGATACCAAGAAGGGCCTTGGAGCGGTAGTCAAGTTCTTAGATTCATTACCGCAACTTCTTTGCTGATGGTTCGCTTGATTAAGCAGCTTGTTAAGGTTTTACTGGGTGTCAATCTCTGGTATTGAGCTACTGGGTGTTATGTATCTCAGGTTTCCCTTAGCACATGGATACTTTCATGGAAAATTCGGCGCCATCGAACGTCTGAACTTATTACGCGCGCTGACACCGCTACTTTGCCAGTCTCATAGAGACAAATGTTTTTGAAATTTCATGTCTTCTTTGTATATCGTTTTGTTTT